>CM060914.1:145659164-146259164 GCA_030737875.1 Allium sativum
GTGAAGTATTACCAGTTTCGCTCCATGGGATGAATAGATTGGGATTGGGAAATTAAACGAATGATTACTTCGGTAGGGATCGCTAATCCCGACTAGTTTGGATAAACCATAATTTGTTTTGGATTGATATACAAAGGAAGATTAAAGAATAAATTTAAAAGAATTTATCTTTGATAAAATTCACGAGAACCTTTCCCAAAGGATATGAATATTCAAAAAAAAAAGAATATTCATAATTGAAATGAGGCATATGTTATGTTTGTGTAACACTTGTTTATAAAATACATGAGTTATTTGGAAAGACCGGGTTTATCCCATTCTGAATTACTGATACGATGATTAGTCAACGATGAAGATGGTGGTTAAAGACCGGAGGTCTTCACATCATTTGGATGATTACTGATGTCTTAATTGGGTTGTACAACCATGACGAGGTAATAAGTGGTGATCGTCTAGACGTACTTGGAGATCGACCGGATATGCGAGGACTCTCTCCTGTATGGGACATACGGGACGAGGAATAAGGTGCCTCTGGTTTCGTTCAGACCTATAACGAACTTGTAAATGGATGTGTGTCTGACATTGGATTTCATTCTGTGTGATTGATATACATCGGTTACATAGCGTGAATTGCTTATGTGTCATGCTAAAATGCAAATGATCAAGGCAACTATTGAAAAGCAGAGTCTTGTGGTTGATGATCAAAGCACGGCTTTAATATAGCATAGCTTTGTGTATATCGTTAATTCCCGAGCCTCACACCCCGGTGTGAACCAGAAACGGGAAAGGACCTTTGGGAGGACATGTGTTTCCTTCTAGCTAGGAGTGGTATATGGATTTTGCACGCCCAGACGTTTTACTTATGTGGATGATGGATAGCGAGACGCCTTGGATATATCGGCACTACGGGGCCGATGGAAGGTATGGTCTTTATACATAACAGATTGACGCCCCATAGGGTGGGGAAACGTAGTGTTCAGGCATTTTAATCCACATCGAATGGACCGGCCCTGACGATCCAAAAGCCCACCTGAGTCTGGGTCCTGAGACACAGGCTAGAGCGTCTCGAAGCGGTAAGGACGATCCCTTGCCTTAGTTCACGAATGGAAATCCAACCTCCAATACATGACAATTGTGGTTTTGGTTGTAGAGCCTAGTATTGGCGACATGATATACGGTACCCATGTCGTCTATGATTGATACATTTATATTTAAAGTTGTTTTCATACACTTTACACTATAATAGTATCAAAATGATTTGTTTTAAACATACCAAGCATGTTTGGCTATTATAAGCAAAAACCATATCCTCCGGCTTGTGTTGCATTGTGTGATGGGACCTGGGTCTTATAATATCTTCATTTTCCTAAAAGCATTGTGTTGTTTTGTTATATGCACTGGTGTTCTTGGGAGGAAACCTGTTCCGTGTTATATGGCATGGTCCTTTGATATATCTGATTTTAAAGTAAAGTTTAATAACTGTTTTAGTTCTTACACCAGTCACATGATTGACCTGGAGTTTATTGTTTTAACCTAAACTCTGGGTGCCCCTATTTTCCACATGGGCAGCTAGTAGTTTTGGTTCTGCAGATTTATATTCATAGGATCCTGGTTTACAGCTGGAATGATATTCGAAAAGCTCTGTATCCGTGTATCTCCTTTAGTTGTGTTTGTATTATTTTTCGCTGCATTGTAATTTTAAATCTCTGATATCATTCTGATGTATATTATTTGTTCATGCTCTGTATATTCTTGTACTCTGATGTAAATTGTTGTAATAAGCAATGAAATGTTCTTCTGTTTGTCTTCTAGTTTGTCTTCTAGTTTGTCGTGTTCTCAACTCAATCCGGATTTTCCTTTACGGGGAAGCTCGGATTGTTTCAGGTCTCCTATGATTGATGTATTCCATTACAAATCAATAAACACTCTAAATCCATGTTGATATTCCCAGTTTGCAAAATCACATAAACGGTTTGCAATTGATAAATGATTTTGCAAATTCGGTTCACATGTCTTTTGCAAACTATGTTTGTGAATTCACAAATACAAAAAAGGATACTATAACCTGAGTTATAACCCAATTTTCAAACTTTTTATTTCAAAGTTATATGTTTTAATTGAATGCAGACACAAATGAACGCTTTGGATTGATAAAGTGGACATTGAAGAATGTGCAAACCACTAGAGTTCGAAGTGGATGTCTAAATTGATTCAGTTAGTCATAACATAGACTTTAGGTGTATTTGAAAACTATTTTTTTAACGAAGCAGAATTTTCAGCATTAAATTTTTTATAGTAGTTTAATTTAGTTTATGTTTATACTAAAAATTTATTTATGATTTTGAAATTTAGTTTATTTAACTTGGTTTTGAATTGAATTTTGTAAGCATAAATTCAAAATTTTATATTTGATTTAAATCTCTTAATAAAACCTTAGTAATATTTTTATATCAAATTGAATATATTATTAGCGGAATTTTAAATTTTGTTGTTTATCTAACCTTGAGTTTTATTTATAATGTATTCTAGATTTGAATTTTTTTCAAAGTGGTTTGTAAGGTTAAATTAAGTTTTATATTCAATTTAATTATTTTATTAAATAAACATTAGTGAAATTATTATTTTCATCTCTGATCTTTGAGAATTAAAATTGAATTTTAAATAAATTTATTTTAGTTTTGAATTGGAATTTTTATAATTAATTCAAGCATTGAATTTGAAATGTATTTATAAATGTGTTTGAAATATAAGTATTGGTATATACTCTTAGAAAATATTTATCAAACCGACCATTAGGAAGGTTTCTCTGCTATAAGAGAACCAAAATCAAACTCTCCGAAGCCAGTTATATTCGGCTGGAAAATCTGGTTTTCGGAACAAATTTCTTCGATGCAAAATTAGAACTCGTCTGTCTCTCCTCTGTTTCTCCTTTGTTATCTCATCCAACCTTGTCTGCTTCTCCCCCAAAATCTTGATTTCCTCTATACCCGTTCTCCCCTAATCTCGCCTACTACTATTCCCCAAGACCGATTCATCTTAATCGATTCATTTTTTAGGTTGATTTTATTTCCTAACGTAAGAGATTGATTTATTTAGGTTAATGCGTGCCTGCATTGATCGGGTGGCAGCTAAGAAAGCTTTAATGAGATCTCCTATGCTCCTACAATCTACTGACCCTTGAATGACAGTGTGGACTGTGGGTTGTAGAACCAGGAAAGCGGTGGTCTGTTTGTATCAAAGAGTTTGTGGCAGTTGATTTTGTACAAATCGAAAAGGTAGCGCTTTTAATTTTTGATTGTGTTTTGAATTGAGTATAAATTATAACTTTAGGCTTTGGTGAAACAAAATTTTGGGTTCTGTCTATTTTAAATTAGAAATGCAGAACTCTCAGTATTTTTTCCCTTCACGAGATGACAAAACTTTCAAAGATTTTAATTTGATTTTACAGTCACTAATTTTTACTTTTTCTCACACTACAGGAATAAAAAAATATTGTGACTAGGCATAGTTTTCACCACCCAATCAGTGAAAACCATGAACTGAGCATACTTCTCGCGCAGCCACTTGAAGATAAAGGTACATATAATGGTTTCTTATTGGGGCTAATTAAATTGGAGTATAACGAGACCAGTAAAAGACATGTGAATGGATATGGGCAGTAGCAGATACACATAATATACAGTTGATCATGTAGTAGAACTGTTTACTGTATATTACTTCCTTGCAAATTCAGACGAGGGTATATGATAGTAAAAATCGGTGATAGGAAGTAACAATCAAGCGTGCATTTAGTAACAAAAGAGAATGGGAAAAGATGTTAAAATCAGGATGATGAACCTGAAGTCTTTTATTACGAGCATATTGTTCTACCCCATCAAACTTGCTTTCATTGAATTGCATTTATTAAAAATCGGTGATAGCAAGGGGACATGTTGTCTGTAGCTAATAAAATCGCATAAGTTTATGTTAGTGTTACATGTATAATTTTTTTGTAATGCAAAGATTTGAATCATGATGTGTTTGGAGTTCATCTTACAACTATATCACCTACCTATATTCAGGTTTTGCATCCCCAATCAATGCGACTTGCTGGAGAAAGTGATATACCTGTTAGAGTAAAGAATTCATACAATTCAATGGCTCCTGGCACTCTCATCATCAAAACCAGAGATATGACTGGGGTTTGTCACTAAATATATGTTTATGCTTTACTCAGTCAATTTGCTTGCATATTTTAGCATGCAAAGTTATATCCTTCATTTTTTAAGCTGTATTAACCCGTATTGTCTTGAAATCAAATGTTTCAATGGTGGATATTTTGTGCACCTGTATGCTTGGACAGTATGGTTTCTTAGCTAAGGTAGAATCTAACCTTTATCCTAGAAAAATTACTGTTTTATTCACCTTAAATGGAAGATGGAAGTTGATATTGTAGTGCGTCTTATGATGCTAGGTTTCTGCACTATTCATGAGAGTGATATTTCCATTGACCAGAAAAGAAAGTTAACCAGTTCAATTTTTACATTCTTTATATTTCGTTGCTTGGTCTGTAATTTATATTGTAAGCAAAAATTTAGGTTCTTTAAATAACTGAACTAACTGATGAAAATGGAATTTAATATTTCCATGAGCACGAGTTCGCACTAGTGTGCAGATGAAAATAGAATTTAATATAATTGGATCTCAAAACTATGCTATAATTTTTCAATTCAATATAATTGAATTTACATTTTTTCAATTACTTACATTTTCTCTTAAACTACGCTATACTGTTATCATTTTATTTAAAATAAATTTTAATAGATAAATTTTTATTCAGTATTAATACCTTAACGGTCGGTTTTCCTACCGTTATACGGTAATACCGTAACGTGGTTGAAGTTTGTTTACACGTGTTTCTAGCTTGTCCCCTTTTCATTGTTTACATCGTGTCTGTCTTCCCTTCTAAGTCACCGTTCCCTTTAATTCTACTCCCAGAAAATTCTTATTTCCCCAAAAATCGAAATAGCCGTATGCCTTTTCTTCCCAAATTCTTGGAATTCTCTCTCCTCGAAATCGCCTATCGCCTCTATCCCTTCATCGGCGTCACCATAACCACGTTCAAAACCACCTCAAACGCTGCTGCAAGTGGCAGCGTCCCCGGATCTGAGCTCGCAACCCGAACCGTCGCCTCCTGTTGTCCGCCGAGCCTTGCATCGTCCTCTGCACAAGTCGAGCCCCGATCGCCAGTCCTTCTCCGTTTGCGCTTCAGCCTCCATCGCACTGCACGAAGTTCCAAGGTGCATGACACCCGATCGAAGAGGAGTTTGCGTATCTCTTTGGGAACCCACACCTGCATGCTTGTCTCCTATGTTTTGATGTGAGTTTTCTCACGATTTTTCATTGTTTAAGCACTTCAACATAGACTGAGACTAAATTTAATAATTGAAGTATTTTATGTTGTTGGATTTGGGGTTACTGCGGGTTGGTTATGATGATTTGTTGTTCCAGGTTAGCTACCATGCATCAATAGTCACTTGTTAATTGGCATATGAGTTTATTGGTTATTATGTGAGCAAAGTCTAGTATCTTTGTTTTCTTACTAGGATTGGAAAGTAATACCGAATGGATGATTCCAGTGGTTTCATAGTGACCTTTGAACAATTTAAATTTTCAACCTGAACTTGATTTCATTTTATCTATTCTAGTGACAACAAGAACAGATCCTCCACTGTCATTTTTTAGTGCGTCTCAGTTATTCATGCTCCTTCGTCTTTATATTTATCAATTTTGTTATGTGTTCTTTAAAAAACAGTAAAAGAAATGTCATTAAGTGAATGTGGGGTCTTTGTTCCTTCTGTTTAAATAATTGTTACTGATTCTTTAAGTTGACATGTACACGAGAATTGAAGCATAACATCCATTTTATTTCATTTTACCCAAATCGGTGCATGAAACTTTAGCGAACGTTATTTTGGATCATGATTTTTTTTTTGAAATATTATATTGCTTGATGATATTATAAATGATCAGTAACCATAATAATAGTAATTGGGATGCGACTTTATGAATTTCGGGGATTTCCCTGATTTTCCTGATGTTGAAATTATACTTGCATGTCAATTATTACGGTTAAAAGATAGAAGTAATTAAATTTAGCTGAAAATACATTTACAAGGTTTGCACCATTTATAAATTGTTGTTGACATTGGATGTTTCCAAAATATTCACCGGCTAGCTTGAACATGACATTGTGCTGCTAACACTTTGATTTTCACTTTCTTTGCTTTGATCAACTCATTATTTGTATGCTACTCTCATGCTGCATGTGAGACATGTTGAGTCTGTGACATGATTTCAGTATAGTTGAGATGCCATGTTGGTCCTATCACAATATGCATGTATGGAAAAAGGCTCAGTTATGATATTCTTTAAATGACCCACTTGCGGAAGGAAAACTCATACCTAGGCATTTTATAGCTATGAATTCTTGTAGGACTGTCCTACTTAGTGCTGCTCAATTTTAAATATGTCCTTTGTTCAAGCATGAATCGTTGGTTAAACCTTACTCTATATTTATGCCATTTAATTGAGTGTGTACACACACACACACACGCACACCCACGCACGCACGCACGCACGCGCACGCGCGCGTGCACACACACACACACACATAGCCCGCCCGCCCGCCCCCCCCCCCCCCCCACACACACACACCCAGCCCGCCCGCCAGCCCGCCCGCCCGCCCGCCCGCCCGCCCGCCCGCCCGCACAGACACACACACACACACACACACACACACACACACACATAAGTCATTGCCACCTTCTGTTATCTTAAACATGAGATATGCACCTTTGATTCTTATGCTAGAATTATTATGTTAACCGTGAACCATGGTTATGGCGTATATACGAAATTTAGGACTTGTTAATATTGGGATTAATCACTATATTTCAGTTTCTGTTTAAGTTGATTTACTTGAACTATGATTAATCCTGACTCGAGTGTTTTATGTTTTGCATGGAACATCCAGATCGGATCCTAAGTGTTCCAGATTTAAAGATATTCAGGTCGCAAAATTAGAGAGGAACATGAAGACGCATACGCGCAAGACCTAACTAAAAGTGTAAAGCTTTATTTTTTAAATTCATGTATATATTTTATAAATCTTTCGTTCTATATAAAATTTTGTAAAACTCTAATATGTATATAAAATTTATTCCACTGCATATATTTGTGCAATATAATTCTATATTTATTCCTGTTAAACCCCTAACTACCCGTCGTTTTTAATGTTCTGAGTTGGTTTAAATACCGAGTTGGAGCGGTCAAAAAAGGTAGGTCGTTACAATTATTCTTAGCAAAAATGATTTTGCAACTCAGTTTTCGAACTGAGCTTGCAACTCAGTTTCGCAAAACTAAGTTGCTTCAAAAATCGAGTTGCAACTTAGTTTGCTACTCAATTTGCAAAGCTGAGTTTCAAAACTTAGTTCGAAAACTGAGTTGCAATTGGTGGAAAGTTTCACGTGAAATGTTGTTTGCTGAAAGGAGCACCTAACTGTATGTTGAATATGCAGCCAGTGTAAGCATTACTATTGTTATTTACAAAGAGGAGTACCTTCTGACTAATTCAAAGAAGGTACATTAAACTTCTTTTTTTAGCAACTATGTTCCACTATTTTGTACCAAAATTATGGTCGCTTTTGAGTTTCCATGTATTGCCATTTCTTAGATTATTTCCATTGTATAAGTTAATTGAGATCAACAGCGCAGTATGTTATTGAGAATTTTTTTTTTTAACTTCTTACAATAGCTTGCACAAGGGTTGTTACATGGTGTTCATATATTCCTTTTAATGATGAAGGATGATTACAAATTAAGGTTTTGCATCTTATTGAAAAATTATGAATAAGTACATACCTGGTTATCACCTAACAGGTTAATAAAAATGGCTACCTAACTTCTGACACATTCAATTTTTTGTATATAGAAGCACCTATTGCATGTATTGACTTTAACAGCATGGAATAATAACTCAAGTGAGATAGTGCAAGGTGTTGAAAAAGTTGTTTGGATAACATAAGTTTTAGAATCGAAAGCACCGATTTCTGATGATCCTCAAAATGGACATTACAAGCTTTGTGAATTTTTGGATGGAAGCTTTGTGATATGGTCCACGTTTCGCCTTCGTAGTATCTAAAATTCTATGTAACTTTAGTAAAACGTTGTATTGCTTTTTATAACTTGAACATGATATTATGGTATTTTGAAATTGGAAGCATGTATATGGGAATATGACATTATTGAATTTGAAATATGGAAGTGTGTCAAATCTTATATTGAATTGATATGTTGAATTATATATGCAAAAATATAAAAGAGCATAATTTAGTATTGTAACACATATAAGTATTACTAATATTTTGGATTTCCAACGGCGTTACATGTTGCAAAACTAAAAAAATCTACAAGGCAATTTATGTATGTCGACATTTATAATTATCAGTGGGATTATGATACTGACATTTATAAGTGTTGCTATATCTTATGATTCCAACATTTATAAGTGTTCATTGGATTATGATACTAACACTTATAATTGTTACTATGTCTTATGGCTCCAATATTTATAAGTGTTAGCAATGAATTTGTAACACTTATAAGTGTTACAACGTCTTGTGGTTCCAGCATTTATATGCCTTAGCAATGTGTTTGTTTGTAAAACTTATAAGTGTTATAAATTTGGCTGGCCAATTCCCCACAGGCCATTGGTAACACTTAAAAAGTGTTACCAAAATTATTTGTAACACTTATACTTATCGGGAATCCCTTGTTTTGGTGTAGTGTATTTCATATATGGCTATGGATGTTTCAAGGGAGAGGCACCGTTCCTCCATTTATCTATGCTTTAATCAACCCTTGCTTTTATCATACAAGGTTCAACTAAATTACAACATCAATGTTCATGGAGGTTTATGATGCAACAGCAGCTCAGCATATGGAATTAGTCATTGCACCCCTGGCTTCCACTTTCATAAATCTAGAACATAAGCAGTGTGTTTCAACACCATTGCCATAAATTTATCCCTTCATAGATCATATCTCAAATAGCAGCATTAAAGCACATTTAATATTCAAACCAAGTAGAGATATAGTATGCAAGGAACACTAGTAAGTTTTCCTAGATGTGGTTCCAAGAAATTGTAGGCATGTTATTTGGATTTCAGCATAACAATATTATTTAAATTTTGCATACAACAACATATATATTTGAACTACAAACATATCAACTGAATGAAGTCGTTTCTTATAAGGGTTCATGGTTGCCTTTTCATAGGTCTTAATTCCACGGAATAAGTAAAATTTACTCACCTAATGGTTTCCTTCCTATATCTTTAAATATGGATTATCCTCCTTAAAATTATTGTTGTCTCCTTATCTTATTCTTATAAGAAAAACTAGCCTGGTTAACCCTATAGGCTATTCATTTATACAATTATATACTATGGTATCTGGGGTTTAAACAATCTCCATACTACCCCATTCTATATACATTTTAAAGTACCCATTTTAACACCCATTTACCTATCCCATTGTCATCAAATTCGGGAGAAAATTGATTATCACTATGTGCTTCTTTTATTCAGAACAAGGTCACCTTATTATTTCCTATTTTATCCATCGGGTCATGCAATTTGCATTACATTCCAAGTCACTTAGGTTTGTTTAAGAATGATATTGATAATTTTGTTTTATAGCCAGATGTAGCTTAAATTCTCTTATTTATAACTATTGCTATAATTTATTTATCAATTTATTACAAGAATATCTTTATCACACTATACTAGCTATGCAAACAAATGTATTTAGTTTATAAATATTGTACTTATTTTATGGCCTAAGGTTTTTGCTATTAACCCATTTATTTACATTTCTAGAGTTTCCCAGTAAAGCTTGGATATATATATATACACACACACGCACGCACAGCAAATAGTGTGCACGTGCACGCATAGGGTTCATCTCACACATACAGACAATTATGCTTGTTTTTTAACTCTAATTATCATATTAATCTTGCAAATAAATCTAGGGTTATTACAAAAATATTTTTCCTTTGAACTGGACATACACTATCTCGATGGTAGTGGAATCGGCATAAATATTTTGCGTCTCTTTATTTCTTCATTATAGTTATTTACTATTTGTTTGATGTAGTAGAATAACTGTTATCAGATTAGATTGATGTTCAATTGGAAAATCTCTATTATGTTTATTGTTTTTCCGCATCTGTGCAACCAACCTTTTCGCATAACAATTCCATCTTATCATTATACTCCTACTCGATAGATTTTCTCAAAAAATAAAAGGGGAAAGCAATTGATCTCGAAATAATGGCATGGTGCCATTCCACTCTCCAACTTTCCAAGATCAATCACACCTTATGGGAATTTTGAGAAATGATAGGTACTCTTTTGCTCCCTATTTCTAACCATCTGTAAATATGTCTTCGCTTTGTTCCTTATTGTAAAATTCAAGCAGTCGTGGTATTCCCATTTAAATTTTTTGGGGCTAACATACTCTTTACCTCCTACGTCCCATTTTCATTCGACCTTGCCATTGGAGCAGAGCACCGATGACATCTAATTATTGTCGCTACATATCAGGTTGGATGTTTTACATCTGCGCTCTTTCCTCCTTTCCCTTATCTAATTCAAAATTTTTCTACCTTAAATTAACTTTGTCCTCCAATATCTCAACCACAAATTAGGAGCAAAGTTCCTTTGTATTGTTAAATTAGAATGAGGTGCAGACATCACGGTTGTAACAAACTGTTGATTCCACTTTATGCCTCTAGAAACCTTTGCAAGGAAAACTCTTCCATGATGAAAGCTTCAGGTGCGTAAGAACATAAATAGGTACTTTAAGTTTGATTATTTAATAGTTTTCGAATGAAAATTTTCTTTTAATTGGAAAACAATGAAGTGATTTTAGGTTGCATTACTAGAGAATTGCTAAAGATGCATCTGCATAAATTCAGGATTGAAATAAGTATTTTTGATTCTATGTGTGGCCTTATTATTTGTTGAAATTAGGCAGACTGTTAACCATATAGGAAGAACATTTGGTAATTATTGATAAGATTATGTATGGTTTTGATATCGGTTAACGAAGTTAAGGGTAATAGGATGATGCCATATGTGACATGTTGTTGACACTCCCATTGGAAAGGCCGTCATAATTTGACTTCTATTGAACAAACCACTCAATACTTGGGTGATTCCAGCTAGCTTGCATTCACTTGGATGAAGTGTTAAGAAGTTTGGACTTTGCATGATGGAAGCTCTAGTTCGGATCGAATCATTCAGCACGAATGAAAGCGGCTCGACTTCATTACACCAGCTTTAGATTGAAACTGGCTTCGGTTCGAACGGTTCAGATCGAGATTTTGGGATCGGCTAGCGTCGATCAAATTTGATCACATTGCACATGCAGGAATTTGGTATATATCTCCAGATCGAAATCATCAATCCGATCCCACTCAGCCGGCTACTAGGCACTAACATGGACCTATTCAAAAGGCTAATATCTCGGCCCATTCGCCCATTACATCGGATCGATGTACACTTGGCATGCACGAACTTTAGAGGTTGTCTCCATGTTCCCTACTTCGTCCCCAAGATCTCCTAGGAAGCTGCCACATGGCAGTTCGATTCAACTCGTATTCTGCCTATAAATATGTGGTTCGAAGGAATTTCAAGGGATCTTTTTCTCTCTTGGATTCTCTTCTTCCTGAAAACAAGGACATTACATCACTGCCAGATTCAATTCACTACTTGAACACAAGGATTTCGTCTATAAACAATTCTCTTTCTCCTCTTTCTTGCAATGAATGTACTTATTTCTGTAATCTGTTAGTGTGGACAAAAGATTATGAAATGGTTGTAAGCTTGAATTAAGCCAAAACACAATAAAAATATAGAGTGTCCCCTTCTATTTACTTTTTCTGCACTCTGCAATTTGTATTTGTGAGAATATTGCAAAGTTAGTGATAAGATTCATCACTTTGGGGTGTTAGTGTCAATTTTTGTTTTAACTTTTTCGGCGCTCTAGGAAGGGGGCACACGCTACTACTTCAACTTTCCAGCTTAAAAAGAAGGGGATTGCTTAAAATTTTGAATAGATGGTCAAAAGAAAGAAAGACACAACTTTTTCTCATGCTGATGATGTTGGCACTGAATGCGCGAGGAACGAGGGGAGGCAGGAGGCTTCCTCTCACGGTGATCCCTCAATATATTTGACTAGAGAGGATATGGATGGCGTTCTTGCTGACTGAGAAACCAGATGGCACAACAAGACAAACTTCTTCGGAAGCAGCAGGAAATGATGAACGATTTCTTCACTTGAATGGATGGAAGACTGAGCGGTCATGGAACACTTGTCTGAACTAGTATCCTTAGGATTGGAACGACGATAGATGGGGCTCAAGATATCAGTGCTTCAAGGCTTGGATCAAGTTAGAATTCAGATTGAATGGACGTTATCATCGACCCGGATGTAGTAAAGGGAAATCGCCTCCCCTCTGATGGCAAGTGATGTGATACTTTAACTCACAACGCTCCAGAAGAGCATGCAAAAGTCACTGGAAACTTAGGCCAGGCTCGGCACACATCTGCTCCGGATTGGTTGGATAAAAGAGCACAAGGATTATCAACACTTCAAGATAGAAGCCCCATATCGAAAATCTCGAACCGGCTCGAATCGAGCGGATCGATCTGGGAACAGGGGGCATGTTCGATCCGAATTTGAGAGCCAAGTATAGGGTGCCCCAAACTTCAGAACTTCATTCTGGGCGCACCAATGTGGGATTGGACGAATGGCGACAGTTACTAGCCGACGGAAATCACATTGCTAATGTGATTCGACGCTTCTCGATGGACAACAGTTCATAGGAAGATGTGAATAACCTTAATTGAATCCCATTCTCACGGGAAATCAAGAAGTCCTGACACCCTCCAAATTTCAAGCAACCATCTTTGGAGTCATACAACGGTAGGACGGATCCTACTGTGCATCTGATGCTCTATATGCGTCGTATGGAAGTACTATCAGTGTCAGACAACATCATGGCCAAATGCTTCCTTCTCTTCTTGACCAATATAGCTACTACGTGGTTTCGACAACTAGAATTTGAGTCGATCAATAGCTGGAACATGTTGGTCTCCCATCTTATTGAGAAATTTTGGGTCCAAATCGCTCGACCAAAGAACGTTATGTCGCTCACTTCAATCAAACAAAGGTCGGGTGAGACCTTACATTCATTCCTAGGGAGATTTAATGTCACAGTCGTGTCAGTAGATCGACCTGAACTATCTATGGTTTTGATGGCAGCTGTATCCGGCATTCTGGATAACTCGGACTTCAAAACTTCTTTGCATTGAGATCCGCCGAGGGATCTTGGCCAATTCTACTTTGAAGCGGATAGATTTCTACGGGAAGAAGATGAAAAACCCGACAAGGATACTCTCGATGTTAATATGGTCAAGGACGGAAAATCATCCAATTCTGGAAAAGGAAAAGGAAAGATCACTGCTAAAAATGATCACAATGTTCATCCCCGGAGAGGGCCTAGATATGATAAGTACACCAAGCTCTGTGCCGCACCGATGAATATATATATTTAAACACGAGAAATGCAAGTTCCTACCCAGAATCTCCCAGGATGGAGCAAACATAAAGAGAGGGTGATTCTGGAAGGCATTGCATGTTTCATGAGATAAATGGTCATAACACCGGTGACTGCAAGCATTTGCGAGACTTGATTGAAGAATGAGTCAGACGAGGAGAGCTACCTGAGTATGTTAAGCGGCCAATAGTTCTTACAATTGTGCTGCCACCTCCAGCACCCCAAAGAGGGAATGATTTGGGGGCCGAGTACTCGTGGGATCATCATCAGCGGATCTGGATTAGATCACCATGGATTTTCTGCATTTCGAGGATATAAGATATATTACTATTTGTTTTTGGTTTTCTAGATGGCTATGTCATCCATATATGCATGGGGATTAGAATTTAATCCTCGGACATACTATGTTCTCGACAATAAAACCATCTGACGAACAAATGGCTAAGTTGAATTACACATGTATGGGATTAGAACTTAGTCCCCAGGCGTGCTCTGGATTCAACCATAAATCAAACAATATTTTTTTTAGCTGTATAATAGATTCTGAATTGAATGAAATGGAATTTCAAGCATGGATTATGTTTGGAGAACTTAAGTATCTTGTCATGATGTGGCCAGATTCTCAATCTCAACTTAAAGTATGGCTTATACTTATCTCAGAGCCCATGGTGTGGATTATGCCTAGGAATATACTACCTTTCCAGAATATGGCAAGTATAGCTCTATCTCGACATGAGTATGGTTTATACTCAGTTGGATTCCTAAGTATGGATTATACTCGGGAACTAGAATTGTCTTGTCAGGATTTGACAAAAGAACTCAATAAAACTCGAGTATGATTTATGCTCAGTTTGAACTTCCAAGTATGGATTATGCCATAAAGGGTGGGTCCCCTTGTCAGGATTTGGCAGGATGATTCGAACGTCACTCGGGTATGGATTATAATGAAAACGGACACCCAAGCATGGTTTATGCTCGAAAAGGTTAGGCAGCACTATCAGGATTTGACACATTCGTTTACCTCTTTTTTTGTATGTATGGATTATAATCACAGCTGGACATGACCGATGAGGCCCTAGTTTAATTGGCTTTCTCTAATAATGCGATCCTGAGTGATCGTCGGATTTTAGATTTTCTGGTCCTCTTATAATATGGTCTGGTGAGACCATGGACTTCTGTTTTTCTATTTTAAAACGATCCTTTATGGACTTCTATTCATATTTCATTTCTATAGATTATGGATTTGTGGATTATCCAGAACACATCTTCCTTTTTCAAGCAATATATGTTTTAAGGGGCAAAATGTTGACACGCCTTTTGGCAAGGCCATCATAATTCGATTTCTATCGAACAAACCACTTAGGATTTGGTGATTCTAACTTGTTTTTATTCACTTGGATGGAATGTTAAGAAGTTTGGACTTTGCATGATGGAAGCTTTGGTTCGGATTAAACCATTCAGCTCGAATGAAAGTAGCTTGACTTCATAACACTAGCTTCGAATCGAAACTGGCTTCGGTTCAAACGGTTCAGATCAAGATTCCGAGATCGGCTAGCCTGGGTCGAATTCGATCCCACTGCATGTGAAGGAATTTGGCATATATCTTTGGATCGAAATCATCAATCTGATCCCACTCAGGCAGTTACCAGGCACCAACGTGGACCTTTCTTAAGGCTAATATCTCTGCCCACTTGCCTATTATATCGGATCGATGTACACCTGGCATGCATGAATTGGAGAGGTTGTCTCCATGTTCCCTACTTCGACCCCGAGATCTCTTGGGAGGTTGCCACATGGCAATTCGATCTGACCTGTATTTTGTCTATAAATATGTGGTTCGAAGTCATTTCAAGGGATCTTTTTCTCTCTTGGATTCTCCTCTTCCTGAACGCAAGGACATTGCGTCACCACTAGATCCGATTCACTACTTTAACACAAGGATTTTGTGTATAAACAGTTCTCTTTCTCTTATTTCTTACAACGACCTATCAGTATAAACAAAAGATTATATAGTGGAAGTAAGCTTGGATTAAGCAGAACCACTATAAAAATATCGTGTGTCCCCTGTTATTTGCTATTTTTGAACTCTGTGATTTGTGTTTGTGAGAATATTGCATACTCAGTGATAGGATTTATTACTTTGGGGTGTTAGTGCGAATTTTTGATCAAACACATGTTCTTATCAAAGTGTTGAAATTAAACTAATTGAACATTTTTTAGAACAAATGCAGAGCAGAACAATCAGTGATATCAGATATAGCCTAAAATTTTATACAAAACTTATGGCTAATATTGTGAATTCCTGTCATTAAAAGTTCTCCTGGTATTCGATTGCTAGAAATTAATCAAATCAATATCGATGTCTATATTAAGTATACTACAAAATAATGATAATTTGGTACATTTTCAATTTTCTTTTTTCTTAGTTGAAATTGTTTGTTATATTTTTGGTTCAATTATGGTATGTTACGCATTATATTAAAGTGAATACACCTTGCTGGAAGAGAAAAACTTCTACTGCAGCTGTGAGTAACATGTTGCAGCATCTCAATAGAATTAAGTGTTGAGAATGCGCTCCAAGGAGGACTTTCTTCTCCATAAAGACTATACTTCCCCATAAGAATAGAATAGATTCATACTCCCATGCAAATTTTCTACCTAACATTGTCCTTCCCACAAACCTTGACATTGGATTTGTGATAATATTTAATATCTAACTGCTTTTTTGACAACATTATCAATTTAATTTTTTGTTTGGAGTTATTCTACGACTATTCAAGTTTTTATTATATTGGCAATTTGTACATATGGATGAATTTTTTTAGAGCAATAAACAAGTGGATTATAATTTTGCTATTCCCTTCTATATTTTTTTGCCTAAGCCATTTCTTTCTTTGAACATAGATGTCAGTTTAGGATATGATGATGCTAATGATCTCTAAATCCTTCCATGTCATATCAAGTTATATTTCTTTTAGATATTTAAATGGTTTTTTCACTTGATGTTAGTCTAATATTTGGAAACTAAAAAAAGAAGAGTTAGGAATATAAAATTTTGTATTCTTCTCAAAAATACTAATTTGATCACCACTGCATAATATTAAGAAGTTTCACTATATTGTTTTTAGATTGGAGCGTTCATATTCTTTATACACGTATTGTAAATTTATAGTTTCATATGAACTGAATTAACGTGGGGGAGAGTTTCTCCAATTTTCCAGTAGTTGGGAATTTTATTTTGAATTCAATCCATTGTATTTTTATAGAAAATGCAATCAGCATTGATATATGGTAAATAATGGAAGAGAGCTGAAAATGTTGATTTTGTGAATAAATAATAATTTGTTGTCTTTTAGTTAAAAAAATTATGCTTTATACTTACTTTCAACAATTTTTTTAAATGCATGTATAAATTCAAAAAGTATATACCATTAATGAAACAAAATGGATTTAAAAATTATTTCATACTAGACAGTTAACAATGCAAAAGGATTTATGCCAGTTGTGTAGACTGAAATATTAGGCATGAACAAACATATGCGCTAAGCAAGCAAATATCCCTCTATAGGAATAGAAATTCACAACCTTCTTAATTAAACTTCAAAAATTCCTTTATTTGCAGCATATTCTATATGATAGGTGGTAAAGAAACATTCTTTATGTTCCTCTTTCTTTGTAATCATTTTTTAATTTTTTAAGTTTACTACCCTAACATCGCGTTGTTAACTGGCATTATAAACCTATATTTGGGTAACTGAGCTGACCTTTGTATTATTTGTCTATAAATTTTAATGAGAAGCGAGCATAATATTTGAGACAATAACTAGATATAAATTTTCTTTCTGTTTTTTTATAGGTTTTACAAATGAAAATTTCTATTAACAATAGCTTTAATAAAAAATTCATTTTGTTTGTTTGCTATTAAAAACCTTGATTATAATGGAAATGTTATATGTCTGCCTTCACTTGGATGGTAAACTAGATATAATACTGCGGACATGTTCTTACTATCACTTTTTTAGTTACTCATGGTTTATTTTATTTTATTAGTAATTATTATGCGGTTATACACTGTTCGATAAATTTGGAAAAAATATAATTGTTCACAAACCATAAATGATTAACTTGAATTATTACAGTGCATGGATCACAAATGATTTCAATCTTTTTATTGTACTAATGGTTGAATCATTTTTATTGCATCAGCCGACAATGTAATGACCATGGACTGATGCTTGGATCTCCCAATATGGTTAGTTTTAAGAACTCCAAGAACGTAATGTCGAAATATAATATCATGATGTGCAGATATGTAAGATACATTTTTCTTCACAATGTGGTTTTTGAGATACCAATCATAATATGGTACATGTGTTAACATCAAAAAGTGAGACTCTTGATAATCAAGCACCAAAATGCGTAGCCCACACACAAATCATAGAATATTTTCACAGTCACAATCATAGAATGCAAGAAATGAAATAAACACAGGGAACACACATGAACTTTATAGTGGTTCGGCCTAACCCTAGCCTACGTCCACTTATAATCTTTGTTTATATTATTGGTTACAGGTTAAAGTTGTTTGATTTGTAAGAAGTTAGAGAAAGAAGTCATTTATACACAAAATCCTTAGGTTAATATGATTTTGTTCAAGCTCAAGTAATGGCAATGTCCTTGCATGAAGTATGGAACCCGAAAGATTAGAAGAAGTCCCTCCATCAACCTTGAAATGAAGGATTTATAGATGGAGCCTCGTTCGGATCTATGCCACGTGGCGACCATCCCGGTTGGGTTGGCACATCTCGTACGATCCGAAGAATCAGGGCGGGCAACCTAGCCTTAATTTCATGTGAGGAACAGTCTTCGTTGAGTCGTGCAGCATGTGTGCCGCTCGATCCGTGTTTTCAAAAGATAAAACTAGTCAGAGTTGACAGAGTAAATGACCTTGGGAATCGGGCTTACAGTAGACGTTGGGATCAGTTTTAGGTAGCCTAGATCGGCATAGCCGACCTGACCCGAGCACATAAAACCGGTGACATCGACCCATGGTAAGAAGGTGGCAAGTTCACGCCGACCCAAACATGCTGATCCGAGGAGTTTAACTCAAAGTTGGAGTGCTTCGATCCGAATCCTTGCAATGTGTCACCAATTCGATCCGACCTAGCTGATCCGAGTAGTTAATTGAACCGGGACTTGAAGTATGCCAATTCCATATTTCTGAGAGCATTAACACTTCAACCAAGTGAATTATTCCGATGAGAGATTATACTCATGTCCTGAGCACTTCACCTGATAGAAATCTAAGTTGTGACGACCTTGCCAAAAAGACATATCAACACTTTGCCCTTCAGAACATATCTTTCTTGAGTAAGGAAGGTTTTTTCTAGATAACCCAAAATCCATAGAATTCCAAGAGATTCAAGGATAAAAGCCCAATATCCAGAATCCAGGCATCCACGATCGCGCCGAATTGTATTAAGTATTAATAGAAGACCAAAAATCCATGATCGTGCCAGACCATACTAAAATGAAACCAGAAAATCTAGAATACCGAGATATCTGATGATCACTCTAGATTGTATTATATTATAAAAGAGATCCAAGAAAACCGTGGCTTCATCGGGCTAATCCAGGTGCTAGTATTATCCATACCTATAAGGAAATCACACAAACAGTTGTGTTAAATCCTGACAATACCGTCTAGCCTATCCAAACATAAACAGTGCTTGAAATACGTAGTGAGTACAATCCTACTCAATTTATAATTGAATCACCTTGTTAAAACCTAATAAGATGACTTAACCCTTTGGGCATAAACCGTAACCGGAAATCCGAACTGAGCATAAACCATACTCGAGTTATGATTGATTTTCTTATCACATCCTAAAAAGTTGATCCATCCTTGCAGCTATAAACCATACTGGGAGCTTTAGATCGAGTATAAACCATACACTAGAATCCAATTTGAGTAAAAACATACTCATGTTGTGTAGAACTATGTTTGCCACAACCTGACACGATAGTTCATCTCTAGGTATAAACCATACCTAGAGTTTAGAGATGAGTATAATCCAAACTCTAGTTTGTGATTGAGTAATCTTGCTACATCCTGCCAAGTCATTTAATTTTACCAAAACAGAATCCATGCTTGAAGACCATTTTATTAATCCAAAATTATACATAACCACAAACCCTGATTAGTTAATCGTTGAATCCATAGCACGCCTAAGGCCTAAATCCTAATCCTGAATGTGTATACTTCAACTTAGCCATTTATTCATTAGATGTTTTTATTGTCGAGAACAAAGTTTGTCCAAGGATTAAATCCTAATCTCTATGCATACGAGAATGGATGTAGCCGTCTAGAAATCCTAAAACAAACAAATACATATCTTATTTCCTAAGAAATGCAGTAAATACATAATGATCTAATCCATATCAGTTGATGAGACGATCCCACGAGTACTAGGTTCTAGATCGCTCTCATTCCGAGGAGCATGTGGAGGTGGCAATGTCGGTGTAGGTGTTGCTAGTTTCTTTGCATACTCGGTTAGCTCTCCATGTCAAAACCATTCTTCGATGAGATCACACAAGTCAAGATATATATCTAGTAATGAAGAATTGAGCTCGGTGTACTTATTGTACTTGGGTTCTCTCCGGAACCACACATTTCTCTCATTCTTCTACGGGGCCTTTCCCTTGTTCTTTCTAGAATTGGATGGTCCTCTATCCTTTTCCATGAAAATGTCAAGGTCATCCACCTCGATATTAGCATCCTCTTGTCATAAGAACCTATCATCTTCAAAGAAGAATTCACCAAGGTCTCTGTGTAGATCTCGCTTTAAGGAGAATTTGAAATCCGTCTTGTCGAAGATGCTGGAGATGAATACCATGAGTACCATGGATGGGTCTGGTCAGTCCACTGATGCACCACTGCATTAAAACTCTCTAGATATGAGCGCAAGGTCTCGCTGGACCTTTGTCTGATGGATGTGAGAGTCGTGACGTTCTTGGCCCGAGATATATGGAACCTTAATTGCTCTATGAAGTGGGCAACTAGTGTATTCCAGTTGCTGATTGATTCAGACTCCAGATGTTAGAACCACAAAGCAGCAATGTTAGTTAGGAACAAGGGGAATCACTTAGCCATGATGTTATCTAGTGCCGATAGTACTTCCATGTGGCACATATAGCGCATAAGATGCACAGTAGGGTCAGTTTTGCTGTTGTGTGGCTCCAAGAAGGGAGTTTGAACTCAGGAGGGTTACAGGAATGCTTGATGCCCCATGTAAAAAGGCTACAGTTGATGTTATCCACGTTACCTTGAGATGTACCGCCTCTAGAAAAGCATCGAATTAGATTAGCAATCTGGTTTTCATCGTTAAGAAGTTGTTGCCAATTGTGAAATCCAATGCTAGGGACTTCAAAGTGTAGCTTAGAAGATGGTGGAAGTATGTCTTGTGCGTTCAGGTGCGCCTTGTATCCCCCTAGGGACTCGGGTCGGTATGACCAAGCCGACCTGGGTTAGTATAACCAAGCCGACCCAAGTCGGTATGGCCGAGTAGCCCCAGAATAGCATTTCCTGTTCCTATCTTTGAGTTTCCCCTATCCGGGGCTGCATTAGCTTGGTCTACATTAGAGTTTCCCTTTGTAGTATCATGATTTGTTGTGTCGGTACGTTGTTCAATGAGTGGAGGGTGGTTGACCCCGGGTGTGTTCGGATAAGTATGGAGTGTAGGCCGAGTCCATGGTTGCATTGTTCTAGTCTTTGGTAAGATGTCAGGCCGATCCAAGGTGAGGGCCGACCCAAGACAAGGTATCGTTGTTGTCCTAGCGGTGCTACTTCCAAGGAGTGATGTCGGATTGTCAAGCTTCTATCCATCCTGGTAAAGAACATATCCCTTATCTCATGTTTCTTGCGAAGAAGTTCATCTTGATGTTCCATCCTTGTTCTCAATTCCTTGATAATGATGTCCATTTCTTCCCTCTTCAAGTATATCGAGGGATTGCCTCATTGCCAACGACTTAGGCTTGGGAAGACGCTCCATCTTTCTTCCAATTCACCATTTTTCCTCCAAAAATGAGCTATTTGAAGCCTTTCAAGCTACAAATTGTTAAAGGTGCATGTGCCCCTCTTCCTGGTGCGCCAAAGTGTTGACGTCAAAAAGTGGGACTCTTGACAATCAACCCCCAATATGCATAACACACATAAATCACATGATTCTCTCATAGTCACAATCTATAACAACCCGCATTTTACGTGTTGGAGGATCGTAAAATATTTTTATTTAATTCCCTGAGGGTTGGATCATTCTCATATTATGATAAGTTAGTTATGGGGATGTGAGACATGTCCATAGCTTTTACCAATTTTATTTATGACCATGTTTCCCCTGCCAGCTTTTTACAGGGAATAACTTTTGACTGGGATCAATTTCATTGGAAGGGAAATGAAGTTTCTACTTCCGTAGAGTGTTCACATTAAAGATTTGGTTCAGCGGTTTGGGAGGAATCATTGTTTTAGTATTTCATAATTCCTACCCAGTTTTGGCTAGTCACTAATGGGCTGAATTGGTGTGGACCATTAGTGGACTGATTAAAGGCAATAAATAGGGGGTTAGAGGCATGGAGAGAGGTTTACTTTTCTTCATTCTCTCATTTGGTTGAGTTTGTGATCTTCCTTGCTCAATAAAACACATCCTTCCTCCATTAAAATTCTAGATCTACGCAAGAAGATTGAAGATCTACATCAAGTAAAGCTAGATCTACATCGAGTGAAGGAAGATCGCATCAAATTGAGAGTTTGGAGATTCATCATCGTAGTCCGGATTTGAGATTGGTCGATTTCAAGTTATTTTGAAGAATTGGTGAGTAATAAACATCTCTCGCACGGATTCAATCGAGTACATTGGTTGTTTGATCTTATGTTCATCATTTCAAGTTATTTTCATATAGATCTAATCGATGTAAGTATGATTTTTTTTAGCATAACGGTTGTGTAGAGAGTTCTACACACCCGATTAGAAAATATTGCTAATTATAGATAATAGTTCGATCAACAAGCCTGACCGATGGCGCAAATAGTTCAGACAATGCATGTAGATGCATGTAAAGGAGTTCGATGCGCATAGCGTGATTAAGTACATATTTGATTAATATATAGACTAGACAACATTACTACCAAACTACACAAAACACCACCATAAGAACATCCCAGCAAAAATGTGTGCAACCCATTAGCACGAGCAATCCAAAAAAAAGAGAAAGTTTACCAGATGCGGAGGGGTGTGCTGAACATGATGAGCTTACCATGGTCTCGGAAAGAAGCGACGATACTGGTTGACAAAAGCGTCTGTATTGTCAACTGATTCCTCCCAAACGATAGCAGTGTCCATGATTGTTGGAGTGTACGGAGCTAGGTGGGTACCTGAAGTAGAAGCCTGGAGATGAGCGTTGTGACGGACGACGGAAGATGACGGTACTGGAGCGATCATAGGGGACAGTCCTTCTAGCATTGGCGGGGGTGGTGGAGGTGAAGTGGTTACCAAGGAGAATGACTGGTCATCAAGGGACAGAGAGCCAAGCTGTTTGGGGTTGGAGAGGTCAAGGTCGAGGTCAAGATCAGTAAAAGGGTCCCACTTCGATTTGGGAGATGGCTAGGGGTTCAAACCTAGGGGACTGATGATCTCGAGCGAGCGGTCCTCCATCAGTAGGATTGCTATTGGAGGTTCAGACAGTAAGGTAGCTTCAGGTAAGGTGGACTCAATTCTCATGGCATCAAAATGAGGGTCTGGTTCAGGCATCAGGAAGATGAGCGGTTCCATCATGAACTCTCTGTCGTTTTCCCATTGGTTGCCAAGCAGTAAGTCCTCCAGGTTCAGGGAAGGGTGAAAGTGGTCCCAGCTTTCCACCATAATGGCATAATGGGCGTTGCCGAGATGAATAGAATATGATGAGGATAAAGACACTGCCTTTAGGATTCTAGATCTGGCAAAAACGAGGCGGAGGTCTTTTGAGCCCAACTACATTCATCCATCCTAAGGAAGAGGACCACTGGGTAGAGAGCCGTGGTGAGATGGTCAACATTGTGTCGGAGGTGGACAGGAAAACCTTTGATACATACCCAGGAAGTAGGACAAAACTCACGCTCCACCACCTCAGAAGCAGGTGACCATGCTTGCAGCCCAAGAGAACCGCCAGGCCTGAAGATGAATTGACGGTTCAGGGCAGAGTTATAGAGGTCGACATTGGGAAACTGGACAAGGTAGGTATAGTCAGAAAGTATGAAGATTTCCCATTCGGTGGAAAAATAAATCAACGAGGGTCGCATGCACAGAGTGAAAATTTCGGTGCCCGGTAAGAATAGAGATTTTGATAAGATTTGCAGCATTAACTGGGAACGCCATTTCGGGGAGAGACGGTGAGGAAAAAGTATGATTTTAATTTGAATCACCATAGGATCTAATCTAGTATCTTATAAATAGTAATTTTATATGCTAATCTAATGTTTGGATCCATTATTTGGTTTGATCATTATTTAATCATGAACTAATTGATTTCAAATGTTGATTGATGTGTTAATATTTGAATGATGATCGTCGACTTCGTTGTTGGACTATTAGTTGTGATCGTTGAAATTGAATTGGTTCGGGTATAAAATCAAGTTGAATTCAGGAGTGGATTAGCTGGAGTTTTGGCGCACAAACATGGGTTGGATTGGGCATGGTTTGTGGTGAATTATGTGTATGGATCGAGCTAAAATATTGGCTATGGATCGACATAAATTTGATGATGGATCAACAAAAAAAGTGTATTCACGGATCGAGAAGTTTGAAATCATGGATTAAACATCTAAAACTCCGATGTGTGCATGTGGTTTGGCATGGATCGGGTGGCTTTCAAAGGGGTCGATTGGGCAGAAATTGGAAGCACTTCAGAAAAGCTATGAAAAGTCGATGGATGACCACTTCTGGAGCATGGAATGGGCACATAAAAACGTGTGTTGCGCACATGATTTTGAGTTGTTTTAATGGGTCGAGCACCAGGCCGATCCAGAATGGGACGTGCGGATTTGGTAGCATTTCCAAAACGCTGTAAAAGGAAGTTTGGACATTGTGCTCAGTTTTTCATAGCGAGAAAGCTGGAAATGCTATGAAATGCAAAATAGACCAAAAAAGAGCATTTTTGGATAGTTTCGACACGAATTCAAGTAGGAATGTTCGAAGTGAAGTGTTCGTTATTAAAAGAAATGCAAGGAATATGCAGACAACTCAAAGACGTTGAGTTTATGGATAATGATTGCTCGAGAAGGCGCTTGAGCCATTGATAGTCGCCGGTGATGATGATTAGAGTTGTGAAGGCCGAGGAATTACCGTTGTCGTAGGTTCTAGCAGACTCAAAACAACGGTATAATAGGAACGCCAAAAAGACCGGTTGAATGGTTAAGTACACTGGGCAGTCATGATCGACCTAGAAATACGAGGCACGATGGCATATGGAGTTTTTGCTAGACCTAAGATTTACCGTTAGCCCTTGACGGACGACATGATGTTGAGACGGTCATATAATTAACGATGGTTTCAAAGCAAGATTGGATGTGATAGCCAAAGTCATGGATAATGATTGTTTTTCTTGTACCGTTTGTGTATATTTTTCGACATTGAAGGAAATATCTCTTGGGTGCTTGTTTGATGTTGGTTTAGGCCTCTAGGGCTTGTGCTTGGGAGATGTCGATATCAATTAGTTTGGTCTACGCTTGATAAGTGATTGCTATGAATGCATAGTTTGTTTCTTTTTTATTATTGTAAGGCTATCACTGTCCGATGTAGGGAAGATGGGCTTAGGTTCTTCCCTGTTGATGTTGGTAGATTAGTTAATTAATATGCCAATTCTCATATACTTTGTTGATGATGTTAGATAGTTGTTTTATCACTCATTAAGACTGTTGTCTGACTCAAGGTTTTATGTTTCCTCTTATTACCTTAGGATGTTCATCCATGTTTTTGGATTGGAGTACTGAGTAGCAGGTGACAGGTAGTTGATCTTGATGAGTACGATGTTGCTGAGTGATAATGAGCTATAGGCTTACGTATTAGTTCCCTGTTACCTACTATATGTTGTTATTCTACTGCTATGTTGATGTATTCTCTGATAGACTTGTAGTGAGGCATTTTGTATAGACTCTTATAGTGTTATCCAAGGTTGTATGGATATTTTCGTGGTGATATGAAAAAGTTTAAGATTCTGCTTAATTATGCTTCGTTGTTATTGCCTATTGTATATGTTCTATTATATTTTATCCTTGCACTGTGAGTTATACGACATGTTTCGCATATATTATTCTACCCTGATGATTGTCCATAGTTTCCTGACACATCTTTCAACGCATTATTTCCCTTGTTAAGTGCAGGATTTGTGGGCGATCGTCACATTTGTATTAAAGCTCTGGTTATCGATTTTATCCAAAGTTCGAAGACGTAATTACGTATGAGAGATGTATTTGTAGATTTCTGATGGTTCTATACTATATATTAGTGTATACTATAATATTGTTTGAACTCCATTTGCAGTTTTCTCGTGTGTGGACTAACCATTCCATTTTTCATATTTAGAATGAGTCGCCGAACATCGAGACATACTGTTGGGGAGGAGACTATTCCTATAGGGGGTGATGGTGGTATACCAAATTACCCAGCTATATTCGAGGCCATGATGGCAGCGACCATGAGGAGGGTACCCGCTCAAAAGACAATTGCGATAGATATAGGAGTTTAAGTGCAAGTTCCTAGGGCCACGGACTTCGCTATGAAAGAGAAGGATGGTCGGAAAAAGCAGAAGGGCGAAGTGACTTGCTATAACTGCCATCAAAAGGGCCATTTTTTATAAGGATTGGAAGAGTCCAAAAGATGAAAAGAAGTGTCACAACTGCGGCATGCCTGGGCATCTCAAAAAGGATTGTCCAAAACCAGCTAAGGGGCAGAAGCTTGTGAAGGCATATGCTTTGGAGGTTGTGCCATCGTCTTCAAGGGTTCCTACGGCGGAGGAGAAAGGGAAGAGTGTCGTCGTTCAAGGTATTCTTTACGTTAGAGATGTTTCACTTCGTGTGTTGTTTAATACTGGAGCATTGCATTATTTCATTTCCAATGAGCTTGTGTACTACTTGGGTTTGGAACCCGAGAATTGTGATAGACCTTTTGTTGCGACTATTCCAATTGGGGGTTCGTCCAGTTTGTATATGATTTGTCGTGGTCTAGTTTTGTCAAGTCATGGTTGCTCCTTTGTGTGTGATTTCTTTGTTTTGAACTTCGTTGGGTTTGGAATTATTTTGGGTACGGACTGGCTCAAGAGGTATGCGGAAAAAGTGGATTGCGAGAATGTGACACCCCACGTCCGTTAATGTCACTCTTTATCAGAATGCATTAAGTTTTGTGAAGCGTTATAGGTAAACAGAAATAGAAACATCACAAGACAGATATAAAATAATAACGGAATTATAACTTTATTAAATAGAAAAGCTTCGTGGTTCAAACCCAATTACATAATAAGTCTAGACTACTGAAAACATAAAACTTCTGCCTTATACAAAAAATCATCATAAGAGTACAATGGTATAAAAAGAGCATAATCCCCAAAATATAGCTATAGAAGAGAAGATACGAAATCAAACAGTACATCTAAGCAGCTCCAAGCAAAAAACAAGAATCCTGATCAAGCTTGAGTATTCCCACCCTGAGAACCGGGGGGTGGGGGGAAGGGGGGAACGGAAGAGAAAGAAGAGGACATAAAATGGGCCAGACATAAAGTCTGGCGAGTCCAGTTACTTTTAGCATATAAATAAGTAAAAGCGTCATGACAGGCATATAAGTTGGAGAGAGATAACAGTGGCATAAGGCAGGTATAACAAGGTAAATAGGATAAACAGAACAGAAAATGCATTGTGCTTCTCTAATACTTTTCTCTCTGCACCAATACTAGTATCACAAGGACAAGATGATCCCAACAAGTGCAAGATGGTAGAAGTAGGTGTACTTCTAATGAGAGGTTTTACCCCATACAATAACATGTAGCCCAATAGATCTAACAGGTGTTAAACCCCAACGACAATAACGGGCTCCTAAACAAGCAAGACTGTGTCACACCACCTCCGTTAAGGTCACTCACAAAGGGAATGCCTTAATTTTGGTGGAGCGTTTATTGTGTATAGAACAGAAAAGTAAACAAGACAGATAAATATATTGGTACTTTGAAAAAAAACACTTTTATTTCAGTGGAGATATAGTTTGATTACATTACATCAAAAACCAACTACAAAACCAAATACACTTACTATCCATCTTGAAAAATAAGTTCTGAGTACATAGAATAAAGGACATAACCCCAACATAAAATAGCCAAAAATAAGATAGACTGAACTTTACTTCAGCGATCCAAGAAACTTCCAAAAAGAGAGAGATAAAGTTGTCCAAATCAAGCTCCACTAGAGCTAGTCCCACCCTAAGCACCGGGGGGGGGGGGGGGGAGGGAGGAAGAAAAGAGGTGGAAGCAAAGGGGGTCAGACATAAAGTCTGGCGAGTGCAATAACTTTAACAATATAATTATTAAGTAACTAAGATAAGGCATAAGCTGGAAAATAAGGAAATGACTGTGAACCAATGGGCATGTCAGAGCAAAAAAAGGAATAAGATGAACAAAGATAACGTTAAAGGCGCACCTAATCATTATAAGATAATTACTACATTGCACCACACCAAACACCCTAAAAGTTGATCCCGCCTACCAAACTTAATAATGATAATGGTAGTTTCGTGTACCCCTAGCTGCCTTCATAGGTGTCGTCTGCCCCTATCTCCACTAGGTGTACCCACTACCCCCATTCGATCAGCTCCCTAACTCGTAGATAACCGTGCTGGCCCCAGATGGGGTGTATCACTACCCAAAGTGGCAACCCGATACCACCAAAAATGCACGGCTTATACCTACACAATGCAAAAACGTCTTACCTACCAGCCCGGGGCCACACACGCACCTGACCCTGTTGGACTTGCGTTGCCACCGCTAACCCGTTTTGACCTCTTTCAACCAAAACCAGTACGCGTGTCCCGTCCTCCACTTGGGTCGAGCCCACAAAGATACTTAACAGGTTACCGGTTTGTAAAGGGCCCCCCATGCATGACACAAGCTTTCACCTATGCTTGGTCCCCTCTAAGGTTTTCCCCACTTAACCCTATTCTTATTCATGTCTTCATACATGCTTCAATCTTGGTTAAGTGCATCTAATCGTATTTCACATGCCACCCAAGGCACCCTCTTAATTTCACATGCCGCCCATGGCATCCATTTAACCCCCCATGTCCCAACACATGTTTATCTGGTTCAATGTTTCTTAGTTCATTAACATCGTAACCTTGTAAAGACCCCCCACGTTAGACTGGCATTTTTGGCTGCTGGATTTGTCGGGCAGGTCCGGGCAGTCTTACACCACAAACGAGCCTAACCTCATGTCTTTACAACTGTTACGCATTTAATTCATGCCTTTGACCTCTCACATTAGACCGGCATTTGTGGTTGCTGGATTTGCCGGGCGGGTCCGGGCAGTCTTACACCACAAAAGAGTCTAGCCTCGTGTCTGAGGTGGTTTATTTACACATCTTTATTTAACCCCAAATTGGATTAATATCCCTATTCAAATTTACAAATAAATTCCAAATATACTTATGTCCATAATTGTCACCTAAATTATGTCCATAAATACTAATTTTTCCAATTAATGTCTTAAATTAATTATATGCCTTTTTAAGGCCATTTATGCCAATTCTCAATATGTGTATATTCAATATTACCCTCATCGTCCCCACGTTGTTCGTTCGCTTATCATGACATATATATATACATATATATATATATATATATATATATATATTAGACTCGCAATTAGTCTAATGACATAAAAGGGAAGAAACATCGCAAATTTGCGTAACACACAAAATGGATCTAACTTACTAATAAGGATTACAACATATCTTGCATAAACTTGGTATTGTCATGAATCAAAACATAGGCTAAAAGGTGTGAACTTGCATATATGAATATAGCTTTCACCCAAAACTTGCATATATGAATAAAGTTTTCAACCAAAACTTGCATAGGCTATAGTCACAAACTTGCTTAAAACTATGTATGTCATAGATCTAAATCTAAAGGTGTAAACTTGCATATATGTGAATCCAATTTCTACCTAAACTTGCATATAGTCATCTTATTTGGTTCACATGTAAACTATGTACAATTCACATAGAAACTAGCATATAATCTGTACCCAAACTTGCATATACAATGATGTCAAACATAAATCAGGTTGAACATAGATGATTGGGTATATATAAAAGGATTCACAACAAAAACTATCATTATGAAGAACTAGCATACATTCATAAAATATCGCATTTTTCCCAATGTTTTACAAACATAACCATGTAACCCAAATTATAACTCAACCTAATTAACTTGTTAATTATCTTATTAAAGAAATTGAACTCACAACTCAAAGAAGGTCTTGAGTTCTGGGATCTGAGTTCTAAAATTGATTTAGCTCGCCTATAACACCCCACGTCCGTTAGTGTCACTCACAAAGGGAATGCACTAAGTTCTGTGGAGCATTTAGGGTAAAAGATGCAGATAAATTACAAGACAGACAGAAATTAAATAGTGGAAAATAAAACTTTGCTTTATTGATAAAATAGTTTTTACAGTGGTTTCTTTACAATATCAGAGTATCATCTGTCTTACAAAATAAAGAAGCATAAAAACAACATTTATATTCCCTGATTTTAGCAAGAGCCAGCCATAGCATCTGAAAAGAGAATCCAAGCAAACTTCAACGAATCTTCAAGCTGGGAAAGAGTGGCAGTCCAACTTAACTTGAGCAAAACTATTCCCTCCTTTACTACCTTGGGGGGGGGGAACGAAAGAAAAGAAGACAAAAGAAAAACAGAGTCAGACATAAAGCCTGAGTAAGTTCAGTAACTTCTAGCATGTGAACATGGAAAAACAAAACGACATGAATTAACTGAATACAAGATTACACCATGACGATAGGGTCAACAAGATTAGACAAGGTAATCACAAGATATGCTAAGATAAGATAAACTGGATACGCTCTAATACTTTCGCCGCTTCGCTATTTCCTTGTTATACTGGTTTCTATATCTCTGCACCACCTAACTAGTGTCCCAACTAGTAACGATAACGTGATCCCAATCCCTGTATTTTACATTGCCTTCGAGCATCCATTTATTATTTATTACCTAGATCTAATCTAGGGTTTTCTATCCAGTGCTTTCTAGATTCAACTAGAGTTTACGCTATCTACTGAACGCTTCTCGGATTCAGGATTTATGCCACCTAGTCCAACTAGGGATTATGCTACCTGTCGAACGATGCCCCCAAGTCTAGGACACACTACCTAGAGTGGTATATGTTCCTATACTTCCCCACGCATGTATCGCGAATCATTATCGCTTGTCTAGATGCACATGTCCTATAATGTGCGGTCCGAGTCCTGTGACAGGGCAAATCAAGGAATACAGAACTCGGTCGGGAGCTTTCAGATATCTGCCGATGCAGATGCTAAGGTCTGTTTTTATTCCAGTGGCTATGGTCCCACTTGACCCCTCCCTCAACTTATGAAAGGCACACCTTGTATAATGAGAACTATACGCCGACCCCCGGTGCCCCACTATCCTATGGCCATCCTCACCCATACTAGATAGCAAGTATATGGTCTTTTGGAGTTCTCCGCCTTTCCGCTTCACGTATCTCGATTGACTGAAGATGGATGGTAGACGACGAGTTGCTATCACAGGGCTACCGTTTTCTCGCTGAATCACGCCGGTCCATCCTAGTCTTTAGGTTGCCATATATTGCAACCAAGGCATACCCCTGGTTCTTCTACGCAGACCTTAACCTCTGTGAGCCCAGGAGGATCATCTGCAGCCTCACAGAGTACCCTCACGTCCCCTCGAAGCCTCGGGCTTCGTAACCCAATTCGTTGGAGCCTTCTTTTTAATCAGACGGACGTCCGCTCCTTCCCGTGTCATACTAAGAATTACTACTTAGTTCTGCTAACTAAGGTTTACCACTTAGTTTCCCAAATCGTTGTTTTCTTAACTAAGGTTTACTACTTTGCTCCTTTTAACTAAGGTTTACTACTTAGTTCTCTTTCCCGTCAATTTGGATTGGTTAAGTGTCATTAGTCAATTCAAGCTAACTTAACCCTCTTCATTTATCCTGTTTAAACTGGTTAAGTGTCATCAGTAATCCATGTTGACTTAACACTATCACAAACCAAGTTATATTGGTTAAGTATTTCTTATTACTTAACCCTACCCTTCATTCTATATTGGTTAAGTGTTCCTTTTTAACTTAACCATGCCCGTCTGTTTTAACTAACATGTTATTAATGGTTAAGTATTATCCCTTCATGTTTTAGACTTAACCTTATTCCTTTATCACAATCTGATGGTTAAGTGTTCAAGTTTACTTAACCCTATGGTCTAGCCTAGCTAACATATCAAATTGGCTAAGTGTATTAGATTTTACTTAACCCCAACCTCTAGTCTGGTTAACATGTTAATTTGGCTAAGTGTATTAACTTTACTTAACCCCACCTTCTAGTCTAGTTAACATGTTAATTTGGCTCAGTGTTTTCTTAGTTACTTAACCCCTACAAATCTTGTCTTGTTACCATGAGTTTGGTAAAGTGTCCATTAACCCCTACAAATCTTGTCTTGTTACCATGAGTTTGGTAAAGTGTCCCTATGGACTTAGCCCTCCCGTTCTAGCTTGATTGTGCTAAGTTGGTTAAGTGTTCCTATGGACTTAACCCTCCCATTCTAGCTTAACTGTGTTAAGTGTTTGTATGAACCTAACCCCACCCACCAGTCTGGTTATCATGTTGAATTGGTTAAGTGTCTTAGTTAACTTAACCCTACCATTCTTGTTCTAGCTTTAACTAAATAAATTAAAGCCGCGACCACTCACATTAGACAGATATTGTTGCGAATACTGGATGCGCCGGTTGGTTCGGGGCAGGTTTACATCGCAACTCAGTCTAACCTCGGGTTAGGCATATTCGGGTTTTCTAAGTTCAAAGGGTTTTGATTAGTTTTCAAATCAAGTTTTGAAAGTAACCATCCTGTTCGTCGGATCAGTTAGGGATAACCAGGGAGAGCAGGAAACTTGTATTTTCCAAACCCAAGCCTAGACACTATCCTCTCAATCACCCTAGAACTTTCTGGTTTATTATTAAAAGAGATGTCGTTAACAAACCTTTAATTTGTCTAAATTAACATTTCCTCATTTAGGACAAATTCTATAAGTAAATTAATCCTAATTTACTTATTTCCCAATTACTCTTTTAATGTAAATTGTCAACATTTATTCTTACGGCCCATTTTCCCCTCCATATCATGTTTATGCTTTTTGGTATGTAAACCATACCAAATGAAGTGTCACTAACCATGATTTTGCTAATCCTGATAATTACTCCCAATTATGGTCAATTTCAAGTTTATGCCAATATAGTTATCAAGCCAAATTAGCTAGTCCAATTCTGATTTAACATTCTAATTTATGTCAAACTAGACTTATTACTCTAGTTCATAATTCATGTAAATGGTAGATTTACATGTCAATACTAGATTCAAATTACACATCCTATAATTCATGTCAAATTTATCCCATTTGCATTTCTATGAACATGCCATAATACATGTTCCCAATTTATGCCAATTTCCAAGTTTATAACTATGTTTTAGTAAATTTCATATTTTGCCCCAAATCGCATTCCCACCGTTCGTATAATCGTGTTTCAATCTAGATTATAGATAAATCTAGATTCGTAGCAAATAGGGAATGAACCAAAGATTTGTATGAAAAGGATAGATATAACAACTGACATAAAATGGTTTTGAATAACGACGTAGGTTCAAGAACATGGGTAGACCTAACTTAATAGGTAAATTCCCAAGGTCTAAAACCAAGAATAGACAGAGTAGGTTCAAGAACATGGGTAGACCTAACTTAATAGGTAAATTCCCAAGGTCTAAAACCAAGAATAGACAGAATAGATAATCGGGTTTAGACCCAATTTCATAGTCACCAAACTTAAGCAACACTTTCCTAGTCATGAATCATAGGTGTTTAATCATAGTCGTCCTTGTTATGTCCTAGGCAACAGTTTATGTTTTCTAATCAAAGGCATAGGCTTGGCCAAGGAAATAATTCTCATAGTCACGGTCACAGTCATAGGAAGTGTTCATAATCATAGGAAATGTTCATAGTCATAGGCAATGTTCATAGTCAAGGAGGCATATGGTTTTAAGGTCCATAGTTTCATAGTCACAGTCTTATTTGTCCTCGAATCATAACAGTTCTTAATTAGGTCCAAGAGTATAGGCACTGATTCCAATAGAGAGAGAGAGATTTGGCATATTCTTTTATTCCTTTAATTTCATGTCACGAACAGAGAAAACGTTCAAATCTAAAAAGTAACCGACTTACAGAGATTAGATTAGAATAGAAAGATGGCGATGCTATGATTCGTGCGATGTTGCTCGAAATCGTTTGAGTTAGCCTTTGATTCTCATTCTGAAGCCTTAATCTTGATTCGAACCTCCTCTTGATAACTTGAGCAGCACTTCCTCGTCTTGATTTATTTTATATATTACTTATTTATATATTTTCTCAGAGGCAGCATAAGGATAGAAAAGAATTGTGAATAGAGAAGGAGACTAGGGTTGTTTATATAGTGTAGAAGTCAACGAATCTGGTCAAAATGGCGTCCGGATACAGAGAAACGAATCAGGTTCGGAAAGCTGGAAAAAGGGGGGGTTGACTACCCAGTCGACTCCCCAGTTGACCTGGGGGGGGGGGGTCGACTACCCAGTCGACCTGGGTCCTGGGAGGGAAATTTCCCGCCCAGCCTGCTTCTGAGTCTGTTTTGAAATTTGAACTTTGCTGAAACTTCCGGAGGCCATATCTTCCTCATACGGACTCCGATTTACGCAAACTCGGACTTGTTTTCATGCAGAATTCCGAGGCAAATGCAATGGAGCCGCCCGTTTCCCTTGATTTTGATTTCAAGTTTTAATTCTGCCTTGATTTGTGAATCTTAGTGTTACAGAATTACGGGGTGTTACATTCTCCCCCACTTAAAAGGATTTCGTCCCCAAAATCTTCAAGTTAGGAAGAATGTGTCCTACCATCCAATCACCCATCTACTCAACCATTCAATCACAGGCATCCATTGTCCTTAAAAGATTTCTAGTGCTTTCATGTTCATATGCATAGTGTGTGTATATGTCTTTATCTACTGTAAAATCAGGCGGTCTACTGATTCAGTCGACCACCTTAATGCGAGTCATGTCAGTGCCATGCGTCCAACCATGTACGCAAGCATCCCTAGTTATGTAAATACTATATGCGTGCACGACCATTCATCCATATGCAACACCCATATGATAACATATCAAGTTCAATTTACAAACAAATACATATCTATAAATGAAAGCGTCTGAACTGATCTAGTGCCTAATACGTATGCATATGCATTCACAAGCAACCATTAGCAACCACTTGCAACATCAATCATAACATGTTTCAAATACATGTTTACATCCATTGGCTTCTACCTAAGGATCGAAGATACGACCTAGGTGATATACTTTGGAAAGAGAGAAACAATTATGCGTAAAGCTCCTAAAACAAAGAAATCAAGGATGCACCCTCAAGGAAAAGGGTATGATGCTAGTATCTAGCCTTCTTGAGCTTTACTCCACTGTATCTTAACTAATTTTACTTCACGATCATGAAGTTTCTACCCTCCATTTCCAAAATAAATTGATGTCAATCACAGTACCAGGTGTATGTACTAAGATGGTTTAGCTTATCCATCATGCCATAACTATGAGGGTCAAAAAGGTCACTACGTGCTTTTTTAGAGTGCCTGCCACAACTATCCATCTCTCATGCAACCCATCCTAGTCGAACTCGACATTCCTCAAGTACAAGCCCCAAAGGCCTAAACCAATATTAGACAAGCACCCAAGGAATATCTCCTCTGAATTTAGACGATCTACGTGAGACGATCTAAGCAAAATCGATAGCTATTCTCAAATCCCTACTAACCAAAAATAAACTGGTCAGACCACCAATTGGATTTGAGACTCTAGTGGGATCTTTCTACTATACAAGTACTATGGTGCAGAGACCTAACTATGGAAGTGGATATGAACAAATGAGAAGCGCTAAAACCAAAGGAAAGAGTACGAACAGCAAAAATAGACTCTTCCAACAGAACTTTACTACCTTTCTCCTAGGTACGCTTGGTGGTGAAAGTATGTACTAGCCCTTCTGAAAATCTTGTTCCCCGTTCTTGCCCTTGTCCTTAATTATATGCCCTATCATACCCTAGTAAAGATACTTACTCTTTTATAATTTCTTCCTCCTTCGTGAGCTAAACCTACATCCATGAATTCCTCATCCTAGGGTTGTGCTCCTTTGCCAAACTCCTCATCCCCTTCCATGTGTAACTATGTTGACGAATCTCTCGAAAGCTGCTTCCATCGTACAGAAAACCCAACTAAGCTTGAAAGAAAACTAACCGCAGGTGAAACTACTACGGTTATAGATGGAAGTCGGGCACTACTTCGCCCATCGATGAGGTTACCTCCCAGAAAGCCAGGAGCCCCAGAGACTCAAGAAAGAAGGAGAGAAGAATTCAAACAGAGGAAGAGAAGATAGTGCGTATGGCTTTGGGGATTATGCCTTTAAAACAAATCTTTTCTTTTGAAAATGCTTCTTTTAAAACCGTTTTGAAAATAATTTTTCAAATCCTTTATCTGATCGGGTAAACCTTCAGCTCTGATACCACGTGTAACACCCAACGTCCGTTAGTGTCACTCACAAAGGGAACGCACTAAATTCTGTGGAGCATTTAGGGTAAAAGATGCAGATAAATTACAAGACAGACAGAAATTAAACAGCGGAAAATAAAACTTTGCTTTATTGATAAAATAGTTTGTACAATGGTTTCTTTACAATATCAGAGTATCATCTGTCTTACAAAATAAAGAAGCATTAAAACAACATTTATATTCCCCGATTTTAGCAAGAGCCAGCCATAGCATCTGAAAAGAGAATCCAAGCAAACTTCGACGAATCTTCAAGCTGGGAAAGAGTGGCAGTCCAACTTAACCTGAGCTAAACTATTCCCTCCTTTACTACCTGGGGGGGGGGGGGGAATGGAAGAAAAGAAGACGAAAGAAAAACAGAGTCAGACATAAAGCCTGAGTAAGTTCAGTAACTTCTAGCATGTGAACATGGAAAAACAAAACGACATGAATTAACTGAATACAAGATTACACCATGACGATAGGGTCAACAAGATTAGACAAGGTAATCACAAGATATGCTAAGACAAGATAAAGTGGATACGCTCTAATACTTTCGCCGCTTCACTATTTCCTTGTTATACTGGTTTCTATATCTCTGCACCACCTAACTAGTGTCCCAACTAGTAACGATAACGTGATCCCAATCCCTGTATTTTCCATTGCCTTCGAGCATCCATTTATTATTTATTACTTAGATCTAATCTAGGGTTTTCTATCCAGTGCTTTCTAGATTCAACTAGAGTTTACGCTATCTGCTGAACGCTTCTCGGATTCAGGATTTATGCCACCTAGTCCAACTGGGGATTATGCTACCTGTCGAACGATGCCCCCAAGTCTAGGACACACTACCTAGAGTGGTATATGTTCCTATACTTCCCCACGCATGTATCGCGAATCGTTATCGCTTGTCTAAATGCACATGTCCTGTAATGTGCGGTCTGAGTCCTGTGATAGGGCAAATCAAGGAATACAGAACTCGGTCGGGAGCTTTCAGATATCTGCTGATGCAGATGCTAAGGTCTGTTTTTATTCCAGTGGCTATGGTCCCACTTGACCCCTCCCTTAACTAATGAAAGGAACACCTTGTAAAATGAGAACTATACGCCGGCCCCCGGTGCCCCACTATCCTATGGACATCCTCACCCATACTAGGTAGCAAGTATATGGTCTTTTGGAGTTCTCCGCCTTTCCGCTTCACTATCTCGATTTACTGAAGATTGATGGTAGACGACGAGTTGCTATCACAGGGCTACCGTTTTCTCGCTGAATCACGCCGGTCCATCCTAGTCTTTAGGTTGCCATATATTGCAACCAAGGCATACCCCTGGTTCTTCTACGCAGACCTTAACCTCTGTGAGCCCAGGAGGATCATCTGCAGCCTCACAGAGTACCCTCACGTCCCCTCGAAGCCTCGGGCTCCATAACCCAATTCGTTGGAGCCTTCTTTTTAATCAGACGGACGTTCGCTCCTTCCCGTGTCATACTAAGAATTACTACTTAGTTCTGCTAACTAAGGTTTACAACTTAGTTTCCTGAATCATTGTTTTCTTAACTAAGGTTTACTACTTAGCTCCTTTTAACTAAGGTTTACTACTTAGTTCTCTTTCCCGTCAATTTGGATTGGTTAAGTGTCATTAGTCAATTCAAGCTAACTTAACCCTCTTCATTTATCCTGTTTAAACTGGTTAAGTGTCATCAGTAATCCATGTTGACTTAACCCTATCACAAACCAAGTTATATTGGTTAAGTATTTCTTATTACTTAACCCTACCCCTTCATTCTGTATTGGTTAAGTGTTCCTTTTTAACTTAACCCTGCCCGTCTGTTTTAACTAACATGTTATTAATGGTTAAGTATTATCCCTTCATGTTTTAGACTTAACCTTATTCCTTTATCACAATCTGATGGTTAAGTGTTCAAGTTTACTTAACTCTATGGTCTAGCCCAGCTAACATATCAAATTGGCTAAGTGTATTAGATTTTACTTAACCCCAACCTCTAGTCTGGTTAACATGTTAATTTGGCTAAGTGTATTAACTTTACTTAACCCCACCTTCTAGTCTAGTTAACATGTTAATTTGGCTCAGTGTTTTCTTAGTTACTTAACCCCTACAAATCTTGTCTTGTTACCATGAGTTTGGTTAAGTGTCCCTATGGACTTAGCCCTCCCGTTCTAGCTTGACTGTGCTAAGTTGGTTAAGTGTTCCTATGAACTTAACCCTCCCATTCTAGCTTAACTGTGTTAAGTGTCTGTATGAACCTAACCCCACCCACCGGTCTGGTTATCATGTTGAATTGGTTAAGTGTCTTAGTTAGCTTAACCCTACCATTCTTGTTCTAGCTTTAACTAAATAAATTAAAGCCGCAACCACTCGCATTAGACAGATATTGTTGCGAATACTGGATGCGCCGGTTGGTTCCGGGCAGGTTTACATCGCAACTCAGTCTAACCTCGGGTTAGGCATATTCGTGTTTTCTAAGTTCAAAGGGTTTTGACTAGTTTTCAAATCAGGTTTTGAAAGTAACCATCCCGTCTGTCGGATCAGTTAGGGATAACCAAGGAGAGCAGGAAACTTGTATTTTCCAAACCCAAGCCTAGACACTATCCTCTCAATCACCCTAGAACTTTCTGGTTTATTATTAAAAGAGATGTCGTTAACAAACCTTTAATTTGTCTAAATTAACATTTCCTCATTTAGGACAAATTCTATAAGTAAATTAATCCTAATTTACTTATTTCCCAATTACTCTTTTAATGTAAATTGTCAACATTTATTCTTACGGCCCATTTTCCCCTCTATATCATGTTTATGCTTTTTGGTATGTAAACCATACCAAATGAAGTGTCACTAACCATGATTTTGCTAATCCTGATAATTACTCCCAATTATGGTCAATTTCAAGTTTATACCAATATAGTTATCAAGCCAAATTAGCTAGTCCAATTCTGATTTAACATTCTAATTTATGTCAAACTAGACTTATTACTCTAGTTCATAATTCATGTAAATGGTAGATTTACATGTCAATACTAGATTCAAATTACACATCCTATAATTCATGTCAAATTTATCCCATTTGCATTTCTATGAACATGCCATAATACATGTTCCCAATTTATGCCAATTTCCAAGTTTATAACTATGTTTTAGTAAATTTCATATTTTGCCCCAAATCGCATTCCCACCGTTCGTATAATCGTGTTTCAATCTAGATTATAGATAAATCTAGATTCGTAGCAAATAGGGAATGAACCAAAGATTTCTATGAAAAGGATAGATATAACAACTGGCATAAAATGGTTTTGAATAACGACGTAGGTTCAAGAACATGGGTAGACCTAACTTAATAGGTAAATTCCCAAGGTCTAAAACCAAGAATAGACAGAGTAGGTTCAAGAACATGGGTAGACCTAACTTAATAGGTAAATTCCCAAGGTCTAAAACCAAGAATAGACAGAATAGATAATCGGGTTTAGACCCAATTTCATAGTCACCAAACTTAAGCAACACTTTCCTAGTCATGAATCATAGGTGTTTAATCACAGTCGTCCTTGTTATGTCCTAGGCAACAGTTTATGTTTTCTAATCAAAGGCATAGGCTTGGCCAAGGAAATAATTCTCATAGTCACAGTTACATTCATAGGCAGTGTTCATAGTCATAGGAAATGTTCATAGTCATAGGCAATGTTCATAGTCAAAGAGGCATATGGTTTTAAGGTCCATAGTTTCATAGTCACAGTCTTATTTTTCCTCGAATCATAACAGTTCTTAATTAGGTCCAAGAGTATAGGCACTGATTCCAATAGAGAGAGAGAGATTTGGCATATTCTTTTATTCCTTTAATTTCATGTCACGAACTGAGAAAACATTCAAATCTAAAAAGTAACCGACTAACAGAGATTAGATTAGAATAGAAAATGGCGATGCTATGATTCGTGCGACGTTGCTCGAAATCGTTTGAGTTAGCCTTTGATTCTCATTCTGAAGCCTTAATCTTGATTCGAACCTCCTCTTGATAACTTGAGCAGCACTTCCTCGTCTTGATTTATTTTATATATTACTTATTTATATATTTTCTCAGAGGCAGCATAAGGATAGAAAAGAATTGTGAATAGAGAAGGAGACTAGGGTTGTTTATATAGTGTAGAAGTCAACGAATCTAGTCAGAATGGCGTCCGGATACAGAGAAACGAATCAGGTTCAGAAAGCTGGAAAAAGCGGGGGGGGGGGGGGTCGACTACCCAGTCGACTCCCCAGTCGACCTGGGGGGGGGGTCGACTACCCAGTCGACTCCCCAGTCGACCTGGGTCCTGGGCGGGAAATTTCCCGCCCTGCCCGCTTCTGAGTCTGTTTTGAAATTTGAACTTTGCTGAAACTTCCGGAGGTCATATCTTCCTCATACGGACTCCGATTTACGCAAACTCGGACTCGTTTTCATGCAGAATTCCGAGACGAACGCAATGGCACAGCCTGTTTCCCTTGATTTTGATTTTAACTTTTAATTCTTCCTTGATTTGTGAGTCTTAGCGTTACAGAATTACGGGGTGTTACATCGCCTTTGAAGTAGACAAATTTGTTGTTGTAGTTGTTATAGACTTGAGTTGAATTGAGTTGATTAGCTTTACTTTTCCTCTAGTTGACGACGGCTATTCTAGGTTGCAGGGTGATAGCATGACGACCATGATCCTAATTTTGATTAGGTTTTAGGGTTTGAGTCTACATGTGTTTATATACAGTTTAGGATTAATTTAGGCCATCTGATCAACCTAGAATCAATCAAGACCATCCAGTCAAGATAGGGTGACACCTCAGCCTTAATGGCTCAGCACTGAGTCACAAAATCGTCATCTTTCAGATCTGCCTGGGGAGTGGAGGAGGTCGGCCCCCAGGTCGACCTGTAAGGGGGAGGTCGACATTGGGGTCGACCCCCTGGTCGACTGGGTCATGGGCGGGAATTCCCCGCCCAGCCCGCTTATGACTTCTGATTTGAATTTTGAATCTGTTTTCGAGCTGTTTGAATTTATTTGAATTTTCTGGAAACTTCCGACAGCCATCACTTCTTCATACGAAGTCCTATTTATGCAAACTCGGACTCTACGTCAACCAGAATTCCGAGACGAACACAATGGCGTAACCCGTTTCTCTTAATTCTCACATTTTAAATTAAGTATTGTTTAATTCGTTTGATTATGTTAACAGAAAACATGGGGTGTTACATTCTCCCCTCCTTAAAGGATTTCGACCCCGAAATCGTCAAGTTACGAAGAATACATATCCTACCATCCAACCGCCCATCTACTCAACCATCAAACACATGTATCCATTGTCCTTAAAAGACTTCTAATACTTTCATGTTTATATGCACAGTGTGTGTACATGTCTGTATCTAATGCAAAATCAGGCGGTCTACTGATTCAATTGACCTCCTTAATGCAGATTATGATAGTGTCATGCGTCCATTATGTATGCAAAAATCCCTAATGATACATATTATTTCTACATGCGTACGCACCCATTCATCCAAATGCAGCATCCATATGATAACACAACCATTATACATCCATTAATCTAAATAAACACACATTTATATGCAGTATGAAAGTGATTGAGTCGATCTAGTGTCTAATGTGTGTGTGTATGCATCCACGAGCAGCCACTAGCAACCACTTGCATCCACTAGCATCCAACAATCATAACATATTTCAAATACATGTTTACATCCATTGGCCTCTACCTAAGGATAAAGAATATGACCGAGGAGATACACTAAAAAGGTAGATACAAGCTTGAATAAACTTAAGGAAAAAGAGATCAAAGATGTACCCTCAAAAAGAAAAGGGTAGTTTGCACATATTTTGGCCTCAGTCTCCCAAGTTGCGTCTTCCTCGGCGTCGCTCCATTGAACTTTGACAAGCTTAACTTCACGGTTGCATAGCTTTTTGACTTCCATTCCCAAGATACGAGTTGGAACTCTCCTCACAGTCGCTTCTCGTTCCACTTCGACTTCCTCCAGTATACTTGGCTCCACAACTTCTGCCGACTCATGTAAGCACTTTCGTAGTAGAGAGACATGAAAAACATTATGAACTCCAGCCAGTCTTTCAGGTAGCTCTACTCTGTAGGTCATCGTCCCAATCCTTTCGATGATAGGAAATGGTCCTACGAATCGTGGTGACAACTTTCCTACAGACCCAAAGCGGATGACATTCCTCAAAGGAGATACCTTAAGGAACACCTTATCCCCAACTTCAAACTCAAGCTCGGTCCTTCTCTTGTCGGCGTAGGATTTCTGTCTATCTTGGGCAGTCTTCATTCTCCTTCGTATCAAGTCCACTTTCTCTGAAGTCTCTCTAATCATGTCTGGCCCAAGTATAAGTTTATCTGTGGACTCCCACCAACAAGTTGGTGATCGACATGGCCTTCCATATAAAGCTTCGAAGGGTGTCATGCCTATAGTGGCTTGGTAGCTATTGTTATAAGCGAATTCCACCAAAGGGAGATGATCCTCCCAAAATCCTCAAAGTCAAGAATGCACAGTCTCAAAAGATCTTCCAGTGCTCTGTTCACCCTTTCCGTCTGACCATCGATTTGAGGGTGATAGGCTGTGCTTAAACATAGTTGTGTGCCTACAGCCTCTTGCGAACTCCTCCAGAACTCGCTTGTAAAGATAGGGTCTCGGTCACTCACTATGCTGGAGGGTATCCCATGGAGTCGAACTATCTCCTTAAGGTAAATGGAGGCTAAAGACGAGGCGGTCCTCCTACTCTTGAAAGGTATAAAATGAGCGTTTTTCGTGAGCCTGTCCACTATTACCCAAATACCGGTATTGCCCCTTCTAGACCAAGGCAACCCATCAACAAAGTCCATCGAGATGCTTTCCCATTTCTATTGCGGAACTTCTAGAGGATGAAGCAAACCGCCAGGCTTCTTCTGCTTTGCCTTGACTTGCTGGCATATCATGCATTTCGAAACAAATTCAGCTACATCCCTCTTCATGCCATTCCAAAAGAAAACTCTTTTGATATCTTTATACATCTTATCTCCACCGGGGTGTATGGTCATCTTGGAATGATGTGCTTCTTCCAGAACCATCTTCACCAAATCTCTTGTTTGCGGGACACATAGTCTTCCATCCCATCTCAACCAACCCTTATCATCGATGGAGTATCTGTTGAGGTGACTAGAAGTCTCTCCCCAAATCAACTTATCTATCACATCAACTAGCTGAGGGTCTTCACGTTGCGCGGTTCCTATTGAGTCCAACAAAGTAGGCCGCACCTCTAGCATTGCCATCAAGCCAGTTACATAATCAACAGAGGGTCTAATATCAAAATTTTCTATGTACTCCAAACTTTGCCTTTCTACAAAGAGAGGACTTAAGGTCAGCTTCTTTCTACTTAGGGTGTCTGCTACTACATTGCCCTTGCCATGAGTATAAGAGATCTCAAAGTCGTATGAGGCGAGAAACTCCATCCATCTTTGCTGCCTTAGATTGAGGTCTTTCTACGAGAAAAGGCACTTCAACGATTTATGGTCAGTATACAACTCAAATTTCTCACCTAAGAGATAGTGGCGCCAAGACTTAAGAGCAAAAACGGTGGCTGCTAACTCTAGATCGTGGGTTGGGTAGTTTTTCTCATGCACTTTTAATTGCCTTCCACCATAAGCTACTACCTTCCCCTCTTGCATCAAAACAACGCCTAGTCCCGTACCGCATGCATATGTGTATACCGTAAAATCTTGCTCCCATCTGGTAATGTCAAAACTGGGGCTGTTGTCAGAGCCCTCTTCAATCGTTGGAAAGCGACTTCGCAATCCAAATCCCAAGTGAAAGTCAGGTTCTTCTTTGTTAACCTTGTAAGTGGAGCTGAGATTTTCGCAAAGTCTTTAATGAACTTGCGATAAAAGTCTGCTAGTCCAAGAAAACTTTGGACTTCGGTTGCATTCTTTGGAACCTTCCAATCTTGTACCACAACTACTTTTGCGGGGTCCACAACTAACCCTTCTTTGGACACCACATGCCCAAGAAATCTTACTTCTTCCCTCCAGAAGTGGCACTTGGAGAATTTTGCTTTTAACTGATGTGCACGGAGAGTATCCACGACTTTCCTTAAACGCAAAGCATGCTCTTCCTCATTCTTCGAGAAATCAGAATATCATCTATGAAGACCACCACGAATTTATTAAGAAATTCCCGGAACACTCTATTCATCAAATCGACGAAATAAGCGCATGCGTTTGTCAAGCCGAAAGGCATGACGAGCCATTCGAAGAAACCGTCCGGGGTTCTGAATGCAGTCTTATCAATGTTATCTTCAGCCACTCTCAGCTGATGAAATCCGGTAGCCAGATCTAATTGGGAGAAAACTATTGTACCTACAAGCTGATCGAACAAATCATCTTTTCTTGGCAGTGGGTGCCTATTCTTCTTGGTCAGCTTGTTTAGCCCCCTATAATCAACACATAGGCAAAGTGAACCGTCCGCTTTGGTTGCGAACACCACTGGAGCACCCCATTCAGAAATACTCCGCCTTATAAACCCTTTTTCTAGTAGCTCCTTAACTTGCTTGCTAAGCTCCTTTCTTTCCCTTGGAGCCATATGCCTAACGGGTAAAGCAACGGGTTTTGTGTTATCAACTAGATATATGTAGAAGTTTATCTCCCGCTTCAGAGGCAAGTCCTCTACTTCCTCAAAGACATCCGAGTATTCACGGACCACTCTAACAGACTGCAAATTCTCAACAGACGCGTCAAGCGATTCTAGATAACTTAGCATAACAGAATTCATGGTATTACAAGAGATTTCGAGAGTGTTGCCTAACCGAGTCATAAGCCTAACCTCTCTCTTATCACAATCTAAGACGGCTCCATTACTGGATAACCAATCCATGCCCAAAATTAACCCATAGCCCGTGAAGCCCAAAACATAAGCATCACATCTAAACCCAACGCTAAGTATAGAAATTTCCAAATCCAAACAAATCATCAACAAATAGGTTGAGCCCCCAATTGGATTTGAAACAACTAAGGGATCCTCTACTATACTGGTGTTTAGGTGTAGTGACTCAACTAAAGCAGTAGATATAAAAGAGTGCGATGTGCCAGAATCAAAGAGTGTGTGAACATGATGATCAAAAAGATAAACTAAACTTTCAACGGAAATCGTTCTACCTCGTTCTTGCAGCGGTGGGGCCACGAGAGCCTGGACCTGCCCCCTTGCCTGCCCCGGTGCCATGAGAGCCTGAATCTTCCCTCTGGAGGTAGTCCCTGCCCTCTGCCCTTTCTTTGGGCAGTCCCTAATTAGATGTCCTGCCTCGCCACAGTGGAAACAACCAGTCTTCTTCTTCCTACAGTTTTTGCTCAGATGGCCTGGTGTCCCACAGTTAAAGCATCTTTTCTTTCCTTTGTCATTGTTGTCTTTACCACTCTTCTTGTTATGTTGTGGTTTCTTTTGATCCCCTTTCTTTTCAGGTGCCTTATTAGCATTGGCGCCTTTCTCCTCTTCATGCATAAGCGCCATGTCAACTAGTCTCTCAAAGGTAGCCCCCATAGGGATGTGGGTCATAGCTAACCCATGTAGCGACTCGTTCAAACCCTTAACAAATCTCAGGGCCTTCTTTTCGGGTGTATTCACCAAGTCCAAGCCAAATCTCGCCAACTGATTGAACTTGTTGACGTACTCTTTCACTGATAGATTTCCCTGCCTTAATGCCAAAAACATTTCCATGTATAAATTCTCTTCGGCCCGTGAGAGAAACTTTGCCTCAAACCTTCGCCTGAAATCCGACCATGTATCAACTGGACGCTCTTCATTAGTGACCTCCCACCAAAACGAGGCCTCATCCTTCATTAACCAGGCAGCTAACTGGACCTTTCTTCCATCTTCTACCTGAAAGATTCCAAACGATTCTTCCACCTCCTTTAGCCAATTTCAAGCTTCAAAAAACGTCTCTGACCCGTGAAAAGATTTTCCGCCCATTGCCCGAAAGTCCTTGCATATTTTTGCGAAACTATCAACACGGGGAGGAGGAAGAGGAGCATTTGCTGGGCCTGCGACATTGGCCCTAGCTTCCAGATACCTTCTAAACCATCCTGGTATCGGTATCCCTTCGGGTATCTCGGGAATTCCAGACATGCTGAAAAGAAATTGAAGAGATTCAAACGGAGAATTCGAAAGAAAGATATATAGCTCTTGGGGGTTATGTTTTTTTAAAAAAACTTTTCTCTTAAAAAAACACTTTCCTTAAAACATATTTTTGAAAGTATTTCTTTATAAAATGCTTTTTGAAAAATAGTTTTTCAAAATATCTTATCTGTTCTGGTAACCTTCAACTCTGATACCACGTGTGACACACCACCTCCGTTAAGGTCACTCACAAAGGGAATGCCTTAATTTTGGTGGAGTGTTTACTGTGTATAGAACAGAAAACTAAGCAAGACAGATAAATATATTGGTACTTGGAAAACAAAAACCACTTTTATTGCATCGGAGAAATAGTTTGGTTACATCACATTAAAAACCAACTACAAAACCAAATACACGTATTATCCATCTTGGCAAATAAGTTCTGAGTACATAGAATAAAAGACATAACCCCAACATAAAATAGCCATAAATAAGATAAGCTGGACTTTACTTCAGCGATCCAAGTGACTTCCAAAAAGAGAGAGATAAAGTTGTCCAAATCAAGCTCCACTAGTGCTAGTCCCACCCTGAGCACCTGGGGGGAGGGGAAGGAAGAAAAGAGGTGGAAGCAAAGGGGGTCAGACATAAAGTCTGGCGAGTGCAATAACTTTAACAATATAATCATTAAGTAACTAGGATAAGAAATAAGCTGGAAAATAAGGAAATGACTGTGAACCAATGGGCATGATAGAGCAAACAAAGGAATAAGATGAAAAAATATAGCGTTAAAGGTGCACCTAATCATTATAAGATAATTACTACATTGCACCACACCAAACACCCTAAAAATTGATCTCGCTTACCAAACTTAATAATGATAATGGTAGTTTCGTGTACCCCTTGCTGCCTTCATAGGTGTCGTCTGCCCCTATCTCCGCTAGGTGTACCCACTACCCCCATTCGATCGGCTCCCTAACTCGTAGATACCCGTGTTGGCTCCATAGTGGGGTGTATCACTCCCCAAAGTGGCGACCCGATACCACCAAAAATGCATAGCTTATACCTACACGATGCAACAACGTCTTACCTACCAGCACGGGGCCACACACGCACCTGACCCCGTTGGACATGCGTTGTCACCGCTAACCCGTTTTGACCTCTTACAATCAAACCCAGTACGCGTGTCCCGTCCTCGACTTGGGTCGAGCCCACAAAGATACTTAATGGGTTACTGGTTTGAAAAGGGTCCCCCATGCATGACACAAGCTTTCACCTATGCTTGGTCCCCTCTAAGGTTTTCCCCACTTAACCCCATTCTTATTCATGTCTTCTTACATGTTTCAATCTTGGTTAAGTGCATCTAATCGTATTTCACATGCCACCCAAGGCACCCTCTTAATTTTACATGCCGCCCATGGCACCCACTTAACCCCCCATGTACCACCACATGTTTATCTGGTTAAGTGTTTCTTAGTTCATTAACACCGTAACCTCGTAAAGACCTCCCACATTAGACTGGCATTTGTGGCTGCTGGATTTATCGGGTGGGTCCGGGCAGTCTTACACCACAAACGAGCCTAATCTCATGTCTTTACAACTGTTACGCATTTAATTCATGCCTTTGACCTCTCACATTAGACTGGCATTTCTGGTTGCTGGATTTATTGGGCGGGTCCGGGCAGTCTTACACCACAAAAGAGTCTAACCTTGTGTCTTAGGTGGTTTATTTACACGTCTTTATTTAACCTCAAATTGGATTAATATCCCTATTCAAATTTATAAATAAACTCCAAATATACTTGTGTCCATACACTACAACAAAATGACCCTATTACAACGGTGGAAAACAGTTGTAAAAGACCTTTTACAACGGTGGGGCAACCGTCGTCTATTAAGAAGTTGTAATAGACTAAAATCTTTTACAACTTTTTTGCACCGTTGCAACACCGTTGTGAAATGTATATTTTACAACTGTTTTCCACTGTTGTAATAAAGCAATTACAACTTTTTTACACCGTTGTAGTAAAAGCTATTACAGCTGTTATGCACCGTTGTGACTGTTGAATATCACAATATGTTTTTTGTTTGATTATACATTACATCTCATATAGAAATAAATATTTATATTGATTAAAATGTTATTGCATAGAATTTGATACTCAAACTTATTTTATTCAATTAAGTATTTTATTTCAATATTATAAATAGTACAACTTTCAAACCTCATTATTATACAACTCACTACTACATAATATAGTCAATCACATATACATTCTTCACCATAGACTGATTACTCAGTACACTCAATTACATATACACTTCCATATAAATATACTGCACATTTTCATATAAATATACAAACACACTGCGCGCACACCAAGTTTTTATATGCTTCAACATCCTGTCTAGTCGCCTGTATACCAATCACAAAATTTCTCATGAAACCGAAACAAAAATATATTTAATTCAAATAAGGATGAAAAATCTAACTGTGTATTATGTGGTACATTAATGCTTGCAGTTTATTTTTCCTCTGAGTTTTTCCAACAATAAGTTAAGAAATAAACAACCATTTGCCTTTACCGAATTATTTACTTTTACAGGGCAACAGTAAGCACATTTTACTCTATGTTCTCTCTCCTAAACTTTTCAATAGTTCATCCTCATGGATGCTTTTTTATTTTTCTCCATAAAAAGTATGCCTTTTGCTATTTTTCATCTTTGCTAAACTTTACAATATGTACTTACCGAGACAAATAAGTATCAAGAATGGAACCTAGTCTTTTACCAAACTCAGACACAAGACCAGACTGAAATGATGTCTCCAACTTAAGCCGCCTCTATCACAAATTCAACATCAAATTATTGATTATTTATACTTATCACAATGAAATATATCACAAAATCTACTGTAGTTAAAAAAAATTTAAAAGTACCTCATCTGAGGTTAAAAGACTGAGCTTCTCATTGGAAATTTCTTCACATCTCACAGTAGCGACCATGACCTAAAATAAATTGCATTAGCCAATGCCGAGTTAGAAAATAAAACAAAATAATAGCGAATTACCTGTATGTATATACCTCAGCCATGTTTGATCTCTGGTTGCCCCTCAATCAAGCACGCAACCAGCCACCCAGACATTAAGATCAATATAAAGGTAGCGTTATGGGTAATCTACCAAGCATAAGGTAAGTTTAAATGATATTTGAAAACTCCTTAAAATATATATTAGGGTAGCTAAAAAAAAGTCAGAGACCTATAAATCAAACATTTGCTTAAAGAGTTACCTATTGCATCAAACTGTAAATACCATTAACTTTTTCCCATTTATGATTCTTATATCATTACAGTAAGCTAAGGATTACTAACCTTTATGATGCAAATTTATGCTTACTTGGGGGACTATGCTTTAGGTATTGCTCTTACGCCATAATCTTTTCCAAAGCTGACCTTTCATTATATCTACCAATCCCTACGCAAATATGGGGTCTTAAATCAGCAGCAATTAGTGCTAAGGAAGAAGAGCAAAGGCAGCTTCGACTGCTGCGAAACTTTAGGTTGCTGGGATAAGGATATGGCGGTGGCTTCGATGCTCGAGGCTGAGGCGAGACGCGGAAGATAAACAGGTTTCTTGTGTAACTCACGCCTGGACAAGCTCCCTACTTCAACAAAAGGCTAGCTTCCAAAGGACACAGTAGGATATACATGAACAGGCGCCTATACTTTTCAACTACAAATACTTCAGAACAAGTTATGCAATGTGTATAAATCACTGTCAATATATAGACTTTTACGTTATTTTATTTGCTACTTCAACTTACACAAACTCTTAGCAGTGCTCTCACACGTGAGTTGTCAGATTTTAGAAAACATTCCATTTTACAAAGACAACCATCTTGATCGAAATCAAAAGTTTAAGAGTGACAATGCAACAAGGTAAACAACAAATATGAAGAAGTTTTGCAACTGCAACAAAAGTCTATTCTAAAATAACTAAATGTATGTCAAATGAAAGTCTAAGCTTTCTCGGCTATGAAACCAGTCTTCACGGGTGCAATGGATGGTAAAGAACCGCAATGAACAATAGAAAATGACACAAAGAGAACTCCAAATGGTGATGCTAAAACTTTAAGGTAGTAATAACAAATATTGCGTACCTGTGAGAAAGTTTAAACTATGCAAATATTAAGTCTTGTGGATAAGAATCCAATTACCACACTAATACATGAACACATGAGTAATTAGCTTTAATTCAACCAGTAGTGATGAGCGATAAGCTCAGATCTACAGCTGCCAAACCAGATCTACAGACGCCAAACCAGATCTCTACCCGTCGAACCCTATCTAGCTTTAATTCAACTAGTAGTGATGAGCTTTGAGGCGAACATGTGAGTAATTAGCATCCTACACCCTGCAAGAAGCATCTTAGACATGTGTTCCAATTTCAGGCGTACACATCTATTCGTCGATGGCAATACCATCCGAATCCTAGATCTCGGCAGCAAGAGAAAATCAACAAATCTATATTTCAGAAGTAGCCGCTCTTGTTTATTGAGGAGAAACTTCGTTTGGTTTGAGGGGAGGAACAGAATCGATTTTGATTTGGGCAACGATTGATTAGAGAGGAAGATAGGAGGTCGCCTGGTGAGAGTGGAAACATAACACGTGAGTTACTTTTTGAGTAAAATTTCCAGACTTCCCGCTTAAAGTTTTCAGCCGCTTATGTTTTCTGCTGCATACCACCGCATACCATTAATTTTTCTTGGTTCATAGCACAAAATTGATAGAAATAAATATTATAAGTAGAAATTTATATTAAATATAATATGAATTTCTGGAAAACTATTTTTTTACTAAAGTACTAAATATTACTCCTTAGTTATTATTACTTTTCTAATTCTATGTTATAATTTAATGTTAATTATAAAATAATAATTAATTTTTTATTTTATTAATTAATGAATATTAATTAAGAATATGAATTATTTCATATTTCCAATTAATTACTATTTAAAGGTGATTATTATTTTTAATTAATTATTTAAATAGTAAGTATTAAAATAATTAATTAATTATTAAAACGGACAAACAATTTTTTTTGTAATAGACTATAACAACTAACAAAAAAAAATTGTTTAAAACAGACATATTTTACAAACGAAAAAAGGAAGATTGTAATAGACATGTATTATAACTTGCAATAAAATAGTTGTTAAAATAGGCATTTATTACAACTGTCAAAGAAGAAAAGTTGTAATAGGCATCTATTACAACGGCTAAAATATAAGAGTTGTTGAAAATAAGGTTATTACAACTGTTTGAAAAATACCGTTGTAAAAAACCATTATTACAACTGTCATTTTCTCACCGTTGTAAAATTACAGTTGTAATATGGTGTTTTTGTTGTAGTGATAGTTGTCACCTAAATTATGTCCATAAATACTAATTTTTCCAATTAATGTCTTAAATTAATTATATGCCTTTTTAATGCCATTTATGCCAATTCTCAGTATGTGTATATTCAATATTACCCCCATCGTCCCCACGTTGTTCGTTCGCTTATCATGACATACATACATACATACATACATACATACATACATACATATATATATATATATATATATATATATATATATATATATTAGACTAGCAGTTAGTCTATTGACATAAAAGGGAAGAAACATCACAAATTTGCATAACACACAAAATGGATCTAACTTACTAATAAGGATTACAACATATCTTGCATAAACTTGGTATTGTCATGAATCTAAACATAGGCTAAAAGGTGTGAACTTGCATATATGAATATAGCTTTCACCCAAAACTTGCATATATGAATATAGTTTTCACCCAAAACTTGCATAGGCCATAGTCACAAACTTGCATAAAACTATGTATGTCATAGATCTAAATCTAAAGGTGTAAACTTGCATATATGTGAATCCAATTTCTACCTAAACTTGCATATAGTCATCTTATTTGGTACACATGTAAACTATGTACAATTCACATAGAAACTAGCATATAATCTGTACCCAAACTTGCATATACAATGATGTCAAACATGAATCAGGATGAAAATAGATGATTGGGTATATATAAAAGGATTCACAACAAAAACTATCATTATGAAGAACTAGCATACATTCACAAAATATCGCATTTTTCCAATGTTTTACAAACATAACCATATAACGCAAATTATAACTCAACCTAATTAACTTGTTAATTATCTTATTAAAGAAATCGAACTCACAACTCAAAGAAGGTCTTGAGTTTTGGGATCCGAGTTCTGAAATTGATTTAGCTCGCCTTTGAAGTAGACAAATTTGTTGTTGTAGTTGTTATAGACTTGAGTTGAATTGAGTTGATTAGCTTTACTTTTCCTCTAGTTGACGACGGCTATTCTAGGTTGCAGGGTGATAGCATGACGACCATGGTTCTAATTTTGATTAGGTTTTAGGGGTTGAGTCTACATGTGTTTATATAAAATTTAGGATTAATTTAGGCCATCCGATCAACCTAGAACCAATCAAGACCATCCAGTCAGGATAGGGTGACACCTCAGCCCTAATGACTCAGCACCGAGTCACAAAATTGTCATCTTTCAGATCTACCGGGGAGGGGGGGGGGCAGGTCGACCCCCAGGTCGACCCCTAGGTTGACCCCCAGGTCGACCTGTAGGGGGGAGGTCGACACTAGGGTCGACCCCCTGGTCGACTTGGGTTCTGGGCGGAAATTTTCCCGCCCAGCCCGCTTCTGACTTCTGATTTGAATTTTGAATCTGTTTTCAAGCTGTTTGAATTTATTTGAATTTTCTGGAAACTTCCGACAGCCATAACTTCTTCATACGAAGTCCAATTTACGCAAACTCAGACTCTATCTCAACCAGAATTCCGAGACGAACATAATGGCGTAACCCGTTTCCCTTAATTCACACATTTCAAATTAAGCATTGTTTAATTCGTTAGTTTATGTTAACAGAAAACACGGGGTGTTACAAAGACTAGATATACCCTAATTACTACCGCCAATCGATCGGCTCCATAACTCGTAGATACCATGTACTGGCCCCATAGTAGGATGTATCACTTCCTAAAGTGGCAACCCTTTGTTTACAAGATGTGCACAACCATATTCACCGATGTCACAGCGTCTCATCTTCCCTAGCAAGCGGACCCATGCACGCACATGACTCCGTTGGAACGCGTCGTCAACACCCTCACTCAAGTGACCTCTTATAATCAGCTCAGTAAGCGTGCCCAATGTAACCACCAGGATTTTTCGGTCATTTGAATTTGAATATTTAAACTTGTTTTAAATTTTTTATTTAGAATAGTAACAAATTTTAATATTTAATTCGTTAATTTAAACAACGATGGAATGTTTATATTTATATTAAAACGAACTCGAAACGGCACGGTAGTTCGTAATATTGAGTTTTGAACTTTAGTTGAATATACAGAATCCGTTTTAAGTCGGATTTCTGTGAAACGGGAAATATTGGGATCAATTAGATTATAATTTTCTAATGGAAGAGAAAAATTGGGATTTCAGCTTTTATGTTGTTAGTGATATCCAAATAAAATTTTAAAATAGTCGCTATGAATTTCGTTTATAAATTCTAATGTTTACTTAATATATTAATAAGGATTTTTATATATCTGTATATCGTTTAACTACAAAATGTTAATTTTGAGTTATAATTTTATATTTTTTTAGCCTTGTTTAGCCTCCTTAATTTCTTTGTTTAACCTTAGTTAGCCTTATTTATCCTCCCTAATTTCCATCATATAATCCCCTTTCTCTGTCCTTTCACTAACTCCCCCCCCCCACTCACATATTATTTAAATATAAAGTAGTGGCTATAATTAGGATGAAAAAAGAGTGCTACGAAAAAAGGAGTGTCATATAACGCCTTGCAAATTATTTATTCTAAAAAGCGCAGGGTGTTGCACAAACTATAAAAGTTCTCTAAATTTAAACGAGAAATGTTTTAAGAAAAAGGGTATGTACGTAGCACGGTTTGGTATTACTTTCAAAAGTTTTATTTAGCTTTTTTTGCCAAACTAATATTCAAATCTACAAAATAATACCCGAAGTGTGATGTTCCAAATATATTGTCTAAACATCTATTATTTTGAATTTACAACACACTACTCCTCTAAATTTATCCACATATTTTGAGATTATTTATTTCCTTCTATGTTCTTTTCTTTCAAGATAAATATTCTCTTCCATTTTTTGCCGGGCTTGGCCGACATCCATCATCTTGTTCTTCGCTTCTTTTTGGAGTCCATGTCCGCCCGAGGTGGTGTCCAGATATAAATAGAGCTGAGGCTCCCAGAAGCCATGACATCAACTCTAGGGTGCAGCTTGTTTACATGAGATAAGGTCTCTGTTGCATCTTCTTCTGTAACCTCATCAACAAGCTTTCTTGTACTTGTATCTATGAAATTGAAAGGATATGTAGTTTGTCTAGTGTTGTTCCTCGTGTCACGACCAATAACAGGAAGTGAGTTCCTCGCGTCACGACCAATAACAGCAAGTGATTCTCAAAAGTCCCTTGGGTCTCATTCTGCTTTAAAAGGTATCCTTTACCCACCAGACATATGACTATGAGCCATCTTTCCACTGGGAAATTGTAAATTTCCAAAATGGAATCCCAAGCTAAAATTAGATTATCTCGAGATATTATTAAAATCTGGCTTCCTGTATGAAATGAGAAGTAAGCTGAGTTGACGATATCTCCATGATAAAGACTAGCAAGTGAAGATTTATTTATGGGAGCGGTTATTGAAATACAAACTTTGACACAAATTAAATGACACAAAATTTAAGTCGTTGGATCAGTTTGTCTTTATGTGATGGATATAAATTAGGGGGCAATCTAATGATAAATATTCATTGTGTCATCATTTGTGTCTAATTTTTTGTGTTCAATAGATTTTCCCTTTATTTATATGTAGTTTTTTAAGTAGTGGAAGGTAAAGTTTCTCCATGGTACAGATCGTTACTGCATTATCGTAGCCAATAATGATCAAAAGGAGGGTCGATCAGTCGTACGTATTCTGGAGTATTCACAATCTTCTATGTCAAAATCATCCAAAAATATCCCAAAATTCCTGATCCGGACGCTTTTATTTTGGTATCTAAGTTGGCAATGCTCGTTCCATGGCTTTGTTGAGTTGGTGAGAAGGGTGCTCGCAGTAAAGGTATAGACAAAGCTCATTATCATTCTCTTGTACCATTACACTTCTATTCATTAATTTTAGGGTTTCCGATTCCACGAAATTGCTGACATGTTTTATTTGCTTCAAACACTGGAACTTGTAAAGATAGGCTAAATGAAACTCATATTATGATATCATTCTCTTGTACCTTTATTAATAGTTGAAATACCGAAAAGCTTTTCGGCATAATCATGAAGCTTTAATACTATCCTTACATATAAGCAAGTGGTTGGAATTTCAAATCCCACAAAGATAAAAATAATAACATTTATTTACGAGTGGAAATTTTGAAAACAAGGTTAGAAAATCGAAACTCCTGTCCAATAAAAAATTATAACTTTTTCCTTATGTTTTTTAGTTCTATTACGAAAACTGCATATAAATTTTAACTTTATAATGATATTACATGCACGTGGTTTGTGCCTTAAAATTTCGCTTGTTATATTCAGAATGTGAGGGTGCAATTAAAAATGTTAATGATTAACAGCGTTTTAAAAATTGCGAGTGAGGCACGCCTCAAGGCGAGACTTCCTAAAAAAAACACTGATGCATTGTGCAGTTAAAGCGCTTTGCGGTTCTATAGCGGTGGAGGTACAAAAAGGTATAGCGGGGATAAAGCGGAGATATAGCAGTAGTTCAAAAAGGTTCATTATATGTAAAATAAAATATTTAAAAATAATTAATTATCATTCTCACATTATTTGTGTAGAATGGACGAATATTAATAATATTATATGATAAGTTCAAATAATATCATGGTTACGCACACCAGATTTGATGATTATTGTAGATTTCTACCTTATATTGGCCACTTACTACTTAAAATTAGCAATTTCCACTAACTTTTTTAATTTGTTTTAAAAGAGAACTGACCAAATCATTATTTGTATTGCTAAAGCAGATGATAGATTGCCTTTATTTAGCGGGTATAGCGAAAAATAGCGGGGTTTAAAGCAGATCTACTTTTCATCAAATAGAGCAGTGGTTGGAGAGTGTTCCGGGCTATAGCGGAGATATTGCAGGGCTTTAGCGGGGCTTTAACTACATAGTCAATGCTCAATATTTGAGGCGTTTTTCTATAAAAATGTAAGCCTCAACCCTTTGAGGTGCAAAAAACCTTAAAAAAGCGTTAAAAGAAATGTAAAATGCATAAAAGAACATTAAAAAAAAAGTCAAAAACCGTTTTCATGCATGCTTTTTTTAGCAAAATAAAATTACATCGCGTTGCTTAACTAACTTCTGCTCATTTTTTACTAGTGCGAACTCTTAAAGGTAAAGCCAAACAGGATAGGTAATTTTTAAAATCGATCGACCCAAGTTCTGAAATCGAAATTGATTTAAGTTCTTGAATCGAAATTGATTGCTGAACATCGATTTCGTATCAGAAATCGGTTTCGATTCTTGAAAGTGGAATCGGTTTTTGTTCCGCTCAATTACATGTATATATTTCTTCAATTCACGCATTGGCTTACTTCAGGTTACGTATATTCTGCTGCTCATATAGCTTGAATGGTAACATACTTATGTATTCGTTTATTTCAATTTGACCTTAGACTATACTTTGACCGTTTTTAGACAACTATACTTTGTTTGAACTGCTTGTAGTAATTTACGTTTCTTATATGCTATTTCAGGTGTCACACACACACACACACACACACACACACCAACCATATGTTTTGCGGTTTTTCCCCTTAGAGGCTTACGCCTCGGCTCGTGATTTTGAAAACGCCTCATGTAAGCTTTCGGGTTTTAAAACATTGATGATCAATGAACCTTAAGCAGACTAGGCCTTGCACCTAGGCAGACCAGACCACAAAGGCACCAACCTAGGGCCTCAATATTATTTGGGGCCACAGATTTTAGAAAAAACAAACACAGAACAGCCCACTACTACACAGCAGCCCACTATCCACATACAAGAAAGGCTAAGCTACTTTTCAGAAACCGAAACTCGTGTAACGAACGATTAACGCACAAACGAAAACCCTTCTCGAAACTGAATCCGCGATTTCCCTCCCAGCCTCGATCGAGTTGTTTTGTTCTTCACCAAATCACCGTATTACCAGGTGTGAATTATTAATCTTCTTATAAGTTGAACGAATTGATATATTATTAAATTAGATTTGGTAATAGACTTTAATCTGTTGATTCAGTTCGTCAGTAGTAAGTACTGATTTGATAATGGATTTGAATTAAATGATTAATTGATGTTTGTTAATTAGGTTTTATTATTTTCTGATTTGGTAATTAATTCGATTTTGAGTGATACCATAAAAAAGGAAAAGCAACCTACAGTGAATGAAGGGTCCCCTGTGATTGCTCTTCACACCCCAGTAAAAAAATTAAAATTTTATTTCCAATTACACCCTTTAAAAATAAATAGCTTGTTTCATATGTTTATTTATCTTCCATCTTTATGCACATCTTTCAGCCTGCCCCAAAATAATTATTTGAAAATAGAAGATTTTTTTTATTTCTTTTTAAACACAAATAACAATTAAATATATAACAACACATACACGTGCTAGCCTTAACAGGGTGCACTGGAGCATTTGAGTAGTAGAATCAAGAAATTCATAAACGCACGTTTTTTAAAATAAAATCAATACTGTGTTTGTAATTATACACGAACATGAGGTACATGCACACGAGGTATATGTCTATTTATTTTCTCGCCTCCACCACTAAATTTTACGGAGTTGCAAAGGTTTGATAGGTAGAGCAGCAAGTTATAGGAAGAAAGAAAAGAAGAAGGAAGGAAAAATAAAATCAATGTGAATAAGAAAGAGAGGTTATTTTTGAAATAAATGGGGTGTGTAGAGAAATAAACGGGGTGTGTGATTTATTTTGTAGTTAGCGGGGGGTGAAGAGTAAATCATGAGGTGGCAATAGATGGAGCCGTGAATGAAAGGAACTTGTATAGCAATTAAAATTATCATGCAATTAAATTGAATTTTGATTTTACCGTATTTGTAGGTCTTCTTATTCTACTTCATCAATTTTAAATTATCATGTCTACAAGAAAATTCGAGTCTGGTGCTTCCAAAAGGAAAAAGAAACTTGTGAGTGAAAATGATACTAAAAATCAACTTGGATCACTTAATAAGTTCTTTAGCAAAAAACAATTGGAGATTGAGGTTGAAATACATGAAAATGCGATGAATAAGGTTGAAGTTAATGAGGTTGTGACAAATGAGAATGAGATTATTCAACCACAAAATGAAACTGGGACTGAGATAAAAGACACCGTTATGGAGTTCATACTATTTTATTTAAATATTAGTGATCCGATAAATTGGGAAAACATGGATCACCAATTAAGGGATTTAATTGTTCAAAGAGGTCCTACAAGAGACAATAATATCAACTTTCCTAAAGATATATCAAATCGACGTTTCTCTACCATACACTGTTTTAGACAATTATCAAATGAAGAGAAACATAATAGAAAATGGCTAACCTACTCTAGCTTTAGATAAAGTGTTTTGTTTTTGTTGCAAGTTATTCAGAAGATATGAAACGATGTTTCAATTGGCATACGAAGGAGTAAATGACTGTATAAATATTGGTGAAAAGCTCGAGGCACATGAAGCTAGCGTTGAACACATCACTAGTATGTAGAAGTGGACTGAATTAGAAAATAGATTTGAAACGAATGAAACAATTAACAAAAGTGCTTGGTTTTTTTAAGTGCTCAATCACAAATTAGTTTAAAAAAAAAAAAGAGCATCGAGGCAAGTTCTTATAAGAATAATATCAGTTGTAATATCTCTTGCTAAAATAATTTGGCATTGCGTAGAGACAATGACAAAGTTTATCAAGAGCATAATGAGATTCTTTTTTAAGTATTATAGAAATGATTGCAGAATTTGATCCAGTTGTGAAAGAAGCTTTTCGAAACTAAACTAATCAAATCTTTTCTATGGATGACCATGTCACAAGAAAGATTAAATGAATTGGCCACAATTTCTGTTGAGACGAAGATTTTAGAATCACTTGATTTAAGTGTTTTGCTTAATAATTTTACCTCTCAAAATGCTAGACGGTCAAGTATAATGTGAAAGTATTTTGTTTTTTATCTATGTAATTGTTGTGATTTGTGACATAAAATCACATATGTTGATAGAGACGAGACGTGGATGTGCTTGGCGGTAGAGGAGATGATACAACAAAAGAAAGAAGGTTAGAAGGAGCAGTTTGGCGTTTAAGCAGATTTATTGCTGGATTTTGTCCCGGTCTTTCTGTGACTTATCTGCAAGTATTGAGGGGATATATTCCTAATATATCTCTGAGAGGAAAATTGAATATTTTTCCTAGGTCTTCTATTCTCCTATGAAAGCAGCACATTGGGTTGGATTAATGTATAACCGAATAGAGTGGCAGCTGCGTGCCTTTAGGGCTTGGTGCCCTAGAGATGATTGGTGCCTCCAGTTAATCCAAGGCTTAGCCGTCATTCTTCATTGTTCTCCTTCTCCAACAAAGAGTGTTAATAATCTAGATATTCTTTCCCTTTCTCAATAAGGTTATTGATTCTTGTAATTTTGTTTATTATTGGTTTTGATCCATTGAGTGTAAACAAAATTTGTTTTTGTGAATTAATAAAGAGGGTGGCTGGGTGGAATATCTTGTGTTTGCGCGTGTGATTTCATATCTGTGTTTGTTTCCATATAAATCATCTTTAAGTAATTGGGTGAATAAGATCATGGTCGCTTCCGCAAAGGCGCAATTTTCATAACAGTTGGTATCAGAGCTAGATCATCGCAAAGCTTAAAGTGATTTTGGATTGGAAAAATTGTTTTTTGTTCGAAAAAAATTGATTTTTTGTTGAAAAAAATCGATTTTTTTTGACATCGGATATGATGACGCTGTTGGTGATGACTAATTTTGATTGGGGATTTGAAGGCCTTAATTGTTTGGTTGATGGGGATGAAGAGGAGCCCTCAGATGTGGATGGGGGAAGATGGAAGAAGACGAAGATGTTGGCAATTGATTTGATTTGCCTATACCTTGGTGATTCGGTTCATGTTTTCGACAGGGGTCTTCATGTTGATGATGCTCGAGGGATTAAGAGTGATGAGGAAGGAGCTCAGATCAAGTGGTAGACGAGTGTCGTTGTGGAATTACAAGCACTTTTAGATCGTTCGTTGATGCACGGTGCAGCTCAGGTGGTAGATGCATCTTTTGCAGGCGGTGAGTTGTGTTTGTAATTGAGGTGTGGTCATAGTCCTTTCAAATCGATTGGGCGTATCTCGTTGCCCTGAAATCGAGGTTGTGGGGTGTATCTCGTTGCCCGGAAATCGAGGTTGGTTTAATTGAGAGAAAGTGTCGTTGAAAGAGCTAGATGACTTGTTTGGTGATTGTTGGAGTGTTGATATGATTTCAGATTAAGGTGGAGCATTGTGATGGTGATTTCACATGTCCATGGAAGTCGGTTGACTTGTTGTTGATGTGATTTCATATCAATGTGGAGTGTTGTGATTTATGACATAAAATCACATATGTTGATAGAGACGAAGCGTGAATGTGCTTGGCGGTAGAGGAGATTGTGCAGCAACAGAAAGAAGGTTAGAAGGAGCAGTTTGGCGTTTAAGCGGATTTATTGCTGGATTTTGACCCGGTCTTTCTGTGACTTGTCTGCAAGTATTGAGGGGATATATTCCTAATATATCTTTAAGAGGAAAATTGGATATTTTTCTTAGACCTTCTATTCTCCTATAAAAACAACACATTGAGTTGGATTAATGTATGACCGAATAGAGTGGCGGCTGCGTGCCTCTAGGGCTTGGTGGGATATATTCCTAATATATCTTTAAGAGGAAAATTATATATTTTTCCTAGACCTTCTATTCTCCTATAAAAACAACACATTGAGTTGGATTAATGTATGACCGAATAGAGTTGCGACTGCGTGCCTCTAGGGCTTGGTGCCTTAGAGATGATTGGTGCCTCCAGTTAATCCAATGCTTAGCCGTCGTTCTTCATTGTTCTCCTTCTCCAACAAAGAGTGTTAGTCATCTAGATATTCTTTCCCTTTCTCAATAAGGTTATTGATTCTTGTAATTTTGTTTATTGTTTGTTTTGATCCATTGAGTGTAAACAAAATTTGTTTTTGTGAATCAATAAAGAGGTTAGTTGGGTGGAATATCTTGTGTTTGCGCGTGTGATTTCATATCTGTGTTTGTTTCCATAGAAATTATCTTTAAGTAATTGGGTGAATAAGATCATGGTCGCTTCCGCAAAGGCGCAGTTTTCATAACAGTAATCACAGCTATATCATTTTGTATCTATGTGATCACAACTATATCGTTTTGTATCTATGTAATCACAATTAGTGCATTTATTCTAATGTGCTTGAACAAAAGCAAAAAATGTTATTTTACTTATGTTTAACAATGTTACTTTGTTCTGAATATGTGTTTTTTTTTTCCAATTATGGTAGGGCCTCAAATTTGTTTTTTGGCTAGGGCCACCTACACTTCAGGGCCGGCCCTGACGTGAAGAATTAATCAATAGGATTTAAGCATATTTCTATGCTTGTTCTTGTTACATTTTCAAATCTTTGAATGAGTATGCAGTTCTAATTCAAAAAGATCTAAAATCACACGTAAAACATAATGAATACCAGATTTTTTTTTCTTTTATTGCAGTCGTTTTGTCTTTTGTTTTTTACCCTTTTGTTTTTGTTATCATTACTATTTATTATGAACAAAAATTACATGACCTTGATTTGTTTCAAGTTATTATATTTGATCTTTTCATCTATAACTAATTATATCAATGCTTGATGATGACCATAGGTGTATATGGAACAGACTAATCAGTTCAGTAACGTTGGCACAGTTAATAATAAAGCTGCACTTGGAGCTGGAAAACTGAGCCAAGTAGAGTATGAAAATAGGAGAAACGATGTTCAAACGGAGATGGAAAGAATGAACAAGCTTCCATCTGGTAGCATCTATGCATCCCATCGCATCAAAGTGCTAAGCAAGATTCTCCATTTGCTTTCTATTCCTGTGAGTCGACTAGCAATTGATACATAACAGATTGGTGTTTCCTTAGCATACCTTTTTAATTGTTACAGCTTATTTAAATAATAAGTCAGCAATCCAAAATGCTAAGCCAAATTTTCATGTTATTAGTCTCATAATGAAAAATCTGAACCAGTGGACTTAATTGTGTGAAAGAAGAAACTAGACAGCCATCAGAGGGTTGTGATTGGTCATTCATTTTTTCTTGATATAGTTTGGAATAAACGTGTTTTGGTACGATTAGGCATCTTGTTCGTCGTTAGGAACTTGTGCACTTTTTACATTTCAATGCAATGATTGCTGCATTGTGTTGCCAGTCTAACTAAGTGTTGATGCTAATTAAGTCTGACCAACTAAAACCTGAAAAACTGCAGCTTGCCTGAGTAGAGTTTTTTCTGTGTTAAACACGCTTATATTGATGTTTGACAACGCTCTCAATTTTTTTGCAACAGAATTAATCATGAATAGCATTTTTTATTTTGTTATTGCACAAGTCAAGGTTATCAGAGTAGCTGACTGCACTTATAAAATCTCATAAAAGTTTCATGAATATGTTTAACAATATTACTATAATATCGTCCTATGTGCTGATATCTATAAGTAATAGCTGATAAGAGAAATGTACTAGTGTTTCAGCACCGATGTTATGCACAACCGCCATCAAGTCTCTATTTTGTAACGTTAATTTTTACATTAACCTCCATTATTGCATCCCATTTCTGAAAAATACAGAAGTGATATGCTGCTTTGCTGCTTTTGTCAGTTTTTTAAAATTCAATTCTCTATTTCCATCTACCATTTTTAACCATCTATTGCAATATTTAAATTTTTATTCATCTCTTCCCTATTCAATTTCCTATTTTTAAGAAACTAAATGGATTATACGTGCAGGGGTTTTACATTTTGCGATGAACAATATGTCAACCGAGTTAATAATTTTGATATAATTTTTATATTAATATTCTGGTGACTCTATGTTAAAATATAAGGAAAGTGACTAGCTCTTTTCCTTTTCTTTTTCATCTTACCGCTTGCATTTCTATTTTAACTTTACTGAATTCTCAATGAAAAAATGTGTGGCTGTAAATAGGTAAAACAAATGAATTTGATGCTCAATAAATAAATACTAAATTTGATATGTGGGTGTAAACGGGTAAAACAAATGAAGTTGATGCTCAATAAATATATACTAAAATTTTTCTCTTCTAAGAAATGCAAAAGTTAAAATTCTCAAGTGGCATGCTACTGTTAAAACTATTGTTGAACAGTGAATTTGTATAGGTTATAAGTTGCTATTCAAGGCACATTGCAGTGGATTTGTGATTTTGAAAACAACATGCGAGGATAATTCATATTTATAAATTAGTATAGCATGTTAAACTTTGAAACTGTTTTGATGATTAATTATAAAGTTGAAAACCGTATGACATGTAAGTTGGTGTTAAAAATTTATGGCCTATTCGATTTATGATCAAACGGCATCGGCACAACATCACTACCACAACTAATCACCTCCCATCACTACCCACTGGTTCACACTCAAATTGAGATTGTGCGCACTCAAATGGTGATTCTCAAAATATGCACAAGCGCATGAAGAAATGGTTTATTTTGTCTCGTTTTGTATATATTTTTTTTCTTCTCATTTTACAAAATGTTAACCATGTTTTTGTTCCATCTTTGTTGCTTAACAACTTTTTGAATGGTGGACGTATAAGTTGGCTGCAGTCTGGACATAACAAGTTTTTGAATCACATCATAAAATAAGCATTCGGTCGTCGTGTCATTGGAAAAAGTAAATGAAATTGATGAACGATGATCATAAATGTAGGCTGTGAAGCTGTTATGGTTTTGAAAGTGTGCTGAAGATATTTAAATCATAGCGGCAATAAGTAGGGACTGAAGGCAATGGTGAGTCTACGACGATGGATAAAAAAGAGTATTTGTGTCGTTTTCTATTTTATCTATTAGTTTATTTGAACAAGCATGGGAGAGGGAAAATAAAATAAAATACAAATGGTATATTGGTCAATAAATAGTAAACGAAAACTTGATAATGTTAACACCACCTTATCAAAATTATTTCCATTTTTTTTCCCTTGAACAGTTACTCCCCTTGTGGTTTTTGTTTCTCCTTTACACTAGCTTTCCTTAATAGAAGATATGTTGGCAATAAATCGGCTTGAATGAGATTCAGTCGAAACAGTTGTTAAAAAGATGAAATCATCATATTTGCACATCGATGTTTTCTCCATTTTACCTTCAGCTAATCTGAACTATCGCTCGACAGGAATACCATTCCTACTTAAGTCATATGTACTGAGACTGCAAGTTTATTAATTATGTTGAGTTTAGCTGAATTTTAGTTTCAACCATGTCTAAAAGGTATTACCATACAAAGTGGTTAATTGCTTTCGCAGTTTCCTTTTATCCATATTTGTTTCATCAGAATGATGAGATGGTGGTGGTGGTGTTGTTTTTTTGAAGGAAAAAAAAAAAAAAAAATGACGAATTAAGCTAATTTGTTCCATCTTTTCATGAGACTAATCAAGTAAGTTCCCACTGGGGGACTAATCAGCCCATTTCTAAAGTTGAAAACAGGATTATAATAATCGGTCAGTTCCCACTGGGACTAATCAAGTTTCATAGACCCAAACGTAGTTAGTGCTGAAATCATGCTATTCTGAATTTCTGCCAAATTAGAAACTAACTTGTTATTTTCAGTATGGTCAATATTTTCTTGTATTCCATCTTAAGCAAGGCTATAAATACATCTCCAATCCTATCACTTCTTCAAGCAATAAAAGAGAGTGCTGCCTAAATTGAAAATTTTGGAGTCGTAAAATGATTTATTTTTTTGACAGCATACTATGAAATTCGTCTTTCCGACAGAGCTAGAACGTATACAATAAACAGTGAATTCAGATAGCTACTTTGTGAACTTGAACTTTGCAACTGGTAGAATTCCAAATCGGGCTTGAACTGCACATTTGACACTGTTCTTCAATCTCTAACCATGTCTTTTATAGTCAGTACCTTTGATGGCATTTCATATTACCTTTGGATTTTAAGTTTGAAAGTTTATCTATTTGTTGATATTTGCGTGACTATTTGTGTTTTTCTTGCTGATATGCATTTGCATTCGTGGACAGAGGACTATGTCTCAAGAGGAGGAGCTGGAACTGCTATTTGCAGGGCTTTCTTTGTAAAAAGGGTTCAACACCAAGTACTTGATAATGAGTCGCTTAAAGCAAGCAAGGTCAACGCAAAGAACTTTGTAAAAATCTACTGCAACCTGAAGAAATTTGTGACTCTGGTATAATCAGTCTGGTTTCCACCTTATCATTAGAGTTAGCCAACTTTTGACCTTGTATGTAATTTAGTGTGTTATAAGTATTAACCCATCAACCGAAAATGTTCTCAGTTATGTTATACTATAATGTTTTATCTTTTGTCTATACGACTAGCACAGTAAGCAAGTGCTGTTATCCATGGGCTTTATATCTCATGGCAAGTAAGAGTGAACATACATTGGTTAAAACAAATAAACCAACGAACCCAATTACGTTTCATCGAATTATTTTGGTTTTGTAAGTTAATTGGTCGGTTTTGGTTTCTGATTTTATATTTCTTTGGTTCATTGATCGGTTTTGATTTTGAATACCAATTAAACCAAATTTAAAACTTAAATTATTTTAAAATAACAAATTACTACCGGCAGTTCTACGGTTTGAAATGTTTTTGTTACAATGTTATTTTTCTACAATTTCATGTTAATATTTTTTGAAGAGAAGTTTGTTTTTAAAATATTTGCATGATATTGGCCCAATCAATTGTTTTAATCAATGCTTGTCACTTAATTGTTGCGTTCGGATTCTCCTACATTCACAAAGCCAAAGATTTGTGCCTACAGATAAATTTAAAATGCAAGGTAAAGGGCAATGACTGCATATTTGTTTCTCAGCAAGGCCATCTTCTTTACTGACGATATCTGATTATAGTTATTTGTTTTTGCTGTAATCTGATAAGATATTGAACTGGGTTGTATATATAGCAAAATTTCATGTAATATACTCGTGCTTTATATTAGCAAGCATGCATAACTTTTAACCTTTTTAACTTAGCATTTGTTTCTATTTTCAGTTTGTTTTGTTGTACTTTTAAATGCCATATAAATTTGATTATGAAAGGACGGAAATGTTACAATAGCTGAATATTTCAAGCGAAGTTTCTTAGGCGTTGTAGAAAAAAAAAAAAAATGTAGAACATAATGAAAGAAGTTTAAATAAGATAACAGGTAGCGAGTTACTACAAACAGTATTAGCCAGCGTTGACAAGTTTGAGATGAAATAATTGTTTATATACTGGATATGGAAGATTATCTCCTCAATTTTTAACTCTGAATTACTTTCAAAATTCCGTGGCTTAGTCAGGATCGGCCTCCAAACATTTTTTTTTTTCTTTTTCTTTTTTTCCAAAAACCACAGGTAGGGCATACCCAACATGAACCTACGGGGCTGCAGACCCCATTGGATTTTAAAAAAAAATAGAAAATGTTGCATTCGTGATTTCTATAAATTTCCATAAGCATAGAGATTTCATTCATTCATTCTTTTTTTCTTCTTCAAACTAAACATGCTTCTAATTTTGAACAATTCTCAAATTGTCTTATAACATTCCCTGAGTTAAAATTAGACCTACAAGTGGATTGGAATTGCTTTATTGTTCTCATTTTCTGACATTTTCTCATAAGGTATGTTTATATTTGAAATTCATTGAATTCTTAGATAGTTGAATTCAGTGTTCAACATGTTGATTAAGATCATTCGAACCCGTTAGTAACTTCTCTAGAATTTGTTTTATTTTTAAAATTAGCATTGTTAGTGCCTGTAATGACCGTTACAGTCGAAAAAGTTTTCTACGGTGAGAATTATCAAGCCTTCCCTACGTAACAGATTATGAGATGATGATGCCATGAATGGTTATTTGGTGTCACATTAGTAGATACCATTGGAACTAAAAGAAATCATTCAATATTTCACAAATATGAAGACTTAAAAAGCATTTACTAGTGATAAATCATTTGTCAATGATATTTGGAGAAGAAAAAACATATAAAATTTTGTAATATTTTAACATTTATATTTTGTGGTGGTATTTTGTATGTTTTCTAATCAAGCGGTAATATAAATACGTTTGATGTACATGTTAATGTAATTATAATATAAAATATGGTACTTGAAGTTGAGAAAATGAAAAATCCGCTTCCACTGTGTGGTATCTCTGCGTATGTTCGTGGGCGGAGCCAATAAGCTAATAGGGTAGGCACTTGTCTACCCAAGTATTTGAAAATTAAAAAGCAAAAAGATAAAAGCAGCATTATTCTATAGCAAAGAAAAAGATGCACGTTGCTTTCCTCTTCGGTCTTTTAAAATTGAGTCAAGTTCCTTCTCCGTCAACAATCTGCTCTGCTCTTCATCTAATAATCTGGCATGCTACCTCCTACTTTTTCTACTTCAACATTATATAATGTAATTTTTTTTTTAACTTCGTGCCAACTCCAACTGTTGATGTGCAAAATTGGCACAACACCCAAAGATTCCGATTTAACAGAAATAGTTTTTTGCTTAAGGAAAAATATGTAGGAAATAGCTATTGTAGTATTTATAATGTTTGGGTTTGGAATAAACCTACGTCTACTTTGAAGTCTTTGCTAATTTTATTCACTCTTGTCCGAATACAATGGTCGACACCATGATTACAAGTTACAACAAATGCAATGGAGCTAAGTAAGTCCTATGAAGTCCAAAACTAGAGTCCAAGTCCTTTCTGGAATTCCTTTGCCGTCCGGAAAATAGAAATCTACAAGAAGTGAATTTTTTCTTTTCAAAGTGTTTAATGGTGTCCAAGGAGCAAGAATTCTTCTTAGGATTTTCAAATCAGCAAGTTGCCCGTTATCCACCAAAAATTATGCATATAGTGTTGGATCGAAATCAAAGTTAGAATTTGTAACAACCCGAATTCCGACAGCCCATTTTTTTTTTTAAATTCTAATCTATCGAAACTCGTGTTGGTTTGCTCTGGTATCCTACAGAAAAGACAGAGACATAAAATATGTCAGAGCTCAGCAAATATCTCACAATGAAATGGATAAAATATAATGTAATCAAAATATAGCCTTACTGTAGTAATAAAATTGGCACACCACCCAAAGATTCTAATTTAACAAAAATAGTTTTTTGCGTAAGGAAAAATATATAGGAAATAGCTATCGTAGTATTTATAATGTTTGGGTTTGGAATAAATCTATGTCTACTTTGAAGGCTTTGTTAATTTTATTCACTCTTGTCCGAATAAAATGGTCGACACCATGATTACAAGTTACAACCAATGCAACGGAGCTAAGTAATTCCTATGAAGTCCAAAACTAGAGTCCAAGTCCTTTCTGGAATTCCTTTGCTGTCCGAAAAATAGAAATCTACAAGAAGTAAGTGAATTTGTAACACCCCGTATTTTCTGAGAATATTAAAAGAACGAATTAAGGAACACTTAACCAATGTAACTTGATTTGTGGTAAGGTTAAGTTAAAAAAAGAGGTCAACACTTAACCAATATGACTTGATTTGTGGTAAGGTTAAGTTAAATCAAGAGGGTAACACTTAACCAATATAATTTGATTTGTGGTAGAGTTAAGTTGACACAAGAAGGCAACACTTAACCAAAGTAACATGACAAGTAGGTGGGTTAAGCAACTTGAATTGATTGATGGCACTTAACCAATACAACATGATGAACACGTGGGGTTAAGTTAACAAGAAACACTTGACCAATACAGCTTGATGGACGAACGGGGTTAAGTTAATAGGAAACACTTAACCAATCCAACATGATAAGTGAGGAGGGTTAAGTTAATAAGAAACACTTAACCAACATGACATGATGAATGGGTGGGATAAGTTAACATGAATGGACAACACTTAACCAATATGGCATAATGTGCGGGAGGGTTAAGTACATATCAAGTTGGGTGGGTAATATTAGTAAATATAGACCCACAAACTTAACCATTAAATAAATATGCTTGAATCAATAGGAGGGTTAAGTACATATCGGGTTGGTGGGTAATATTAGTAAATATAGGCCCACAAACTTAACCATTAAATAAACATGCTTGAATCAGTGGGAGGGTTTAGTACATATCGGGTTGATGGGTAATATTAGTAAATATAGGCCCACAAACTTAACCAGTAGAAAACCCTAGTAACGGGGACCCATTTCAGCAGTAACCCACATAGATGTATCATGGTACCCTGAACTAGGCAGGGTGGGGCACGATTACTTGGCTGACTATAAGCGGTCAAAACATCGGCAGGGGGTACGTCAGTGTAGGTTCCGACGGTTTACGGGCGTGCACGTACTCCGGAGTGGGAAAAAGCAGGCACTGGGTACCAGTAGTTATACACTGTGCATCTTGAATCATATCGGGTTGCTATCATAAGGATTGATACACCTTATGGTGGGACCAGCACAGGGTATCTACATGCAAGAGAGGGCCGACTGACACAGATACAAGGAAAAATTAATACGAGTAAGGAGCCAATCGATAGGGTAGTAAGGGTACATTTAATACATTCATGGCAACTAGGCAGATTGAGGTGGAATCCTCATAATAGATGTACACCTGAAGGCTACCGCAATTGCGGGGATTCAGATCACGTTATCATATTATCATTTTATACAGATTACTAGTTGGGACACTAATTAGATGATGCAGAGATATAGAAATTAGAATAACAAGGTAGTAGCGAAGAAGAGAAAGAGTAGAAGCACATTCAGTTTATCTTGCCTTGTCATATCTTGTGCTAATCTTATGTTATCTTGTTATCCTTGTTATCACGGTATTGTCTTATATTCAGTCTTATTATCTTATTTCTAGGATGTTGTCCTAGGTTCAGTTTATTCATGTTATAATCCTTTTTCTTGTTTACATGTTAAATAGTCACTGGACTTACCAGACTTATGTCTGACCTAGTTTCGTTTCGGTTCTTTTCTTTCGTTCTTCCCTCCAGGTTCGCAGAGAGGGAACACTTCAGCTTAAATCAGATCATTTCCAGCTTGAAGTGAGTAGATGTATTGTTTGGAATCTTTTTCCTTGGGCTATGGCTTTGGATACTCTCTTATTGGGGTTTTATGCTGCCTTACTGTTGTTTTAATGCTTCTTTATATTTTAATTCAAGACAGAAGTTCTATGTATTACTTTTAAGTATGATTGATACAACTGTTGTAAAAGCTTGACTGAACCACATTGTTTATAAAATGATTTTTATTTTCCGCTGCTTTATTTGTTTGTCTTGTAATTCATCTGCATCTTTTACCTATAATGCTCCACCAAAGTTAAGGCATTCCCTTTGTGAGTGACCTTAACGGAGGTGGGGTGTTTCACTTGGTATCAGAATTGAAGGTTACCGGATCAGATAAAAGAGTTGAAAAATTATTTTCAAAATGGTTTTAAAAGAAGCATTTTCAAAAGAAAAGTTTTGTTTTAAAGGCATATTCCCCAAATCCATAAGCACTATCTTTAGACCCTCTGTTTGAATCCTTGTTTCCTTCTTTCCTGAGTCTCCGGGGCTCCTGGCTTTCTGGGAGGTAACCTCGTCGCGGCATGGTTCCGTAGGCTCGATGATACTACGAAACCTGTCAAAGGGCGAAGAAGTGCCCAACCTCCATCCATAGTCGTAATAGTTTCACCTACGGCTAATTCTCTTCCAAGCTTTGTAGGGTTTCCCTTGCGATGGAGGCAACGTTTGAAAGACTTGTCAATGTGGTTCACAAAGGAGGTAAAGAGGAAGAGGCTAAAGGGGAAGAATCACAAACAAGGTATTAGATTATAAGAAGGGCCGGGGAAATAATAGATCCCACAACAAGAGGAAGTATCTTTTCTACGGTATAGCGGGTCATTTAATTATAGGAAGTAAAAGACAAGTGGTTGGTGAGGTAGGGCATCTTATCAAGGATTTCCCAGAGGACAAGGACAAGGATAAAGGATAGGATTTTCAGGAAGGAAAATGCATGCTTTCACCGCCAGCGTACCTGAGAGAAAGATAGTAAAGTTTAGTTTTTATTTTTGATCATCCTGATAGTACTCTTTTTTGATTACAACGCTTCACATTCGCTCATATCTGCTTCCGTAGTTGAGTCTCTGCACCTTAGTACTAGTATAATAGAAGATCCCATTATTGTCTCAAATAAGGTTGGTGGTTCGGCTCATTTATCTTTGGTTTGTAAGGATTTGAGAATATCTATGTTAAGTATTGAGTTTAAGTGTAATGCTTTTGTTTTTGGTTTCATGGACTATGGGTTGATTCTAGGCATAGATTGGTTAGCTAGTAATTGTGAAAGGAGGGCAGTTAGACTTTTTACTTGCCTCGGGAATACCCTCGAGATTTCGTACGTTCCTGAGAGGATCGGTTATGCTTAGCTACCTAGAATCACTTGATGCATCTATCGACGATTTGCGATCCGTTAGAATAGTCCATGAATACGTAGATGTTTTTGATTAGGTTAGGGGTTTTTCACCTAAAACTCGAGATATACTTCTGCATATATCTAGTTGACAATGCAAAGCCAGTTATGCGATCAACGATGGTTTTGGAACGAGATTGGCGAGGATAGTCAGAGTCGGTTAAGTGCTCAATTGTTTGGGTGTTTTGCTAGTATCATCTCATGTAGATCGTCCAAATTCGGAGGAGGTATTCCTTGAGTGCTTGTCTGATATTGGTTTAGGCCTTTGGGGCTTGTACTTAAGGGATGTCGAGTTCGACTAGGATGGTTTGCGTGAGAGATAAATGGTTGTGGCAGGCGCCTTAAGTAGGAAAAGACTGACCTTAAGAGAGGTAAAAAGTACATAGCAACCTTTAGCTTTAGACCCTCAGATTTGTAACATGATGGATAAGCTAAGTAGAGGAGAGACCTCTAATCATCTTAGTATATACACTTGGTATCATGGTTAACACCTGTTTATCTTGGAAAGATAGTTCGACTACATTTGATACCTTCTAGCATAGTAAGTGATCAAGGTCCTATCTTTACTAGTGGGTTTTGGAAATGGAGGTCAAGAAGCTTCGCAATCGTGAAGTTAAATTAGTTAAGGTACAGTGGGGTGAAGCTCAAGAAGATGCGACTTAGAAGACTGAACACTAGATACGCGCAGCCTACCCCTTTTCTTTTTGAGGGAACATCCTTGATCTCTCTTTCCTTAAGTTTATGCATGCTTGTATCTACCTTTTAAGTATATCTCCTCGGTCTTATTCCTTATCCTTAGGTAGAAGCCAATGAATGTAAACATGTGTTTGAAACATGTTATGATTGGTGGTTGCAAGTGGTTGCTCTTGGATGCATATACACACATTAGGCACTATAATGCTCAGTCACTTCCATATTGCATATGCAAGAGTGAATTTTTATGAATTGAAACTTGATGTGTTATCATATGGATGTTGCATTCGTATGAATGATTGTGCACTCATGTAGAAGTTAAAAAGTACGATTAGGAATAATTGCACACATCATGGACTCATGGCACTGACATAATTCGCATTGAGGATGTCAACTGAATTAGTAAATCGTCTGATTTTGCATTAGATAAGGACATGTACACACACTATGCATATGATCATGAAAGCATTAGAAAGCTTTTTAAGGACAATGGACGCCTGTGATTGGATGGTTGAGTAGATGGATGTTGGATGTTAGGATATGAATTCTTCTTAACTTAAAGATTTCGGGGATGAAATCCTTTAAGGAGGGGAGAATGTAACACCCCATATTTTCTGAGAGTATTAAAAGAACAAATTAAGGAACACTTAACCAATGTAACTTGATTTGTGGTAAGGTTAAGTTAAAACAAAAGGGCAACAATTAACCAATATGACTTGATTTGTGGTAAGGTTAAGTTAAATCAAGAGGGCAACACTTAACCAATATAACTTGATTTGTGGTAGGGTTAAGTTGACACAAGAAGGCAACACTTAACCAAAGTAACATGACAAGTAAAGTGGGTTAAGTAACTTGAACTGATCGATGACACTTAACCAATACAACATGATGAAAACGTAGGGTTAAGTTAACAAGAAACACTTAACCAATAAAACTTGATGGACGAATGGGGTTAAGTTAATATGAAACACTTAACCAATCCAACATGATAAGTGAGGAGGGTTAAGTTAATAATAAACACTTAACCAACATGAAATGATGAATGGGTGGGTTAAGGTAACATGAATGGACAACACTTAACCATTATGGCATAATGTGCTGGAGGGTTAAGTACATATCAAGTTGGGTGGGTAATATTAGTAAATATAGGCCCACAAACTTAACCATTGAATAAACATGCTTGAATCAGTAGGAGGGTTAAGTACATATCGGGTTGGTGGGTAATATTGGTAAATATAGGCCCACAAACTTAACCATTAAATAAACATGCTCGGATCAGTGGGAGGGTTAAGTACATATCAGGTTGGTGGGTAATATTAGTAAATATAGGCCCACAAACTTAACCAGTAGGAAACCCTAGTAATGGGGACACATTTCAGCAGTAACCCGCATAGATGTATCATGGTACCCTGAACTAGGCAGGATGGGGCACGATTACTGGGCTGATTATAAGCGGTCAAAACAGCGGCAGGAGGTACGTCAGTGTAGGTTCCGACGGTTTACGGGCGTGCACGTACTCCGGAGTGGGAAAAAGCAGGCACTGGGTGCCAGTAGTTATACACTGTGCATCTTGAATCGTATCGGGTTGCTATCATAAGGATTGATACACCTTATGGTGGGACCAACATAGGGTATCTACACGTAAGAGAGGGCCGATTGACACAGACACAAGGAAAAATTAATACGAGTAAGGAGCCGATCGATAGGGTAGTAAGGGTACATCTAATACATTCATGGCAACTAGGCAGATTGAGGTGGAATCCTCATAATAGATGTACACCTGAAGGCTGCCACAATTGCGGGGATTGGGATCACGTTATCGTATTATCATTTTATAAAAATTACTAGTTGGACACTAGTTAGGTGGTGCAGAGATATAGAAATCTGAATAACAAGGTAGTAGCGAAGAAGAGAAAGAGTAGAAGCGCATTCAGTTTATCTTGCCTTGTCATATCTTGTGCTAATCTTATGTTATCTTGTTATCCTTGTTATCACAGTATTGTCTTATATTCAGTCTTATTATCTTATTTCTAGGGTGCTGTCCTAGGTTCAGTTTATTCATGTTATAATCCTTTTTCTTGTTTACATGCTAAATAGTCATTGGACTTACCAGACTTATGTCTGACCTAGTTTTGTTTCGCTTCTTTTCTTCTGTTTCCCCCCAAGGTCCGCAGGGAGGGAACACTTCAGCTTAGATCAGATCATTTCCAGCTTGAAGAGAGTAGATGTATTGCTTGGAATCTTTTTCCTTGAGCTATGGCTTTGGATACTCTCTTATTGGGGATTTATGCGCCTTACTGTTGTTTTAATGCTTCTTTATGTTTAAATTCAAGACCGAAGTTCTATGTCTTACTTTTACGTATGATTGAGACAACTATTGTAAAAGCTTGACTAAACCACATTGTTTATAAAATGATTTTTATTTTCCGCTGCTTTATTTATCTGTCTTTTAATTTATCTGCATCTTTTATCTATAATGCTCCGCCAAAGTTAAGACATTCCCTTTGTGAGTGACCTTAACGGAGGTGGGGAGTTTCAGAATTTTTTCTTTCCAAAATGTCCAAAGTGTTTAATGGTGTCTAAGGAGCAAGAATTCTTCTTAGGAGTTTCAAATCAGCAAGTTGCACGTTAACCACAAAAAATTATGCATATAGTGTTGGATCGAATTCAAAGTTAGAATTTGTAACAATCCGAATTCCGACAGACTGATTTTTTTTTTTAAATTCTAATCTATCGAAACTCGTGTTGGTTTGCTCTGGTATCCTGCAGAAAAGACAAAGACATAAAATATGTCAAAGCTCAGAAAATATCTCACAACGGAATGGATAAAATATAATGTAATCAAAATATAATCTTATTGTAGTAATAATAATGCCTAACCAGTATCCTAAGCTATCATGTCTCTGCCACAAATCTAACTTGCGAGTATGTGATGAGGAGGGGACCAGTACACAAGTTCTGGTGATTGGATTTAAACTATACACTTTGGATAATCCTACATATATCGTTCAATCACATTTTATTATTTATTAGGTTACTTGGGTTGACAACACTCAAGGCTTAGCTACCCTCCCCCAATATTGAGGTACTCCCCATGATACCCCACCCGCACGGTCTCCACCGTAATTTCATAGAAACAAACACAGTCCCTCAACCTATGCCGGAGTGAAGTACGGATCTCTACATAACATTGTTATGTTCCTCATATATCTGTCATTACTATGCTACGTAAGCGTACGGACTGCCACCGTTGATCGATTCAGATTCCATACCAGTGTAATACCCTCAAGTCTACGATATACCACCTAGATCCGATATGCATGTATCTAAACTTTCCCACGTACATATCGTCAATCGTTTTCGATGCCTTAACTGCACATAATGTGCACCGGGTTCTGTGGCAGGGATATACAAGAAACACGAAACTCGGTCGGGAGCTTTTCCATATCTGTATAGGCTCGTCTTTAAGATCCTATAAATACAGATATTCCTATAGTCTGTTTTTCATGGTGGCTATGGCCCCACCTCGGCCCCTCCCTCAACTAGTAAAGACTACAAGAGCTAAGTGACTTGCCCCTAATAAACAATCTAAACATCCAGTTAGCGTCTCCCCTAAACCACCGTACCCCGATAGTGAAAGTTGAATGGTCTATTGGGTTTAGCTCTAGTCTTTTTGCATCCCACGGGCTGCCGATGACAGATACCCGACAATCTACTATGTTTGTTGGTCTTGACCTCTGCCTCCCCGTTGAGGCGACCACCAAATCACCCTAGTGTCATCACGTCACAACATTCTTACTACAAATCTACTTTTGCAGTCAAGGCCCACCGACCTGGTAGTTACGCGCATACCCAACCTCTGAGAGCACAGCCTAAGCATCTGCTACCATACAGAGGACTACTAGGAGCACCTTACGTACCTCAGGAAGCCGCGTACTTCCCCTTCCAGTCCTTCGGAGCGGACAGAATAATCAAATGAACATGCGCTCCCCTCGTACCTCATGACACCACGATGATCTAACCCGTTGGGTCATTCGCCCGCAAACATGCGGACTGGTCCAAGCGTCTCATTTTAATATGTTATTAGACCCTATGTCTAAATATTTTTTTATGCGCTTGCCTTACCTCATCAGGTTTCCATTTAACCTGGTTATTCTCATTCACATTGAATTCTTAATCATTACCAAGTTCCTCTCGCTTATTAATTTCAGTCATATAACTTAACCCATTTAAGTTTATTAATAAGCCCATAACATGTTATTCTCTAGATCCAAGGTCTGTAATCCACAATCCCTTTTATACTATTGTTTGATTTCACAGTTACAATAACATGTTCTACTTAATATGTAACTAAGTATATCCCTATTTACATGTTTTCTGTTTAGCATGTCACTTGTCATTCATGATTAAATATAACTTATTTCATTTCATAAGTTTGCCTCACGCTTTCCTATTTAATCACAATTCCATCTTACACTGTCACTATAACATATCGTTGATTACTTATTAACTTAGTTCTCTTAACTAAGGTTCACTAATAAGTCTTCTTTCCATTTCTTATAACCTATGTTATAATTTCCTCTTGTCCCTATGACAAGCCTTAACATGTTATTCTTATCAACATATTTCAGATGATTCAGGAAACTTGTGTGAAGGACAAAAAAAGTAAAAAGTTTGCCCAAAAGGACAAGAGCCAAAAAATTTGCTCAAAAGGCCAACTTTTAGTGTAAAGTAGAGAAACAAAGGGTCCCCCTGAATTCCACTATTTACACTACAAAATGCCCTTTTGGGCAAATTTTTTGGGTCTTGTCCTTTTGAGCAAACTTTTTGCTCTTTTTGTCCTTGTGGCCAAAATCCCCGATTCAGATTTTCAAGTTTTCAAATTACTTAATTTATAATTGAGTGCAACTTCTTACACAAAATTTTCCCCTATTTGCTGATTACTTAATTTACAATTAAGTACCATTTTTCTCATTACAAAAGTTATCTCATTTTCTCACTAATTTATTATAACCTAAGTTATAATATCCACTTATCCGTAGGAAAAGTCTACCTATTATATAACATTCTCATTAATGTAATTTGTTCATAATAGGTTATTATCGTTCTCGTTCATTCCCTTTCCTTTACCGTTGTAATTATCTTTCAGTCAATTCCATTTATTTCCATTAATTACAATTAATGATGTTTATCAGTCCTGCCATTTACATATATTTATATATATGTTTATGTACTAGACCTCTCACATCATGCCTACACTTGTGGATGCTGGATTTGCCGGACGGTTCTGGGCAGTCCTCTTCAAGAAGTTGACTTAACCTCGTGTCTTAGCACCGTTATATGTTTTATTTATGCACTTAGACCCCTCACATTAGATTTACCACTTGTGGGTGTTGGATATGCCGGGCGGGTCCGAGAAGAATTCTACTACAAATGTAGTCTAACCTCGTGTCTAAGTGCAGTTACAGTTTCTTATTTACTGTAAATCTTCTATATAATTTAGGCATGTCTATTCTTTCAAATTTCCACTGTAATTTATATTTTACATGTCATCATATTATGCCTATTTTATGTCTTACGTTCTTTCAAACATATAATCAATTCTATTCCATCATGTAATCAATTAATCAGATAATTGTTCAAAATTAACAATAACATGTGATTGCCAAATCATGTAGTTTTTCTCAATTTCTACCGTTAATGGTCTTGGTACATAAATGTCACAAGTTAACATGGAATTGAAACAACAGTAACCACTACGCATACTTTGGCAAAATTTTCAACATATTAATATCTTAGCATATTAATATTCCAACACGTCATATTCGTCATTTTAATCCTTTTAACATATCATATTTAAACATGTCATAATAACATTTCAATACTTTTAATTATTCTAGCCAATTCACATTGTACAATAACGGGGAATGTTAAACGATAATATATCATTATCTAAATTGATACAACTTAAATCCACTCACCTCTTTTGCTTTTCAAATCCTGGATCTGGTCCTGATCTAGCATTCCATGGTTTTTCCCTAATTAAATTCAGAACCTAACAACCATGGATTCATAACTTTTATTAAAAGAAAAAGGGAAGAAAGAGGAAGAAGATTGAATAGACTAGATCTAGAAAATTAACTTACTTCACATTTGATTCTGAACACCTTTTTATTAACGTCAATTCTCTTCCTCCAGATCTTGACTTAGAATTTTTCCTAAACTAATAATCTTAATTTTCTGAAGAGATTTGAGGAGGAAGAAGAAAGGCAGAGTATAGACGTCTTCTCAGAAATATGAGATTTAGGCTAGGCTCTGCTAGCCTATTTATAGGCGTTCAAGATCTTATCGTACACGCAGCACTGAGTCAACAACGAACCTTGTGAAGAAAATAGTCCAAATTCATTGATGAATCTAGATGGATCTGGGGGGTGTCGACCCCGCTGGGTCCCACCAGCAGTTTTGGTGCATAAATTTCATTTTCGAATTTTTGAATTTCGAATGTTTGAATTTTCTGTTATATTCACATGAAAATTTCTTATACGTATACAATTCTTCTAATGACCATTTTACATATATATATATATATATATATATATACACACACACACACAACTTATGTTTAGTTTTCAAAATTCAAACGGTGTTGCACCATTATTTGATTCTTATCATATTTCATTGATTCCAGCCTTATCTTGAACTTTATCTCTTGTATACATATATTTCTGCACATATATTCTTATATATATATATATTATTTATTTCCTTATATGTGCGTTCTTATCCTTACAAATTTTGAATTTGTATGCGTACGCATATTTTTATGTTCAGTTGGCCTTTTCTAAAGAAAGGATAAAAAATTATGTCACCGCCAGGGTTCGAACCCCCAACCTCTATACTGCAAATCCAATTCCTTAATCAACTGAGCTATTATATCTTTTTTTAATAAGTTAAGAAACAACGGTAGTCATTGTTCTCCTTCTTTAACCTTATTTTCATGTTTTGCTACAATACTTCATTTAAAGGTATCTCTTTCATCTTAAATCAGTTTTCTGCAATCCATAGGTCTAAATTGGCCAGAAAATTGCCATGAACGCAATGACACTAATCCCGTGGCCAAATTCTGAAAGTTCTTCAAGTTTTTCTTTTTCTTAAATGTTTATGTATGTGCATACATGTACATATATGCATTATTTGATTATTTAATTGTTATAAAATGCGGGGTGTTACATTCTCCCGCCCTTAGGAAATTTTATCCCCGAAATTTGATAAGGGTAAAAATTAATTAACCTCTCGCATAATATACATCCATTATGTGTGCATCCAATATTTGCAAACATTGCGCACTTGTGCAAAGTGAATACAACATAAAAATACATGTATGCCTAAGCGGTACCTCCTATACCTATGCAAATTTTTCAAAAATTCTTTTAAAACATGATGCTCACATCCTAAATATACTGGCAGTTCTATATGAATGTAATATTTTAAAAATAAAAATATATTTTCATCCAAATTTTCCCATATTCTTGCAGAGAAAGAACACATTTCATCCAATTGTTGCACCCAAAATCCTACCAACCAACTTTATTTTTCGAATTTCAATAAAAGTCTAATTTTCTGAATTCGGTTTCTTATGTTACAAAAAGGTGTAAAACGGAAAACTTCACATCTTCCTTTTTCTTTTTCAACCTTTTTCTAACCATATTTGGATTTTATGTAACTATTTATAAAAATTCCCCTATTTTCCTATCCAAGCATAGCCCACATAAGAAATTTTCTCTGTTATAGATTTTCTTTTTCATCTTATCTTAGAAATATTTATTCTTATCCGTCTTTTCTCATAATTTGTCAAGCTTGTCCTTTACTAAATTTTTTGTTTCCTTTTTAGTTGTACCTTTTCTCTTAGCTTATTTAATCATCTGATCTAAGTTTAGTTTTCAAATAAGCCTTCTAGTCCTTCAACTAAAACAGGAAAACATGCACTTTACACAACTACTACTACGGGCCAAGAATCTTGGGACTATGCCCCTCTCAGACAACAAAGTCTAAACCATGGGATCCACGACAAGTTTAGGTGTTACCCCAACTACTTAACAAGAACAAAATAACGGAATGATCCCAGCAAAAATGTAATAACGGGTTTTACCCCTAACATGAAAATTAGCAACAGGATCTAAACACTTACTTGCCCTTTTTCTATCTAGTAGTCACCACTAATTCTAGCTGTGTACCAATAATCATTTCAAGCAACATCCTAGGCTACGCATTCCATGGGAGCTTACCATTATCCCAGGATAATTCTCGCTATCTACTTATAGCCTCAAAACTTTTCCCGTCTTTCCTAAGCACTAATCCTTACCTACTCCATACTTTTTAAAACATGGTTTGGCTTTTTTTTCATTTAAATTTTCCTCCAAAAATTTAAAAATGTTAAAATTTTATTTTCCTCATGGAAACTTAATTTTGCCAAACCATAAAAACATGTCATCTTAAAAAAATTTAAATCATTTTTTCTTTCAAATCACAAAAACCGGAGTAGATAAGAACAACTATTCCTCAATCGGGTTTATAACTTGTTCTTGCCTATAAGGTCGGTTCAGTCTCTTACTACAAGGTGCAACCATTTACTCTATTCTTAATTTCTACAATTTATTTTGTCCACTCAACAAAATTTTCTCTTTTAAACAATTTATCAAAAATGATTGTCAAAAGAATAGAGACTTCAAAGCTTTCTTTATTAAAAATTCTTGTATGAAACATAACAAGAAAACTAGCGAGCTATACATGCTCTATATTATGCACTTTTTACTGAGAGAATTTTACTTTAGACAAAGTTTTCGCAAGAAATAACTATTTATAAAATATACCCCATTTTACTTTAAAACTCAATATGTATACTTTACATATTTAAAACTATAACTTTTAAGATTAAACTTGAAAACATCATAAACCATTTTCCTAAAATTTTTACAATTTCAAGTTCTTAAAAGTTAACAACGGGCTAGACTCAAAGCGGGTTTCCAATTTTTCTAGGCTTTCCTAGACACTCCCACAAAGTCAATTCTTTCAACTATATATATTCCTAATCCATTTTTCTCTTTTTAACCTTTTCCAATTTATAAGGTTTTACTGCCAAGCCCACTAATCCGAAGTACTAACAAAGATCCTCCTTTCTTTATTTCAAAATATATTGTACACTTTTCCCACCCAAATTTGCAAAGGGTCTCAAATTTCCACATTTATTCCTTTAGTGTACAGAACAATAGTGTACAAAACAGTCATCCCAATTCTTACCATATTATACTCTTTCTATTTAGTGGGTTTCTCTATGAATCTAGGTGTATATATATATATATATATATATATATATTTAAAAATACAAATACGTTCACTCACTATTTATACACGAATCCTAAACCTAAGCTCTGATACCAGATGTAACAACCCAAATTCCGATAGACCAATTTTTTTTCAAAATTCTAATCTATTGAAACTCGTGTTGGTTTGCTCTCATATCCTATAGAAAAGACAGAGACATAAATATGTCATAGCTCAGAAAATATCTCACAACAGAATGGATAAAATATAATGTAATCAAAATGTAGCCTTACCGTAGTAATAATACTGCCTAACCAGTATCCAAAGCTATCATGTCTCTGCCAAAAATCTAACCTACGAGTATGTGATGAGGAGGGGGTCAGAACACACGTTCTGGTGACTGGATTTAAACTATACACTTTGGATAATCCTACATATACCGTTCAATCACATTTTCTTATTTATTAGGTTACTTGGGTAACAACACTTAAGGCTTACACATGCATCGTACTCATTTACTTCCCACTGGATTAACCTAATACATTATACATGTAGCTACTATCCTCCAATGTTGAGGTACTCCCCATGATACCCCACTCGCACGGTCTCCACCATAATTTCATAGAAACAAACCCAGTCCCTCATCCTACGCTGGAGTGACGTATGATTCTCTACATAACATTGTTACGTTCCGTATATATCTGTCATTACTATGCTACGTAAGCGTATGGACTGCCACCGTTGATCGAATCATATTCCATACCAAAGTAATGCCCTCAAGTCTACGATACACCACCTAGAGCCAATACGCATGTATCTAGAATTTCCCATGTACGTATCATCAATCGTATTCGATGCCTTAACTGCACATAATGTGCACCAGGTTCCGTGGTAGGGATATATAAGAAACACGGAACATGGTCGGGAGCTTTTCCACATCTGTACAGGTCCGTCTTTAAGAGCCTCCAAATACAGATGTTCCTATGGTCTGTTTTTCATGGTGGCTATGGCCCCACCTCAACCCCTCCCTCAACTAGTAAGGACTACAAGAGATAAGCGACTTTCTCCTAACAAGTAATCTAAACATCCAGTTGGCGTCTCCCCTCAACCACCGTACCCCGATAATGAAAGGTGAATGATCTTTTGGGTTTAGCTGTAGTTTTTTCGCATCCCACGGGCTCCTGATCACGGGTACCTGACGATCTACTATCTTTGTTGGTCCTAACCTCTGCCTCCCCATTGAGGCGACCAACGAATCACCCTATTGTCACAACATCACAACATTGTGACTACAAAGCTACTTTTGCAGTCAAGGCCCACCGACCTGGTAGTTGGGCGCAGACCCAACCTCTGAAAGCACAGCCCAAACATCTGCCACCACACAGAGGACTACCAAGAGCACCTTACGTGCCTCAGGAAGCAACGTGCTTCTCCTTCCAGTCCTTCGGAGCCGACAGAATAATCATATGACCGTGCGCTCCCCTCGTGCCTCATGACACCACGATGATCTACCCCGTTGGGTTATTCACCCTCAAACGTGCAGACTGGTCCAAACGCGTCATTTTAATATGTCATTAGACCCTATATATAAACATTCTTTTATGCGCTTGCCTTACCTCATCAGGTTTCCATTTAACTTGGTTATTCCCATTCACATTGAATTCTTAATCAGGTTACCAAGTTCCTCTAGCTTATTATTTTAGTTATGTAACTTAACCCATTTAAGTTTATTAATAAGCCCACAATATGTTATTCTCTAGATTATGATCCAAGGTCTGTAATCCACAATCCCTTTTATACTCTTGTTTGATTTCACAGTTACAATAGCATGTTCTACTTAATATGTAATTAAGTATATCCCTATTTACATGTTTTCTGTTTAACATGTCACTCATCATTTATGATTAAATATAACTTATTTCATTTCATAAGTTTGCCTCACTCTTTCCTATTTAATCATAATTCTATCTTACACTGTCACTATAACATATTGTTGATTACTTATTAACTTAGTTATCTTAACTAAGGTTCATTAATAAGTCTTCTTTCCATTTATTATAACCTATGTTATAATTTCCTCTAGTCCCTAAGACAAGCCTTAACATGTTATTCTTATCAGCATATTTCATATTTCCAAGTTTTCAGATTACATAATTTATAATTGAGTACAACTTCTTATTGGATCTGGATTAACCCTAGAGGTGGGGAGAATAGGGTTTATCACAGTTTATCGAGATATTTAAAAACAATCACAGCACAGAAATCAACAGGAAAATAAATGCAGTAAATAAATAACACAGATATACCCAGCTTCGACAGACTCTGCCTACTGCTGCATTCACTAAGGTTTCTACTAGGTGTTAATAACAGATCCCGCTTACAGACCCTGTGAACTCGCACTCCCTGCTCCTGTAATAACCCTATGCTTAAAACCCTAGACTGACCGATATCCACTTGACCAGATTTTCCCGGATTACGAACCCATAACCTGTGACCCTAGTTTTTTTTACAGACTCTAGTAAACTGCCAGCTAAACCCTAACTGGAATTCCCTAGAATTTTCAAGACTCTAGCAACTGTTCATTTGATTTTCAAATACAAAAAAATATACAAAAACAATAAACTAAACAACTTAAAAACCCTAATAGTTAAAAGAAAGGGTCATCCCCTTTTTCAATTAAAGCACTTAATCCCTGAATAACTTGGCCGGCCCCTTTGTAAATGTTGCGTCCACATTTGTTTTCCCTGATTCCCTTTGTTCTATGGAAAAAGAAATGGCGGCGGCTCCTAGGGTTTTTGAAATCATCCCCAAATCAAATCGATGAAGTGATAAAATGCTCTGGATGTTCATCCATGAAGGCTTGAGTACGTTGTTGCTCCTATTCTTCGATTGATTTTGGCCTGGAACACAGATGATCGAAAAAACAGTTTGAATTGTGAGTTTTCTAATTTAAATCTATTCTTCAAATTGTGATGCGTGTGGTTTTCGATCTATATACGCCAGTGATGATACAATGTTTTTATAGGATTAGAAAAAACCTATACATATCTCTGATTTCATGTATGTGACTTGCTCTGATTTTGCGAGTTCCCCCTTTTGATTTGCTTTGAATGAAATGGATTCCTTGGCTTTGATTTTGTTGTGTGAATATTGAAAATTGAATCGGTCTAAAAAAACTGGAACCAAAAAGTAAATGAAATTGTGGTCCTTTGAAATTTCCCTTGTGTAATTGTTGACTTGCTTGAATTAGTTGCCGTGATTCCTTGATAAATCAGGATTGTTCTCTGAACCAACATTAATTCTGGTAAATTTAAAAGACAGTTATTGATTTTCTTGCATGTCCAAACTTGTTTGACACTTGAATGGATTTATTCCGAAATTGCTTGATAAATTTCTTGCCATTTAACTTAAATAAAATCCTGATTAATTTATAGAAACTTTCTGAAGAACTCTTGCCAAAAAAAAAATGTTCTTATTGCCCGAAACTATTCTCTGATTTAAATTCCCTGTTCGAATTCCTTGCCTCCTGGAAATTTAAATGCTTTCCAAAATTCTTTCCATAATACCAGGAAGCAATTTATAATCTTGAATGCTAATTTTAGTAAATTTGGAAATGTTCATTTTCTGCCTCTTTTGAAATATTGCCAAAAACAGTTTGCTTAATAAAAACAATTTGTTTCATTACCAACAAATTTCTCTTGCCAAAAATTTTCTCATCCATATAATTGCTGGAAATTTATTTTATGCCAAAAATATCTTTATCCAAAATATGTGTGCTCTTATGTGATTATACTCTGGAAAGATTTTGCATTAAATTTTTTCCGAAAATGTACCATCTTGAAATTTGCTTTACTCTTGAATGTTTCCCTTGCTTCATGTGTTATAGCTAGACCACTGTGTTCTGATTCGTCGAGAACTTCAACCTGACTTGCATTGTGTATACAACCACTTTGAACTGTCTTCATCTTGGTCATGAATTTTAAATTGTTCACATTTTATTTGAGTTGTCCACGTGTAGCTGAGTTGCACCACCACCTTGGCACCATGCTGTATTCATTTTGAAAAAAAAACATGCTAGCATATGCTTCATGTACCACCATATAAATTAGCTTACATCACTTTGCTACTCCCTTGTGTACTTGGATGCATACAGTTTGTCACTTAACAAAACTTCCTTGTTCATATGATCTCCACTGTTCATCTATGACATTGATAATGCTGCTATGCTTGTAGCTACTCGACCATTCTTCATTGAACCATGCATAATTGCTGTGTACTTTTGTGTGTTGCTACTGGCTTGATCATAATGTGTTGTTTCATTTTGAACTGAAATATTCATGTACTTGCTGATCCTTTTGGAATCATAATATGTAAACGCTTCATTTGTGTTGGACTTGAACCTTCGCTGTCTTGTCTTGTGCATATGAATTTGTGCACATTATGATGCCTTGTATCCCTTTGATATTGAAATATGGCTTGGGCTATTGTGTCACATACTCTAAGATTAACCTGTTCTCATTCCATTGTTGCATCTGCATTGACCTGTCCATGCTTTTGGATTTATTATTTGTTGAGCAGTCTTGGGCTTGGCTCGACCATTTTGATATGTGTTGACTATGTTGACATGTGCACTGAGTCGAGATGGTCCACGTGGCTACTCCTCAGTTGCACACTGGACTGGCGAGGCAGTGCACACGTGCGCGCGCGCGTGTGTGTGTGTGTGTATATATATATACACACACACGTGTGTATATGCAGCTATCCAGACAAGTTTTGCTGTCCCTGTATTGATATATATATATATATATATATTGTCTACCTTGTGGTATTTACAGTGTTTCACTATGAATATCACAAGCTGTCTAGACACAGATGAATCAGATCAAGTCATGAAAAATGATTAGGAACACACCGAAATTCTGAGGCAAATAAAATTTTAAAAATAAAATTTATATTCGCAAGTATTCAGTTTTATTCCTATTGCATTGTACTGTGATTGTTTTCTATTTCATGTGACAGGTAAGCATGAATGGACTGATAGACAGCTGTAAACACAGAAGACCGACGATTGAAGTCAAGAACAGTGTTAGTGAACGAGTGCATGTATAAATATGAAATGTAACTATGTCAAAGAATGTACTGAGTGATAAGTAATGTAGTGAGGAGCTGTGCATTTATATGAATTGTACTGATGTTTGTAATAAACAAATTTGATCGAAATAAAATATTATTTTATTGTTATCAAACAAACTTGTCTATTTTATTTAGTTTATTTATAAGTACAAATTCATATGAAGAATTTAAATAGTGGAGATATAAATAGTTGTACTGTTTGAATGATTGAAATATAATATTCAATTTAAATAAAATACTGTATGAATATATGATTGTCTATACAGTCGTATTCTATTTAAATATAAATATTATATTCCTGTCTGTGATGTATATATAGAATAGTACAATAACAAACACATTTAAAATAATATTTATTTGGTTGTTATCATCAAATAAAAATCATATAATTGTGTATACAACTACGTCATATACAACACTTCTTACACAAAATTTTCCCCTGTTTGTTGTTTAGTTAATTTACAATCAAGTACCATTTTTCTCATTACACAAGTTATCTCATTTTCTCACTAGTTTATTATAACCTAAGTTATAATATCCACTTGTCCCTAGGACAAGTCTACCTATTATATAACATTCTCATTAATGTAATTTGTTCATAATAGGTTATTATCACTCCCCGTTCATTCCCTTTCATTTACTATTGCAATTATCTTTCATTCAATTCCATTTATTTCCATTAATTACAATTAATGGTGTTTATCAGTCCTGCCATTTATATATATATATATATATATATGTTTATGTACTAGACCTCTCACATTAAGCCTACCCATGTGGATGCTGGATTTACCGGGCGGTTTCGGGTAAACTTCTTCCACAAGTTGACATAACCTCGTGTCTTAGCACTGTTACATGTTTTATTTATGCACTTAGACCCCTCACATTAGATTTACCACTTGTGGATGCTGGATAAGCCGGGCTGTTCCGGGCATACTTCTACCACAACTGTAATCAAACCTCGTGTCTAAGCGCGGTGTCAGTTTTCTATTTACTGTAAATCTTTTATATAATCTAAGCTTGTCTATTTTTTTTTTCAAATTTCCACTATAATTTATATTTTACATGTCATCATATTATGCCTATTTTATGTCATACGTTCTTTCTAACATATAATCAATTCTATCCATCATGTAATCAATTAATCAAATAATTGTTCAGAATTAACAATAACATGTGATTGCCAAATCATGTAATTTTTCTCAATTTCTACTATTAATGGTCCAGTACATAAATTTCAGAAGTTAACATGGAACTCAAACAACAGTAATCGCTACGCATACTTTGGCAAAATTTCCAACATATTAATATCTTAGCCTATTAATATTCCATCACGTCATATTCATCACTTTAATCCTTTTAACATATGTTTAAACATTTCAACATATCATGAACATTTCAATACTTTTAATTATTCTAGTCAATTCACATTGTATAATAACGGGGAATGTTAAATGATAATATATCATTATCTACAATGATATAACTTAAATCCATTCACCTTATTTTCTTTCCAAATCCTGGATCTAGTCCAGATCTAGCATTCCATGGTTTTTCCATAATTCAATCCAGAATATTACAACAATGGATTCATAACTTTTACTAAATGAAAAATGAAAGAAAGAGGAAGAAGATTGAATAGACCAGATCTAGAAAATCACCTTATTTCGCATTTGATTCTGAACACCTTTTTATTAACGCCAATTCTCTTCCTCCTGATCTTGACTTAGAATTTTTCCTAAACTAATAATCTTAATTTTCTGAAGAGATTTGAGGAGGAAGAAGAAAGGCAAAGTATAGACGTCGTCTCAGAAATATGAGATTTAGGCTAGGCTTTGCTTGCCTATTTACAGGCATTTAGGATCTTATCGTACGCGCAGCGCTGAATCAGCAACGAACCTTGTTAAAAAATAGTCCAGATTCATTGGTGAATCTGGATGGATCTGGGGGGTATTGACCTAGGTGTCGACCCTACTACAGGGGTGCCGACCCCCCGGGTCCAACCAGCAGTTTTGGCGCATAAATTTCATTTTCGAATGTTTGATTTTTTTGTTATATTCACATGAAGTTTTCTTATACGTATACAATTCCTATAACGACCATTTTACGCATATATATATACACATACAATTTATGTTTGGTTTTCATAATTCAAGCGGTGTTGCATCGTTATTTGTTTCTTGTCATATTTCATTGATTCTAGCCTTGTCTTGAATTTTATCTCTTGTATACATATATTTCTGCATATATATTCTTATATATACATATATATTTTTTCTTTATTTCCTTATATGTGCGTTCTTATCCTTACAAATTTTGAATTTGTATGCGTACACATATTCGTATGTTCAGCTGGCCTTCTCTAAAACAATGACAAAAATTTATGTCGCTGCCGGGGTTCGAACCCCCGACCTCTATGCTGCAAATCCTATACCTTATACCAACTGAGCTATAATGTCTTTTATTAATAAGTTCAGAAACAATGGTAGTCATTTTTCTCCTTCTTTTACCTTATTTTCATGTTTTGCTACAATACTTCATTTAAAGGTATCTCTTTCATCTTAAATAAGTCTTCTGCAAGCCGTAGGTCTAAATTGACCAGAAAATTGCCACGAACGCAATGACGCTAATCCCATGGACAAATTCTGGAAGCTCTTCAATTTTTTTTCTTTTTCTTAAATGTTTATGTCTGTGCATATATATACATATATGCATTATTTAATTATTTAATTGTTATAAAATGCGGGGTGTTACAAAATTGATGGTTCAGACAATACACTCAATGTGTATGGGTCAGTTAGCCTCATTGTGTATGGATCGGGGATCGGCTTCAATATTGGATCGGTCGGTAAATGTCTTTATATGGGTTGGTCTACAGCTCTTTTCCACAGCTTAAATTGGTCAGTACATGCGTCTACTAGATGGGTCGGTCGAGCTCTGTCAGATGGGTCAGTCGGCCACGTTATAAACTATGGGTTGATCCTGTTTTGCTCATGACTGAATTGCAAAGTATAAAAAGTGTAACAACCCTAAATTTTGGGATAAATTTAAAATTTTATTTTAATTTATTTTGGTTATTTAAAATAATTTATTTTAAATAATCACGATTAAAAATTTATTTTTATTTGCAGTAAGACTTTAAAATTTACATTAATTCCATTTCGAGCCCGAAATGGCGTGGTAATTTCAATATTTGATTTTGAACCTTGAGAAAATTATAATTGGGAGTTAATAATAAATAAACATAATTTATTTATAAATATGAATATAACAAAGATTTGACTGTAGCCTACGTTTGCATTAATAAAGTAGACTGAGAACGATAATAAACCTGAATAGTTTATTTATAAATATGAACATGACTTTGACATGTAACAATTAGACTCAACATTGAAAAGGATATATATATATATATATATATATATATATATATAATAATAATATGCCATGACAAACAAATGTAAAAAACCGTTTCATTATCTAATTCCGACTGCACCGTTCTAACTTCCCTTTTCTTTATCTTCTTAATGTTCAGCATGCTACTTAATGTGCTGCTTGTTTCATTATTTAATGTAGTCATTCCCTCTCTCCTAACCGTTACGTTTCTTTTCCCTTTATTTTCCCATTCATTCATTTCTTGTTCTAATTCTTTATTTTATTCATTTCATTACATGACTTGAAGCATTTATGGAAGAGAGAAAAAAAGGGAAGTCACCTTCCTTGTACATAAATAAGATTTGAAACCTATTTAATGGAAATTAAAGACCTTTCATTTAATATATATATATATATATATATATATATATTCAAAACGTTAAGAATGGAATGAGTAAATGTGTACACGTATTTTGGTGCATGGTTTGTGGGATATACTGATTTATTACTAGGAATGAATATTTGCTTTCCTTTCCTTATTTTTGATGCGTGCATTCATGTTACGTTATATATACATATATAAATAAAATAAAAAATGCAAGCCACAATGATAAAAAGAAATGTTCCTTACCATATACACTTGCGCTATCCATTTTCCCTCAAGTTTTATGTTTTGGAATTTAAATGTATTCTCTCTTGTGTTCATTTATTCCCAAGGCCATTCATTTCTGGCGTTGCTCCTTTTGACTATTTATATTTAATGCTTTTATCTCTTTCCCTTCACCTTCTTTTTTCCCCATTAATTACGAAATTATTTCTTCCCTTTAATCTATTAACTTCTTTTGCTTAATCCTATTAATTTATTTTCCTTCAATCTATTTTATGCATCCTATTTCATACTCTTATTCCTTAAATTTATATCCTTTGATTTCTCCTTTCCACTTACTCCCTTCATTGGTTCTCTCAAAAACTAATGAATCCACACATTTATTTCTATTCTATTTATCCTCGCCTGCTCATTGAATAGATTCATTAAATTACGAGATTTTAATATATTATGTTTTGAAATTTTAGAATTCAAAAAAACTTTCTAACAATTAGCATGAATCAATTTATGACGCATTTATTTCTATCTGTTTGTTCTCTTTCTTTTTGTGATTTTGTTTTGAAACATAAATAGGAAAATAACTTATGTATTTATTCTTTTCTGTCTCTACTCTTCTATTTATCATTCAAATCACTTAGAAATAAAACTAATTCCCTTTCAAACGTATAGCCGCCGCCATGTCCATTTCAATGGCCAGAAATTTCGAAACTCCTTCCTTTTTTTTCTTTCTTTATCCACTCAATCAATTTCAGTAATTCCAAAACCAAATCGAAGAGCTTCCTGGGTTCTATAAGTTGTAAGGTGATGGATTCACGGTGAACTTTGGGTTACGGCTAAATCCTGGAGAACGTGGAAGAAGGTTTCAATATTTGAATTATTTATTTACTTAATAATATTTAATTTTTCCAATCTTTAAAAATCAATAACTCTCTCACACGAGGTCCGATTTACGAACCGTAAGTTGCGCTGGAATCAGAAAAATGAGATCTTCGCGATGGCGCAGACTAGAGTTGAGACCAAGCACTTTGGAAATTCAGCTATTTTGAACGCGAACGACTTCTAAAAACCAATCAATGTGAGAATTCTGATTTACTTAAAATAATTATAAATTAATGATAATGGTGAAATCATGATTGTGTATTATCGTTGCTGATCTACGATGTTGTGATATTGTATGATTGTTGAGATATGTTATGATGTCATAATGTAACCTGCTTGTTTAGATCTATATATATCTTGATGTAATCCCCATATGAGTTCTCATCTTTATTTATTTTATTTTTATTTTCTTTTTATTTTTCTAAATAAAAAGGAAGAAAGGTTTGAATCTTTATTTTTCACAAAATAAAAGAAAGTTGAATCCTTTATCTACAACATAAAAGAAAGTTGAATCCTTTATCTACAACATAAAAGATAAGTTTGTTTACATAATAAAAAGACAAGTTTTAGGTAACAAAATAAAAAGACAATTTTTATCCTTATTTTTGTCTACATAATAAAATGCCAATTTTTATCTTTATTTTTGTGAATAAAATAAAATGGCAATTTTATCTTTAACTTTGTTAATATAAAAAAAGGCAAGTGTTAATCCTTAATTCTGTTAACAAGTTTTACCTTTAATTTTGTTAACGTAATAAGATGTAAGTTTTTAAATCTTCATTTTGTTTACAAAATGAATAACAAGTTTTCACCTTTATTTTTGTTTACAAAATAAAAGTCAAATTTTCACATTTATTTTGTGAACATAATAAAATGCAAGTTTAATCTTTATTTTTATTCACAAAATGAAATTTAAGTTTTAATCTTTATTTTTACTTACAAATTAAAATAAAGATGAGATCTTTTATTGGGATTCTCCAAAATTATACACCCCATGTTATGTTAACCTTATTGTGATGACACCAATTTGCATGTCGTGTTAACCTTATTGTGATGACACCAACTTACATCGTTGTGTTAAAATAGTGATGATGACACAATATACACCGTTGTGTTAATTTAAGAATTATGACATGTATATCACCATTGTGTTAATTTAAGAATTAGGATATCAATAACACTGTTGTGTTAATTTAAGAATTATGACACAAATTCATCATTGTGATCAATTTAGCTGAACTGACATAAAATTCACCGTCAAGTTATATAATTGAAATGAATCCAATATTTACATTAGAGGATATAGTTATGTTGACATTATAAAGGATGTTTACGTTAGAAATAAAGTTCACCTTTACATTTGCATTCTACAATGCAAGTATTACAGAAAAGTATAACATTGATTTTAGCAGAAAAAGAAATAGAAATAGGAACTTACATTTTTAATGTAAAAGTAATAGAGATAGAAATAAGAAGTTTGCATTTTCTAATATAAAGATAAAAAGTGAATTTACATTTTTCCAATGTAAATAGAATAAAAAGAGAAATTACATTTTCCGACGTAAATAAAAAGGAATAATGGGCATTTACATTTTTGCAATAAAAGGAAGTACATTTCTATGTAACAAAAATGAATACATAAAAGGTACATTTTATGTATTAAAAAAAAAATTTGAATTAAGGAAAAAGGTACATTTTTTAAGTATTAAGAATGAAAAGGATAAAAGATAAAATAGACATTTTGTTAAAGTAGAAAAAGAATAAAAGACAAAATATATTTTTTTGAATAAGAAATAATATGTGTAACCCGAGGTTGGATTGAGTTGTGATGTAAACCTGCCCGGACCCGCCCGGCTGTCCAGTAATCACAACAATACCTATCCAATGTGAGAGGTTAAAGCATATGTAAATTACTTCAAAATATTTAGGGTAAATAAATAAAACATATATATTTACATCAGATAAATAAGAGATTATTTAAATTCACATTTTTATATGTAATTAAAAGAATATGTTTTACACTGTAAAGAAAATTACATTTATATGTAATTAAGATTATAAGAAATAAAATTACATTTTTATGTAATTAAAATTATGAGGAAGAAATTTACATATTATGTAATTAAGAATAAATAGGAAATATAGAACAAATATGTGAATTAAAATTTTATTTACATTTTCCTATGTAAATAAAAAGAATAAAAATAATAGTTATGTGAATAAGTATTTATTTCATTTTCTTATGTAAATAAAAAAAGATTAAAAGAATAATTATATAAATAGGATTTATTTACATTTTTCTTATGTAAATAAAAAGAACCAATTTGTAAATGGTAATTATTTACATTTTCTTATGTAAATAATAAAAAGAAAGGTTAGAAAAGAATTAACATAAGATATTCTTTTTAGGTTAAAAAGGAATATTAGAAAGGAATTAAAGAAATACAATTATTTACATTTACTATGTAAATGGGATTGGCAAAGGAAATTGAAACTATTTATTTACAAATAGTGTAAATAAATATGAATAAGAAATTAGATACATTTATTTACAATTAATGTAATTAAATATAGCTAAAGTAAAAGTAAAACATTTATTTACATTTAGGTAAATAAATAGGAAAAGGATAAGAATATATTTATTTACATTTAGGTAAATAAATAGGATAAGAAAATGAATATAATTGATTTACAGTTAGTGTAAATGAATTAAAATATAGGAGGAATATAATTTATTTACATATTGGTAAATAAAACAAAATGTAGAAAAAGTATGATTTATTTGCATTTGGTGTAAATAAAACAGAGGAAAATAAAAGCGATATTTTTATCGTCATTTTAGATGCGATAAAAGTATAGACGATAATAGTTGAAATCGCCAAACGATTTATATTTAAATATATAAATATAAATTATATCTTAAACGAAACGCGCGCGACAGTTCGCGTATCAGCATTCTTAACTTCAAACGGTTATACCGAAAGATCCGACCGTCAGATGTTCCCAAAACTGGAACCGTTAGGACCGCTTTGGGAAGATCTTTCCAACGATATAGACTTCGTCAAAATCCAACGGTTAGATTTAGAGAAATGTGTAAAACAAATTTGGGTGAAAACAGCGCCAAAATCGCCTGTTGACATGAGACGTCGTTAAATAGAATTTAATCAAAAATAAAGATTGATCGTCATAAATTAATTTTAACGATATGAAATTGCTTTCAAATTTATATATGCGAGAATTATTTGGAAAGTCCGAGTTTACTCTCATTCCAAATAATGATACGACGTTCGAAGAGTTGAAGACGGTGATTGAAGACCGACGATCTTCACATCGAATGGGTGTGTTGCTATTGAGACCCATGATGGGAGTAGCTACCTTGAAGGGGCGACAGTAGTAGCCGTCCGGACGTAGTGTTGATTGCATGGGTTTGGCTTTCGCTCAAACCCAGAGCATAAGCGCGTAAATGGATTGTATGTCTGACATTGTATTCCTTTATACTGTATTCGTTGATCTCTGCTAAACATATATCTGTTTAGTGTTTTACACCCTTCTCTGAGACGTATGAGCTCAGAGGTTATATGTTGGTAGAAATCAATGGTATGGTATGGATTGACGATGTGGCATGCTAAGATGCATATGATCAAGGCTTTGTTGAAAGGCATGCCTTGTGGGATGATCAAAGCATAGCCTGTTTAGGCATAGCTTTGTGTATAGCGTGACTTCACGAGCCTCACACACCGGCGGAGTCTAAAACGGGAGAAGGGAACGCAGGGAGAGCAGCACGTTTCTTTCTAGCTAGAGTGGTGTCAGTGACCTACCAGCCCTGACATTTTACTTATGTGGATGATGGAATGAGGCGCCTCGGATAGGTCCTATAGGACCGGGGAACGTGTGCTTAGGAATTGCCAATCCTCTAAGCTGTATTTGAGGACCGGCCCTGCCATTTCCAAGGGTTAACTGCGGGTAATCCTGAGGCATCAGCTAGAGTGTCTCGAATCGGTAAGGAGCTCCTCCCTAGCCTTGACTCAGATGGAAATCCAAAATTCCAAATACGACCCTTGCGGTTTTGATTGTATTACTAGTATGGAGGCATAGCATATGGTACCTATGCTTCCTAGGATTGATACATTTACTTTGAAATGTTTTAAAACATATACACACTAATAATAATATCGTTTTTATCGTATCAAGCATGTTTGACCATTATAAGGTAAAACCCTATCCTTCGGTTTGCGTTGCATTGTGTGATGGGACTTGGGTCTTATGATGGTTTCATTTTTCTACAAAGCATTGCGTTGTTTTTGACGATTTACTTAAATTATGCACGGCAATCCATTGGAATAAAACCCGTTCCGCTTTAGCGGCGTGGTCCTTGGATTTGCCTTATTACTATTAGTTATATTAGTTAAGAATTCTCACACCAGTCCCACGACTGACCCGTTGTTTGTTTCCACTTTTGCAAACTCGGGTGCCCTCTTTTCCACACGGGCAGTCGAGTAGCTTTTTTGCAGATATTTATCTCTTTAGCAGGATCCTGGATTGAAGCTCAAAGCTGTGTCCAGAGCATAGAAAAGTCTTCCGCTGTCTTAGTTATTTTATTTCCGCTACACTGTATTAAAGTAATGTAAAGTTATCTTCCGCTGTAAACTTATTTACTGTACTCTGATATATATTCTGTACTCTGATGTAACATTTATTATGATGTTATAAAAGTCTGCTGTTATTGTTCTGATGTTGTTGTATTCCCAAAGTTAAAGTATTCGTGGATTTCCGACCTTTGGGTCAGACTTGTGTGGTTTATAGTCGATCCAAAGAGCGAGAATTTACGGGTCTTTACAAAAAGCATGAAGTGAATTACGCGCATGGCACAAAAGTTCCTTATGGATTGAAAATTACTGGAACATGGAGCATTTGTATTGAAACTAACAAGTCCAAATACTTGTAACATGAAATTAAAGTGTCATGCGGTCCACGTAGCAACAAATAAGGGTTTGTCTGACATAGCTTGCATGATAACACGTCAGCATCAATATGAAGTTTTTAGTTATGGGTTGGTTTACATGTTCACATTTATCATCACACAACGTTAAATGGGTTGGTAACATGGTAAATGCGAAGCCATATATGAAATAAACAAGAAAGTGGAGTGGTTGGAGTAAAACATGAAAAAGGTAAAACATTGTATATAGTAGTACGAGTCGACTCAAATAAGTCACATGCAGCCACAAATCACGTTATGGGTCGGCATGCAAGTTGGCACCATGGGTCGGTGTGAAATCAATGATGGATCGGCCACCCTTAAGCTTGCACACGTGATGGGTCAGTCAATGTAAAAAGATGCTGGCACTTATGTCAAAACGGGTCAGGTAAGATATTATAATGCATTAGAATTCTCCTTTGCATGGACCGGAAATTGCGTGATACCATGGACTAGAAACTTCTAATATTGATAAGGCAGATGGATGTACTGTTTTATGAATCAAGCAATATGCAACTGGACACGTCATAGATGATACATGATAACATGAATACATGGTAACAATGGCACAAATATAAAGTAATGCCACAGAATATGTTAGCATATCATGTATTATAAAACAAGCATAAGCCAAGCTGTTAAGACATGTGGGCACATAAGAGTGAAACTCTGTTTAATGTTACATGGATCTGCCTCAAAAGAAAAAGTGGCTACAGTAATGATGTATGGATCGGTATTATAAAATATTAATTTGGATTGGTACACTCTGTACATCAGACATGGATCAGTATAAAAGGAATAAGTGGATCGGTAGTAAGCTGTAATTATATGGGTCAGTAATAAACCCAGTGGCATTTTCATAATTAAGTTTGCAACTGATCCATAACCTACACATAATATTTTCATCATTTCCACTACCTCCAAATAACGCCTATAAATACCCCACTTCTCCACCGTTCAAAGGACTGATTTTTCCATCCCGAAGGGCTGCTCAAACCATTTCTCCATCACTCTCAAGCACATCAAGCTCCATTAACGGCTTCTTATGCTCAATCTAACTTCCTCCAAAAAAAAAAAATGGACTAAATCTTCTCCAAACTCGATTAGAAATCTCTCAAACTCAATCCAAGTGATCTCCAACCGCTATTTATTCTATCAAGCCTAGATCTAGCACAAATTCATTATGGAACCAATGAAGATCATCTAAGTGTTTAGGTGGTTGAATGTTTATGCAACTACCATCACAAATCAAAATATCTCACATATTCCATTGCGAATTCAGGTGAAATCTAGAGCGAAAAGAGAGAGAGAGAGAGAAGATCATTATAAAAGAGAGAAACAAGTGATATGAGTGAAGCCATGTACTTCATAAATCCAAAAATGATAATAAAAAGCGATTCCATAGTGGACCTAGGTTTAAATTGACCGTACCACTCTAATTTCTCATGTTTTTACTTGCTTTTACATTTCATGGCTCCGTTTTTCTATTCCATGCCTTTTAGTGAATTGTTACACAAAACACCTTTGGTGTTGAGGTCATTTTTTGATTTAAACATTTGGCGTCCATCGTGGGGATCGAACCCACGACCACAAGGTTAGCCTTGCATTGAAGTTCTCGGCCTGCTTCTACTATAGATTCTCTAAATCTAAGATCCAGGAAAATTGACAAATTCTCTTCGAAGTTCAAAACCTTGTCCGAGATAATGGCAAAATCTAAGAAAATTGCAAGTAAAACCGTTGGAGCTCCTGACAACATGGCTGATGAAGCTATACCACTTACTAACCGCTTTGAGATTGGTCAAAGCTCAACAGGCGGAGCCAGGATAACTAGGGAGAGTTAATCGCCGTTGTCTCCAGTATAAATCAATGCATGGAAACCTCTACTAAAAGCTTAATGGATGTCAATTAAGCTCTTGTCAATAAGATGAATTCTCTTCTGAACGCGCAAGAAAATCCTGCTCCTCCTTAGAGAGTTGATTCACGAAAACACCGTAAAGCTATAAGGATTTCCGCTAATGCTGTTGAAGATGTTTCCGCCACTTCCCAAACTAATAATCCAACTATTGGCCAAGTTCCAAAAGATGTTGTATCTCGATAAGAGTTCGACAACGCTATTGCCAGTTTATATCTAAAAATTGATGCTTCAAATGTGATGTTGTTGAACCAACTCTATGCTCTCAAAGTCGCCCAAGCTGATCTTGCAAATTGTCAATCAAACATCAGTTTGGAAAGGAACGCACATTCCTCTATTTCAGATCTTTCCAAAGAAAAGTACAATTACCATGGTAAGGAGAAAAATGAACCTAAGTGTCCTTTCTTATATCGGGAAGACTGTAAGAAGAATGTCATGGGGCATAAGAGGGAAAACGAGGACGGATGAAAAAAGAGAATAATACTAAGGGATTCTGCTTTATCAAACTTGAAGAGTTGACTCCTCTAAATGGTACTCTAGAAAACGTCTTCTTTGCTAATAAGGATGTAGGATATTTTCCAGAACCACCAACATTGAAAATCCCAAACAAAGCTGCGCAGTCCGGAGGATTCTACCACTACCATAATCAGCTCGTCCACTGAACCAATGATTGCAGATATCTAAAAAGCTCAATTGAGGTGTTGGTTAAGAAGAACAAGCTACAACGATATGTTAGGAAATCACATGCAATAAACTCTCTTCCAACTACTCAGGGGCAAAGCGTACCCACCAATCAACTGGGCCCGAATAGAAAGGCTCCAACCACAAATAATTCTTGCTCAACCGATAAAAGCTGGGAGAAGATGCAAAGCTATGCAAATGCTCAGGAGTATAGTCTGATAGAAGCAATGACTACTATGGAATTAAAAGCTCATGTTCATCCAATGATCGCCAGACACTTCCATACCAAAGCTCAGTAAAGGCTAGTGTTGGAGTATTTGAGCCTAACTGGAAGGGGTCATATGTCATCAGTCAAAAGCTTCTACATGACATCTACAAATTATCGACCCTTGACGGAGTCTCAATACCAAGAATTTGGAAAAACGACGCTTGTGTCAACATTCTGCATAAAAGAACAACCCAATTCTTATGAAAAACTAATATACTTTCTTTTACAAATATAAACTTCCCTTTGTAAAGGAGCGATTGTAATTGAATATCGTATTTACTACTTAAAGAATATTTTCCTGAATAAATCACTTTCTTGCAATATTTTCGATAATTCAAAATTTACTAAGAGATGATTCCTTAATGCAGGCTATCCGACGAACGCTTGCTTCCGTGAAACCCGATGCAATGCGACAACCCCAATAACACCAACTCAAGCGTCGAATGCAGAAAACATCAACATGAATAAATCCAATGATGAAAAGCGCCACCTTGAAGAGTGAGCAAGAGGAGTTTCCAAGAGTCAAACAGTGGAGAGTTTGGCAAGCAGATGTGAAGTCAACTCCAGAGGTTGCAAGTTCCAAGGGGAAACCTACGCCCGGCTGCGATCACTTGCCATAGTCAAGTACATCCAGCTAGAGGCTGACGTTCACTCCATGAAATGATGCAAACCCTCACAAGTTCTAAGGGGTCACACCCTCTCAGTCCGGTCGCGATCGCTTGCTATAGTTAAGCGTATCCGAAACGACGACTGTTGTTCGCCATGCGGAATGGCGCCAAATTAAAAATCACTCCATAGCAAGGGAATATCAAAAGTCATTTCCTCCCATAGCAGATGTGAGATTATAAGTCCATTTGCATAGCATCTGATTATCTCAGATGTGAAGAATGAAATCCATTTGCATAACATCTGATTATCACAGATATGAGGAATCAAATCCATTTGCGTAGCATCTGATCATCTCATATGTAAAGAATGACAAAATTCATTTGCATAGCATCTAACTATCTCAGATGTGAAGAATGACGAAATTCATTTGCGTAGCATCTGATTATCTCAGATGTGAAGATTGACGAAATTCATTTGCATAGCATCTAATTATCTCAGATGTGAAGAACGATGAAATCCATTAGCGTAGCATCTTATTATCTCAGATGTGAAGAATGAAATTCATTTGCGTAGCATATGATTATCTCAGATGTGAAGAATGATGAAATTTATTTGCGTAGCATCTGATTATCTCAGATGTAAAGAATGGCGAAATTCATTAACATAGCATCTGATTATCTCAGATGTGAAGAATGAAATTCATTTGCGTAGCATCTGATCATCTCGGATGTGAAGAATGATGAAATTCGTTTATATATCATCTGATTATCTTAGATATAAAGAATGTTGAAATTCATTTCCGTAGCGTTTGATTTTCTCATATGTGAAGAATGAAATCCATTTGCGTAGCATTTGATTATCGTAGATGTAAAGAATGAAATCCATTTGCGTAGCGTCTGATCATCTCAGATGTAAAGAATGACAAAATTTATTTGCGTAACATCTGACTATCTCAGATGTGAAGAATGACAAAATTCAATTGCGTAGCATCTGACTATCTCAGATGTAAAGAATGATGAAATTCATTTGCGTAGCATCTGATTATCTCTGATGTAAAAAATGATTAAATTCATTTGTGTAACATCTGATTATCTCAGATGTGAAGATTGAAATCCATTTGTGTAGCATCTGATTATCGCAGATGTGAAGAATGAAATCCATTTGTGTAGCATCTGATCATCTTAGATGTAAAGAATGATGAAATTAATTAGCGTGGCATTTGGATATCTTAGATGTGAAGAACGACGAAATTCATTTTCATATCATCTGATTATCTCATATGTGAAGAATGACGAAATCCATTTGCATACCATCTGATTACCTCAGATGTGAAGAATTTCGGGCCACCAATTAACTCACGTAGTGTTTGAGCCTCAGACGCGACAAGTGTTGGACCAAAATCAAAGACCTTCCCCAGCGGGGGCACTAAATCCAAAGTCCTCCCCTAGCGGAGACACAAGATATAAGTCCTACCCAAGCGGGGCATCAAATCCAAAGACCTCCCCAAGCGAGGCACTGAATTTAAATTTAAATCTCTGAATTCGACTAAGCTGCTACAGCAGACGTAAAAATAGACAATAGGAAAATCCTTATTTTCTTGGCAAATTTGCGGCAAATTCGGGAATTCCAAAAGAAATGTACACTTGATTAAAGACATGTTGAGTTAGCATAAAATGGCATCTTACTGGCAAATTGTCAAAAGGACAAGAAGTAACCAGAGACAGATTCATTTATAATTATGTAGTCGCTCTATCCTCAGGAACTCAAATTGAAGTTCCAATTTGAAAAGGTACACGTTTCATAAAAAGTAAACCATCGAACACGTTTATATGAATCATTAAAAGACGATGCTTGGAATCTACGGTCCGTATGTGACGGTTAGTCGGTTTCAAACATTGCCGCGAATTCAGATTAGAATGCTGTATCTACACAGGTAATAATCGGCAAGTTGATCAGACAAAACAATTCTATGTAGATACGTCATTCACTTCAAATCTTAAAATTCGCTATAGTTAAATTTTTAGTGATTGAATAACCTGCTATCGATATGGGCAGTCGATAGCAAAATATTCGCCTAAGAACATGCAATGTTTTTCTTTATTACATATTAGACTGAAAAAGCATGCTTGGGTTATCTGTTACGAAGATAAATCATTAAAGTGCCTACCAATGCAAAAATCCTTGCGATAACTTTGAGTTGCGAGCATTTCAAAGATAAATTTAAAGCTCAAAAAGCTAAGATGAAATTCTAGCGTATCAAACAGAGAAAAAGCTACTCCATTTTCGAATTTTAAACACATCAGTGAAGTCTTCATTGCTCACAAGCAGCAAACACTATGACATGAACCAGCGTCAAAGATAACTTCGATACCTATGCTTTCAAACTTTAAATCGACAAAGTCGAGATTTGTTTGCAAATAAATTAACATTTGTAAATAATTGTTTAATCCGTTTGGCTTTCCTAAACAACAAGGATTGTTGTAAAGGGTGTTGAGTCAAGGTGTTTTGATTTATGCCAAAGAGATACGTGATGATCGACAAAAACGCAATTTTCATTGGTTAAGGAAATAAGGAGCTGCATATGGTACTATTCAATAAGAGGTTGATTATTTGGTATGATAATAGTGTTCATTAATGTTAAAATATATCCTCAAATAATCAATATTTATATATATAAAAATATGTATATATACGCACATTAATTATGCAAACTAGGCATAACCTATCGACCGCCCAAATCGGACCAGTCGACCGTTTTTACCCAGGTTGCACAATAAACGTGCACACATATACACATAACGTATATATATTTAAATTCCTGTCTACTGGTCCATTTTGACATGTCTACTATTTTTAAACAAAATCAACTATTCGAGTAGTCACTTCCATTTCTTCAAGAGTTGCTTCTTTTCCTTTTCACCAATGATCATATCCATTGTTTGTAACTCTTTATAATGGTTACAACTGTTTATCTTCTATATAAACATCTTGAAATCATCATTTCAATTCACCAATTCTTTCTATCTAATCTCTATACTATTGATTTCATTCTTGAACTCTCAAGTACTCAAACGCTCATATTCATCACAATATCGTTCTTGAATCCTAGAATTTATATATTATTCTTTTGATTCAATATGATAGCATCTTCCAAAATCTTCATAAACACAAATACTATTTGAGAATAAGATTATAGGATGGTTGTACAAGAATTGACAAATTAGTGTTACCAAGAATACACATTGTCAACTACAAAGTATATTCATCTTTTGAAGTCCTCCATGTTGTAAGAGGCAAGTAGTGAAGTCATCCATGTTGTAAGAGGCAAGTGTTGAAGTTCTCGTGTTGTTAGAGGCGTGAAATTCCCGTTCGGCTGCTCGAGTGTTGTAAACTGTTCCTCCAAGTGAAGTGAGGTTGTTGTTAGTGAAAATCCAGATAGAAGTCTAGGACTGGAGGTAGGACGGTGCTCCAAACCAGTATAAAAATCTCTGGTGTGATTTTTCTATTTTTACTACATTTACTATTATATAGTTCTATGATTAGCTATTACTTCATACTTGAATATTGTTCGTCATATTACACGATCCTTGTGAGTATACTATACTAGCAAGTACACACACACACACTTTCATTTAGTATCAGAGCATGGTCATCATATAACCGTAACACATTTATTTGATATATTCTAGTAATATGGCAAATAACCCAAGTTCTAGCACTCAAAACACCACTTACGTGGAAGGTCAATCAACACAAAGACCTCCATTCTTCAATGGCCTTAATTATAGCTATTGGGCAACACGTATGTCATTTTACATGCAGTCAAATTGATATGATGCCTAGAATGCTACACAAAAAGAAATAGTGAATCCAACAACTGAATATTCAGAATGGACACAGGCTGAGAAAACGGCAGCAGCCGTAAATGCAAAAGCAATAAATATGTTGTTTTGTGCATTAGAACAAAATGAATATACCCGTGTTAGTATCTGTACCACTACATATCAAATTTGGCAAACGCTAAAAACCACTTATAAAGGTACTAACAAGGTTAAACAAGCCAAAATAGCCATGCTGAAAAGTCAGTTTCAAAATTTCAAAATGAAACCGAATGAAACAATCAATGATATGTATTCACGGTTTCAAACTATTCATCATGCACTTATTGGCTTAGGACAAAAATATTCAGATTTTGATGTTGTCTCGACAGTCCTACATTCTCTGACTAGTGAATGGGAAGGAAAATTATTAGCGATTGAAGAAGCTAACGACCTTTCTATCATGAAACCAGATGAATTGATAGGAAATCTAATGTCCTATAAAGCTACTTTGCAGGCTAGAAAAGAACAGGAAGAAGAAAAGAAAAATGTAGCATTTCATGTTGGAAAAGATGGAGATGAATCATAATCTAAAGATGAAGACTTAGCTTTTATGGCAAAAGGTTTTAAAAAATTCTTGAAACAACAAAAAGCTAGTCAATATAACAAAAGGAAATCTGGTTTAAATAAACCATCATCATCAGTTATAGAATGTTTTAACTGCCATCAAAAGGGGCACATGCACAAAGATTGCCCGGAGCAAAAGAAGAAGTCAGAAAATGACAAGTTCAAATACAAGAAGGATAAATCAAAGAAATGAGCTTTCTCAATCACATGGGATGATTCAGACTCGTCTTCATCAGAAAGTGAAAGTGATTCAGAAAATGAACAAGCAAATGTTTACTTCATAGCAATAGAAGATGAGGTACAAATTCCTACATTTGAAGAAGTTCTTGATATTAATGCCGAATTAATAGTTAAATTTAAAATTATGAAATGGGTTGATTCTAGGCAAGGATTAGTTAGCTAGTAATTGTGAAAGGAGGATAGTTAGACTTTCGACTTGCCTTGAGAATACCCTCGAAATTTCGTGCGATCCTAAGGGATCAATTTGTCTTAGCTACCTAGAATCACATTATGTATTTATCAGCGATTTTCAATTCGTTGGAGTAGACCATGAGTACACAGATGTTTTTGATTAGGTTAGGGGTTTTCCCCCTAAAACTCTAAATAGACTTCCGCATATATCTAGTTGACAATGCAAAGCCAGTTATGCGATCAACGATAGTTTTGGAACAAGATTGGCGAGGATAGCCAGAGTCGGTTTAGTGCTCAATTGTTTGGTTGTTTTGCTAGTATCATCTCACATAAATAGTCCAAATTCGGAGGAGGAATTCCTTGGGTGCTTGTCTGATATTGGTTTAAGCCTTTGGGGATTGTACTTGAGGGATGTCTATTTCGACTAGGATGGTTTGCGTGAAAAATAAATGGTTGTGGCTGGCTCCCTAAGTATGACTGAACTTTAGAGTACATAGCAACCTTTAGCTTTAGTCCTTAAGATTTGTGACACGATGGATAAGCTACATAGAAGAGAGACCTCTAATCATATTAGTATATACACTTGTTATCATGGTTAACATCTGTTTATCTTGGAAAGATAGTTCGACAACATTGGATACCCTCTAGCGTAGTAAGTGATCGAGGTCCTATCTTTACTAGTGGGGTTTTGGAAATGGAGGTCAAGAAGCTTCACAATCGTGAAGTTAAAATAAATAAGGTACAGTGGAGTGAAGCTCAAGAAGACGCGATTTAGAAGACTGAAGACTAGATACGCGCATCATACCCTTTTTAAGGGTATATCCTTGATTCCTCTTTTTCTGTAACGTTTATTTGCATGCTAGTCTTTATCTTTTAAGTATATCCTCTCGGTCCTGTTCTCGATCCTTAGATAGAAGCCAATGGATGTAAACATGTATTTGAGACATGTTATGTTTGGTGGATGCGAGTGGTTGCTCGTGGATGCATATACACACATTAGGCACTAGATCGGCTCAGTCACTTTCATATTGCATATGCATGAGTGAACTTTTATATATATATGGATTGAAACTTGATGTGTTATCATATGGATGTTGCATTTGTATGAATGACTGTGCACTCAAGTAGAAGTTATAAAGTACGATTAGGAATAATTGCATACATGATGGACTCATGGCACCAACATAATTCGCATTAAGGAGGTCAACTGGATCAGTAGACCGCCTGATTTTGCACTAGATAAGAGACATATACACACACTCTGCATAAGTTTATATGGCATTAGAAGTCTTTTAAGGACAATGGATGCTTGTGGATGATGGATGAGTAGATGGATGATTGGATGTTAGGATGCATTCTTCTTTACTTGAAGATTTCGGGGACGAAATCCTTTAAGGGGGGGGGGGGATGTAACACCCAGAATTTTCTAAGAATATTAAAATTAACAAATTCAAGAACACTTAATTTTTAGAAGAAGAATTAAGTGAAATGGGTTGCGCTATTACATTCGTCTCAAAATTTTGGTCAAGATAGACACTTGGTTTGCATAAAATAGATACCTTATGAAGAAGTTATTTAGCCTTGAAGTTTGTATGCATATAAGAAAAATATATATACAGAAATATATAAAAATTAAATAAATAAATAAGAAAAAAAATTCAAAGCAGCGAATCGAGAGGGTGAATAACCGAACCGGCCCATTTTTGAGGTCGACCCGAGCCACGCTGGGTCGACTAGGGGTTGATTCAGGTTGTTTAGCTATCAACTCGTGGGCCGATTCGCTCTAAGGCAGATGTGGCATCTGATTGGTTCTCATGGTTTAGGGTTAATCTAATGGTCCTAAAACACTCTCGACAACAATATAAGGACCCTAAACCTAAAATCTAATTCTATTATTCACTCTCATCTAAACCTGGCCGCCACTAAAACCTAAGTCAAATTAAATCTAGTCTAATTCAACTAAGAGAATTCAACGATCTACATCAAAGGCGAGCAATTCAGTTTCAGAATACAAATCCCCGAAATCAAGTTTTTCCTTTTGATTGTAAATGTAGTTATTTTTCAGATGTGAATAAATTAAAGAAATGATTTGTAATTAATTGTAAAATAGAATTGTATCAAGTTGTATGTGATGTTGATTCATGTCTATTCTATCATATATGCCTATGACCTTTTTTGGCCCATCGAACCTATCATGTTATGTGGAAATTGGTGAGTAAACCTATGATGTTGTATGGTAATTTGGAAATGAAATTATCATATGTAAGTTTGGTGATATCATGATGCATACAAGTTTTAGGCTAAGTCATGACATTTATGCCTAATTGTTTAGAACCATTATGCGTACATGTTTAGATCTACGACCTTATATGTTTAGATCCACAACTTTAAATGTTAGATCCATATGCCTTTATGATAGATCTAATTTGCAAGTTCACCACTACATGCCAAGTTTAACTTGTACAGTTTTATGTAAATTCATATGCTTGTGGTTCATGTTGCATAGATCAAATTTGCAAGTTCATAGTTAAAAGTATGTTGTTCTATGCCAAATCCATGTGACATATGTGTAGTTAGATCCATACTTTTGTATGATGTTGGAATGTTGCAAAGTTCCTTTTTTTCCTTTTTTGTTTTATAAGTTAGGCTCAAATATTGAGCCTAACATTCTATGTAATTTTGCGAACGTACAATGAGGGTAACATTGGGGAAAACATGAAATTACATGTAATTGGCATGTTTGACACATAAGCATGATAAGTGGCATGAAAATGGTATAATCTATATACCTAAAATTTTGAACGTGATGTAGAAGGAAAATGGGCCATGACAATAATTGATTTATAATTTACATATAAATATGTAGGATAAACATGAAAAAATACATGGCATAGATTGGTTCATGAAATGGCATATTCGGGATACCATTAATTGTGAGCATAATTAACAAGATAATTATGGCCTAATTAATTTTGGAATAATTTACAAATGGAATTTGTCATAAGTAAGAAATATGTAAATTTGAAAAGACGAATATGCCTAACCCGAGGTTAGACTGAGTTGTGGTGTAAAACTACCCGGAACCGACCGGGACATCCAGTGACCACAACAATACCTGTCTAGTGTGGTGGTTAGTGCATTGAGCCCAAAAAGGATCGGAGGTTAGACCGAGTTGTGGTGTAAAACTGCCCGGAACCGACTGGCACATCCAGTGACCACAACAATACCTGTCTAATGTGAGTGGTTTGGTGCTTTAATAAAGCTAAGTCAAGATTGGTAGGGTTAAGTCAATTAAGGAAACACTTAACCAATTTAACATGTGAATTAAACTGATGGGTGAGGTTAAGTAAATTTAGTACATTTAACCGTTATAACATGTTAATTAGACAAGTGAGTGAGGTTAAGTAATTTTAGAACATTTAACCATTATAACATGTTAATTGGGCAAGTGGGTAAGGTTAAGTAAATTTAGAACACTTAACCGTTATAACATGTTAACTAGACAAGGGGGTGAGGTTAGGTAAATTTAGAACACTTAACCGTTATAACATGTTAATTAGACAAGTGGGTGAGGTTAAGTAAATTTAGAAACACTTAACCAATATAACTTGATTTATGGAAAGGTTAAGTTAAAATAAGAGGGCAACACATAACCAATATAACTTGATTTGTAGTAGGATTAAGTTAACACAAGAAGGCAACACTTAACCAGAGTAACATGACACGTAGGTGGGTTAAGTTAACTTGAATTGATTGATGACACTTAACCAATACAACACGATGAATACGTAGGGTTAAGTTAACAAGAAACACTTGACCAATATAACTTGATGAACGAACGGGGTTAAGTTAATAGGAAAGCACTTAACCGACCCAACATGATAAGTAAGGAGGGTCAAATTAATAAGAAATGTTAAACAACATGACATGATGAATGAGTGGGTTAAGTTAACATGAGTGGACAACACTTAACTAATATGGCGTAATGTGCGGGAGGGTTAAGTACATATCGGGATGGTGGGTAATATTAGTAAATATAGGCCCACAAAACTTAACCATTAAATAAACATGCTTGAATCAGTGGAAAGGTTAAGTACATATCGGGTTGGTGGGTAATATTAGTAAATATAGGCCCACAAAACCTATCTTTTAAATAAACATGCTTGAATCGATGGGAGGGTTAAGTACATCTCGTGTAGGTGGGTAATATTGGTACATATAGGCCCACAAAACTTAACCGTTTATTATAAATGCTTGAATTGATGGGAGGGTTAAGTACATATCGGGTTGGTGGGTAATATTAGTAAATATAGGCCCATAAACTTAACCAATAGGAAACCCTAGTAACGGGGACCCATTTCAGCAGTAACCCACATGGATGTATCACGGTACCCTGAACTAGGCAGGGTAGGGCATGATTACTGGGCTAATTATAAACGGTCAAAGCAGCGGTAGGTGGTACATCAATGTAGGTTCCGACGGTTTACGGGCGTGCACGTATTTAGGAGTGGGAAAAAGCAGGCACTGGGTACCAGTAGTTATACACTGTGCATCTTGAATTGTGTCGGGTCGCTATCGTAAGGATTGATACACCTTATGGTGGGACCAGCACAGGGTATCTATATGCAAGAGAGGGCCGATTGACACAGACACATGGAACTTGAATAAGTATAGAGCCGATCGATAGGGTAGTAAGGGTACATCTAACATTTTCATGGCAATTAGGCTGATTGAGTTGGAATCCTCATGATAGATGTACACCTGAAGGCTACCACAATTACGGGGGTTGGGATCACGATTATCATTTTATACAGATTACTAGTTGGGACACTAGTTAGGTGGTGCAAAGATAAATATAGAAATCCGATTAACAGAGTAGTAGCGAAGCAGAGAAAAAGTAGAAGCGCATTCAGTTCACCTTGCACTTATCTTGTCTTTAGTTACCTTTCTTTTATGGTATTGTCCAATTTTCGGTTTATTCATGTCATGATCCTTTATCTTGTTTGCATGCTGAAAGATCACTGGACTTACTAGACTTATGTCTGACCTAGTTTCTTTTTCGTCTCTTTCTTTCCCCTCAAGCAGTCAGTGGGGGAATAGCTCAGCCTAACTTGGACCTCTTCTCTTTCCAAGCTTGAAGATTAGTTGGTGTATCACTTTGGACTCTCTCTCTCTTCCACTGCTATGGCTGGTTCATGCTTTATCGGGGAATATCATTGTTTTTATGCTTCTTTTATTCTTGGAAGTTTTTAATTCAAGACAGAAGTTCTATGTATTACATTTAAGTATGATTGAGGAAATTGTTGTAAAAGCTTGATTGAATTAAGCTGTTTATAAAATGACTTTATTTTCCGCTGCATTATTTATCCGTCTTGTAATTTATCTGCATCTTTTCCCTATAATGCTCCACCGAAGTTAAGGCATCCCCTCTGTGAGTGACCTTAATGGAGGTGGGGTGTTTCAACTATATTTCCTGCATATATGATATTAGTAAATCTTTCCCCTGCATATACAATGTTAATACCATATTTTCCCCCCTTTGTCATAGACAAAAAGGATAGTGTTAGTATATAAATAAGCAACAACGAAAAATCAAGTAAGGATTCGATATGAGCATTTCTAGCTAATCGTTGAACACGATAATTTGAGAAATCAGGAAATTTAATAAACGAACTTAGATGTATGGTGAAATCCTTCATCTCATTCCATCTCTTGATAGCTATTGGATCGACAAGCCATTTCTTCATAGAATTATCTATGGGTTGAAGTTCGGAAGAAGAGGCTTTCTTCGATTTCTTTTACGGAGGAGCCATTACAAAGTTTTTGGAGAAGGAAAATTGAGTTCTAGGGTTTGAGGGTCTTTGGAGGTAGAAAAAAGATAGAGTAAAAATGAAAGGATGGGGTTAAAATAATGACCGTATAGGGTATTTTAAAAAAACAATTCTGGGTGAGATCAGTCGACTGGTTCATATTTACCGGTTGACCGTTTTCATCCCAAGACCAAAATGGTCGACTGGTGGCATATGACCGGTCGACTGGTGGCATATGTCCGGTCGATTGGTTTTGAAAAGAACGTGTGTATTTTAAAAAAACAAAATTGAACGTTACCGGTCGACCGCCAGGAAATCACCGGTCAACCATTTTCAACCCGAGAGCAAAAAAGGTTGACTGGTTGATTTTGATCGGTCGACTGGTTGTTCTAGAAATTATTTTCCTGTCTTTTCATGCTGTTTTTCTGTTTTTGCATTGGTCCAAACATTATTGAATCCATTCAAAACAGAGTTACAAATATGATATAACATAGGGAAAAAACGTAAATATAATCATAACATATTCAGAAGAAATCTAATGAGAGGTAGACGAATTATGCACGGTTGACTCTTCCTTGGCCTCGTTAATTCGTGGTGTCCACAGTGACCATTTTGCACCTTCGTTACGATTATTGTTTCGATCCCAAGAGTTTGGAATCCTCGAGGATGAAGGAGCATGCGGCATTGGTTCATAAACGCCATGTTTGTTTGTGCAACAAAAGAATGAAGCCATTCATTCTAAAAGTGATAAATGTTCGGAAGTAAGTCGTTGCTCATAATGAAGTTGTCTTTAAAGATCCATTTGATGCTTTTGATGGTGATGAATCTCACTGATCTTCTCTCTCGTGCGAGGTGAACAAAACCATGCTTTCTTTGCACGTTTAGATATCGGCGTATTACCAAGGGCATGAGTGCATTTTGATTTGCTTTTCGGAGTGTCAGGAGTGTAATACTCCTCGGGTTCAGAATTAGTAACCGAAATGTGAGACCTTTGTGCGCACTCATCACAAATATGAGTCATAAAGAAGTATATAAACTTATAAAATATAGACTCAGAATGGAGGAGATGACAAAGAGAGAATAAATAACGAGCTTATATATAGAGATTTGTATATTTAAAATTGTGGTTGAGAAATGTTAAGGGGGAATTTGCCATACAAACAACGAATAGCTCATATTCATTTTCTAAAAATAGAAATAGCTAAAAAGTAGCTAAGGATTTGAAAGTGAATGAACCGAATATAGAAATGAACTTAGTGATATATAACTTCAGTGTTTACGTATTAAGTTCATTTCTAGAAATTAATCCAAGCTCTCTACGCAATGTAATAAAACTTGATTCAAGTAGAGGCTTAGTAAAAATGTCCGCTAGTTAACGATCAGTTTGGACATATTCGAGACATATATTTCCTTTTTCAATATTGTCTCTTAAGAAATGATGACGTATATCGATATGCTTGGTCCGAGAATGATTTACTGGATTCTTTGATAAGTTTATAGCACTAGTGTTATCACAGTATATAATAGAATTTGATAAATGAATATCAAAATCTCGAACGGTTTGTTGCATGTATATTACTTGAGTACAAGCAAGAGCTGCCGATATATATTCGGCTTCACATGTTGATAGTGAAACGCAATTCTGTTTCTTACTAAACTAAGAGATAAGTGATTTTCCAATAAAATGGCATGTACCACTTGTACTCTTTCTATCCGTTCGAGAACCTCTGAAATCAGCATCGTTATATGATACTAATTCAAATGGACAATCTTTTGGGTAGAAAAGACCAAAATCTTTGGTATTGTTAAGATAACGAATTATACATTTTACAGCTCGTAAATGTGATTCCTTTGGTTTTGCTTGAAATCGTGCACATAGACAAACACTCATCATTATATCTGGATGACTTGCTGTAAGATAAAGAAGAGAACCAATCATGCTTCGATATAATTTCTGGTCAACACTCTTACCATTTTCATCTTTTTCAATATGTGTAGTACTCGTAGGAGTAAGTTTACCAGATGTATTTTCTTATTCGAAGCATTTGTTAAGGTTTCTGCAGTATTTTTCTTAATTATTAAAAATACCATTCGAAAGTTGTTTGATTTGGAGACCAAGAAAGTATGATACTTCTCCAATATGAGACATTTAAAACTCTTTAGTCATAATATCCGCAAATTCTTTGCAGAGTTTATCATTTGTCGAATGAAAGATAATATCGTCTACATATATCTAGATAACCAAAATATCTTTTCGAGAATGTTTAATAAACAAAGTTTGATTGACTTTGCTAATTTGAAATCCTGAATTAGTAAGATAACTGTGTAAACGTTCATGCCAAGCACGAGGTGCTTATTTAAATCATACAAAGCCTTCTTGAGTTTGTATACATAGTCAGGATGTTTTTCATGTATGAACAAGGGAGGTTGTTCGACATATACATTCTCTTTGATAAATCCATTTAGAAAAGAACTTTTGACATCCATCTGATAAAGTTTAAAATTATGGTGACAAGCAAAGGATAATAAGATTCTGATAGCTTCTAGTCGAGCAACAGGTGCAAATGTTTCTTCATAATTGATATCTTCTTCCTTATTATATCCTTGTGCAACTTGCTTTATTTCTGGTGATATTTCCTTGTTCATCGGCCTTATTTTTATAGACCCATTTAGTACCAATAACTGTCTGATCAGTTGGTCTTGGAACAAGTTCCCAGACATCATTGCGCTCGAACTGATTTAGTTCTTCCTGCATGGCAATGATCCAGTAATCATCAGTAGCAACTTCTTTTGGATTCTTAGGTTCGATATTCGAAAGAAACGCAACATGACCCGTTTGATTGAGTCAACTCCTTTTTCTAATTTGTAATGTTACTTCTCCGATTATATTTTGAACCGAATGATCTCTTAATATCCTTGGAGGAGATTATAATCTTGCTGGAGAAGGTACCACCCATGGTTGAGGAATATTCTCAATTATTTCAGAGTCAGAATCAACATTTGTGATGATCGGATTATCAGTGACTAAAGTTTCGTCATCATCTGATATATTATGAGACGGTTGATAGAATTCATCAAATGAAACATGAAGTGATTCTTCAATTGTTTTGGTTCTTTTATTAAATATATGATAGGCCTTGCTCCATTCTGAATAACCGACAAATATACCTTCATTGGACTTTGGATCAAATTTTCTGAGATGGTCTTTCATATTTAAAATTAAACACTTAGAACCAAAAACTTTGAAGTATGAAATATTTGGATTTCTTTGATTAAATAATTCATAAGATGTATTCTTGGTGAGAGATCGAATGGATACACGATTCAAAACATAACACGCAGTTGCAACAGCGTCTGGCCAAAAATGTTTTGGTAATGTGGTTCCATTTAATAGTGTTCTTGCACATTCTTGTAAAGTCCGGTTTTTCCATTCTACAACTCCGTTTTGTTGTGGAGTTCTAGGGGACGAAAAGTTATGATATATACATTTTTTTGTACAAAAATGTTCAAATTCATTATTTTCGAATTCTCCGCCATGATCACTTATTATATTTTTAACTGTAAGCCCTTTCAATTTCTGAATTCTCTTGACAAAAGATTTAAAATGATCGAAAGTGTCACTTTTGTTTTTCAAGAAAATCGCCCAAGTGTAACGAGAGTAATCATCAACAATTACAAATACATATCGACTATGGTTTATTGACTGAACCTGTGATGGTCCAAATAAATCCATATGTAGTAGCTCAAGTGGTTTTGATATGACTTTCTTGGATTTAGAAGATGATTTATTCAATTTTCCTAATTAACATGCGTCACAAAAGTTATCAACTATAAAGCTCATTTTGGGTAGTCCTCTAACTAGATGGTTTTTGGCTAACTTGTCAATAGTTCTGAAGTTTTTGTGTCAGAATCTTTTGTGCCATAGCCACGGATCATGCTATAAGGCACATATCTGAATTATGATTGATATTCATATTCAGAATATATATATATATATATATATATATATATATTTCTGTCTCTATATCCTTCGAAAACTAACTTATGGTCTTTGTCTAAGATATTGCACTTATTATCAGAAAAGGAAATTGTAAAACCCTTGTCGCATAACTGACTAATACTAAGTAAATTGTGTTTCAAATTTTTAACTAGCATGACATTAGTGATAAGAGGTAAGTTAGATGTACCACAATTGGTCACATCGCCTTTACCGATGATATTGCCTTTTGAATTATCTCCAAAAGTGACGGGGCCATCATCTGAGTAAGTAATATTTGTCAATAAGCTCATCTCTCCAGTCACGTGCTTCGAGCAACCACTGTCCAATATCCACTTTCCTCTTTTCTTAAGTGGGACATGAAAAAAATAAAATTAAGTCCATGGTACCCACCTTTATATAGGGTCCTATTAGATCTTAGGATTCCAAACCCATATGGGTCCGGTATCCCCTTTATATACGTAATTAGAATTAAAATGCACAATATTCATAAAATGCTATATATATTTGTTCCTAATCAAATTATTATTTGTTTTAGGAACCCATATCTTGGTAGTCTTGACATTTTTCTTTTGAAACTTCACAACTGGTTATGGTTTCGAATATAACAAACTAAGATTTTTCTTAGCTTTATTTTGGGTTACATTTGTCTTTTTAAAACCAAGATGTATCTGGGTAATCTTGTTTATTTGAAGCAGATTGTGAACTTTCAATGATTTTTGTTAAAATTTCTCTACCTTTATTGAAGTTAGAAACATTTTGAGTAATATTACCTAACTTGGTTTGTAAACTAGCTTTTTCTAGGTCCAGAATTTTGGCTTTTGCCTTAAGCTCATGATTTTCAGTAGTGAGAGCATCATTTTTCTCTTTTTGAGTTTCAATTTCTTGACTCAAAAGAGATAATTGAGAATCAATTTTAGATGATGATTATTGAACTTTTTCAAGTTCTTTTCTAATATTTTCTTCTCGTCTTTTAACATATCTCGTTCAAACTTTGCTCTACTTAAATCTTCTTTGGCTTCTTTCCATTGTCAATAGCCCATGAAACCAAAAACATAAGTATCTCAAATCCTTATAAACCAAAGATAAATGAGCCGAACCACAAATTGGACTTGAGACAATAATGGGATCCTCTACTATACAAGCTCTACGGTGTAGAGACTCAACTATGGAAGCAGATATAAACGAATGCGAAGCGTAAAAATCAAAAAGAGTACTAGCAGGATGATCAATAAGAAAAACTAAACTTTTCAATAGAAACCTTACTACCTCTTTCTCAGGTATGCTGGTGGTGAGAGCAGGCACTTGCCTTCCAGAAAATCCCGTCTCTTGTTCTTGCCCTTGCACTTAATTATACGACCCGTTATACCAAAATAAAGATACTTCCTCTTGTTTTAGGTTTTTCTATTCTTTTCTCCCCTCCTTTGTGAACCAATTCCATATCCATGAGTTCTTCATCCTTGTGTTGTGCTCCTTAGCCAAACTCCCTCATTTTCATCTTTGCCATCCTTGTGTAACTTGTTGACAAGTCTCTCGAAAGCTGCCTCCATCGCACGAAAAATCCTACAAAGCTCAAAAGAAAATTAGCCGCAGGTGAAACTACAGCGGCTATAGATGGAAGTTGGGCACTTCACTGCCCTTTGACAGGTGTCATAGTATCATCAAGCCTACGAAACCATGCCATGATGAGGTTACCTCCCAGAAAGCCAGGAGCCTCAGAGACTCAGGAAAGAAGGAAACAAGGATTCAAACAAAGGATCAAAAAGATAATGCATATGGCTTTGGGGAATATGCCTTCAAAAACAAAACTTTTCTTTATAAAATGCTTCTTTTAAAACCGTTTTGAAAATAGTTTTTTCAAATATTTTTTCTGATCCGGTAACCTTCAGCTCTGATACCAAGTTGAAATACCCCACCTCCGTTAAGGTCACTCACAGAGGGAATGCCTTAACTTCAGTGGAGCATTATAGGTAAAAGATGCAGATAAATTACAAGACAGATAAATAAAGCAGTGGAAAATAAAGTCATTTTATAAACAACTTAATTCAGTTAAGCTTTTACAACAATTTCCTCAATCATACTTAAATGTAATATATAGAACTTCTGTCTTGATTTAAAAACTTCCAAGAATAAAACAAGCATAAAAACAATGATATTCCCCGATAAAGCATGAACCAGCCATATCAGTGGAAGAGAGAGAGAGTCCAATGCGATACACCAACTAATCTTCAAGCTTGTAAAGAGAAGAGGTCCAAGTTAGGCTGAGCTATTCCCTCCCTGACTACCGGGGGGGGGGGGGACGGAAGAAAAGAGGCTAAAAATAAACTAGGTCAGACATAAGTCTGGTAAGTCCATTGATCTTTCAGCATGCAAACAAGATAAATGATCATGACATGAATAAACCGAAAATAGGACAATACCATATAAACAAGGTAACTAAATTCAAGATAAGTGCAAGGTGAACTGAATGCGCTTCTATTTTTTCTCTGCTTTGCTGCAACTCAGTTAATCCGATTTCTATATTTATCCCTGCACCACCTAACTAGTGTCCCAACTAGTAATCTGTATAAAATGATAATTGTGATCCCAACCCCCGTAATTGTGGTAGCCTTTAGGTGTACATCTATCTTGAGGATTCCACCTCAATCTGCCTAATTGCCATGAACATGTTATATGTACCCTTACTACCCTATCGATCGGCTCCCCACTTGTATTCATGTTCCATGTGTCTGTGTAATCGACCCTCTCTTGCATGTAGATACCTTGTGCTGGTCCAACGATAACGTGTATCAATCCTTATGATAGCAACCCGACACGACTCAAGACGCACAGTGTATAACTACTGGTACCCAGTGCCTTCTTTTTTCCACTCCGGAGTACGTGCACGCCCGTAAACCGTCGGAACCTACACTGACGTACCCCCTGCTGCTGCTTTGACCGCTTATAATCAGCCCAGTAATCGTGCCCCACCCTGCCTAGTTCAGGGTACCGTAATACATCCATGTGGGTTACTGCTGAAATGGGTCCCTGTTACTAAGGTTTCCCATTGGTTAAGTTTGTGGGCCTATATTTACTAATATTACCCACCAACCCGATATGTACTTAACTCTCCCATCAATTCAAGCATTTTTAATAAACGGCTAAGTTTTGTAGGCCTATATGTACTAATATTACCCACCTACACGAGATGTACTTAACCCTCCCATCGATTCAAGCATGATTATTTAATAGTAAAGTCTTGTGGGCCTATATTTACTAATATTACCCACCAACCCGATATGTACTTAACCCTTCCACTGATTCAAGCATGTTTATTCAATGGTTAAGTTTTGTGGGCCTATATTTACTAATATTACCCACCAGCCGATATGTACTTAACCCTCCCACACATTACGCCATATTAGTTAAGTGTTGTCCGCTCATGTTAACTTAACCCACCCATTCATCATGTCATGTTGGTTAGGCATTTCTTATTAACTTGACCCTCCTTACTTATCATGTTTGATCGGTTAAGTGCTTTCCTATTAACTTAACCCCGTTCGTACACCAAGTTATATTGGTCAAGTGTTTCTTGTTAACTTAACCCCATGTATTCATCTTGTTGTATTGGTTAAGTGTCATCAATCAATTCAAGTTAACTTAACTCACCTACGTGTCATGTTACTCTGGTTAAGTGTTGCCTTCTGGTGTTAACTTAACTCTACTACAAATCAAGTTATATTTGTTAAGTGTTGCCCTTTTATTTTTACTTAACCTTTCCATAAATAAATTTATATTGGTTAAGTGTTTCTAAATTTACTTAACCTCACCCACTTGTCTATTAACATTGTAATAACCCGGAAAATACGAGCCAATTTAAAAATTTTAAATTGGTTATGTTAAAGGAATTTGAACAATTGAAATAGAATATTTCAATAAAATAGTGAATTAGAAATAGTGAGTCAGTTTGAAAATTTGAATTCAAACTTTGACCGACTATGCAGGGTGGAAAATATAACGGATTTTGGCGAAACCAAAAATATTTAAATCTGTTAGTCAATACCTTTCTAACGAATCTGAAAAATCGAAGTTTCATAACGGGAATCAAAAGTTATGGCCGAATGAATTTTCAGAAGGGTCGGTATATGGAATATATAGCCCTAGAAAATTGATATTTTGCATACGAGCTCGGAATTCGACGAAACCACTTTTGTTGGGTCCGGGATGTCTAACTATTGCTAGGTTTCAAATTTCATAATTTTTGAAGCTAGTATGTGAGCGTGGCAAAAGAAAATGTGTTTGGTCAATTTCTGTTAAATTGGATCGACCAGAAAATGGCCATTTTTCAAACGACCTCAGAATTCGACGAAACTAGTTTTGTTGGGACCGTAGCGTCAAAACATAGCTAGATTTATTTTTCTGGAATTTTTCGAATCAGTTTGTGGCCCTGGCAAATTAAAATGTGCGTTCAGAGTTAAAAATTAAATGTTTTATACTTTAATTTGAAAAATAACTGACTGTAACAGTCGAATTGGCCTACGAAACTTATCCCATTGTGTCCGAAATGGGGGTATTTGGCTAGGGGCGACAGTCGTTGGGTTTAAAAAGGAGTTCGTTTGAGAAAACACTATTTAAAAATTTAATATAACCTTCGGCCAATCAGAATTTTCCTTTCATAAATTTTAAAAATAAAAAAAAAGAAACCCCCCCCGATCAACGGCGAAACCCGTTCACCACCTTCTCTCCTCCGCCGCCGCCGCTACCGCCACCTACAGCCTTCGCCGCCGCCACCATTCGACGCGCCTCAGCCTCCTCTTCAAATCCGACCCCACCGCTGCCACCCTCGTCGCCTCCTCCGCCTGTATCGACGCCAGGAAGTCGAACACTTCCCGCCGCCGCCCTGAACGCCACCGACCACCGAACGCCACCAAACCACCACCGATTTAAAGCCCTCTCTTCCCTCTTCCACGTCCAACTCCCCGATCGTCCCCACGTACCACGGATTTCGCGAAAACTGTAAACCTAGTTTTGAAGCTTCGTGAAAGTGAGTTTTTCTTTGATCTTTACACTTTGAAAAATCATATCTTTTTGGTGTGTTGACGAAATTCGATGAAACAGGAAACATCGAGACCGCAAGGAAGCTCTCTACCCAATAGAAGAAGCTGCGGATTTTTCTGACATCGTATCGATTTTTAGCGCTCAGAAAACCAAGGTGAGAAATCTAAATTAACATGAAATTGAATGGAAAATGTCGTGTATAATTTATATAAGCGAAATATAAATTACATACGTGTTGTATACCTCATGTACATGCGTAGTGTAAGCTATATAAGCGAAGTATGAATTTTACATGCATAGAATAATTGATATATGTGTTGAAATGCAAGTGAAATATAGCAATTATATATATATATATATATATATATATATATATACTCCCCTCGTCCACAAACCATGGACGATATTTATTGTGGTGAATTGGTGTGAAATATTGGATGAAAAATACGAATGGTTGAATAATTGTTTGTGGTTGATATTGTTTGGTTGTGGTTGAAAAATACCCATTGGTGATTGAAATGAATTGGAAATATTTGTGGAAATAAAAATAAACATGCCGCCTGCGTGCGAATTAGATGCATGAATCCCCATTGTCAAAAACCGTGAGGTTTTAAGGTAGAGCGAGGAGCCGTACTAGGGACGGTGCCGGTTTTAACTACCCTGCCGTTATGCTGCCGAAATTTTGAATAATCTTTGTGTGTTAGAATTATTTTCATATGTTGAAATTATTTTCATGCGTTGAAATTAAAGCCATATGTTGAAACTATATCCATGTGTGGAAATATTCATGTGTTGAAAAGTGTTGTATGAAAATTAAATTCATTTGTGAATGAAAGTGTTTAAACAATAAAAATCACATTTTTATTATATATGAAGTATGAAAAATATTCGCCTTATATAAATAATTTCAACCATAAAAATCCCATCTTTCTAATATGAACAATATAAATAAAATGTCCATGTGTGGAAATACTCATTTGTTGAGAAGTGTGTGTAGTGGAAAAGTTCATGTGTTGAATAAAAAGATCAAACGATAAAAATTACATTTTTATTGAAACTATGAAGAGTTGAAACATCTATTTATCGAATAAATATGTTAAGGGATAAAAATATCATTTTTATCATATGTGTGATATGCTAAAGAGATGCGGACGTTGAAATAAATATTTGTGATAAAAATATTATTTTTAACATGCATAGGAACTAAATAAAATAGTCATGTGTTGAAATCTATTTTAGTTCGCCAAAATTATCATCTTTGAAATGTGAAGTGTTAAAAATAGCCACTTGTTCAAATAAACGTGCATGAGTTGAAATATACATTAACTAGCTAATGATATGATTTTAGCCTATGCATGCAACATTAGAATGAATGGTGTTTTTAAACCAAAGCAAATCAAATATGAAATTGAATGGAAAATGATAAATGTTAGAAATTGTATATATGTACATGCATATCTATTGAACAGGTTAAAGAAAAAGGGGCTAGAGAAGAGAAATAGAATTTTGTGCCCGACAAATAGGTACACATTTACCGCTTTGTTTGGGTGATGATTTTATGAGCCTGTTGGCTAGCCGCTTGGCTCTTTCTTTTTCTTTTTGATATGAGTCGCCCGTGTGGCTATTTGGGAATTTTCCCAGACCCTCCCGTACAAAGGAGGTTATGGCGAAATTTTCCAAAAATTAAAGGCATTAGTGAAATAATTGAAATGGGAACGATATAGGAATTTTTGAATGAAGTATATTTATACAAATATATAAATATAAATAGAATTAAAACGAAACGTGGCCGTGCAGTTCGTGTTTTGAAACCGTGATTTCAAACGACTAGTGCGGGAAATCCGACCATTGGATTTTCCCGAAACCTCAACCGTTGGGTTCGCCTTGGAAATATTTTTCCAACGGCACCAACTTTGTGAAGATCCGACGGTTGGATTGTCTGGAATGTTTAATTCAAAACTGAAGAAAAACAGCGCCAGAAACGATTATATTTATATATATATAAATATAATTAAATTAACTCGAATAACGACGCTGCAGTTCGTAAATTGAAATCATAACTTCAAATGGTTAGTGCGGAAGATCCGACCATCGGATTTTCCCAAAACTGAAACCGTTGGATTCGCTTTGAAATGACCTTCCTAATGATGTAAAATTTGTGAAGATCCAACGGTTAGATTTTCATATATGTATAAAACAAAATTAGCGAAAAGCAGCGCCAGTGCATCGACGCGACCTGAAACGTCGTTTAATTAAATATGGCCGTTTTAAATTAAATAAAAATGGCGATATATCGTTATAAAGTACTATAGACGATATAGAGTGAAAATAAACCAATTTTGTTGTGTTTGCTTAATATGTGATGGTTGAATGTATTTGACATGAAAATTATAACTAAATAACTGAAATGTGAATGTTGAATAGTCCAACCACGTGATTAATTGATTTGAAAATCTAAATATATGTGGGTTATTTGAAAAGGCCGAGTTAATCTCATTTCAAATAATCGATCGACGTTGAGAAGTCGAAGAGTCAAAGACGGTTGAAGACCGACGATCTCCACATTGGATGGATGGGCGCTACTGATGCTCGTGATTGGAGTAGCTACCATGAAGGAATTGAAGTAGTAGCCGTCCAAACAGACTGTTGATTGTACGGATATGCGAGGAATTGGTGCCTCCGGTTTCGTTCAGACCCAGAACGGACTTGTAAATGGACTGTGTGTCTGACATTGGATTTTATTCTGTGTTGGTTGATCTCTGATAAATATATATCTGTTTGGCGGCGGAGAATTTATTCTCTTGCTTAACGCCCTTCTCTGAGACGTACGAGCTCAGAGGTTATGTATTGACAGAAATCAGTCGCATGGAGTGGATTTCCTGTGTGGCACGCCTAAGTGGCATACGATCAAGGATTCTGTTGCAAAGCAAAGTCTTGTGGTTGATGATCAAAGCATGGTCTGTGTGACGTAGCTTTGTGTATAACGTGAATTCGCGAGCCTCACACCTCGGTATGAGTCAAAAACGGGAGAGTGACTGCAGGGAGAGCACAACGTTTCTTTCTAGCTAAGGTGGTGTCAGTGACCTACCAGCCCTGACATTATATATACTTTTCACCTGTGTGGTTGTTGGAATGCGAGGCGCCTCGATATAGGTCTGTAAGGACCGGGAAACGTGTGTTCAGGAATAATTAATCCTCAAAAGTAAGAGAGGACCGGCCCTAAAGATCCAAGGATCATAGTGGGGTCCTGGGACATTTGCTAGAGTGTCTCGAATCGGAGAGGAGCTTGCCCCTTGCCTTGACTCATGAAGGAATCCAATTTCCAATACGAAATATGCGAATGTGATTGTATTACTAATATGGCGACATGATATATGGTACCCATGCCGTCTAGGATTGATATTTATGATTGAATTTGCTTTTGAAACATATATGCACTAGTAATAATATCAAGCACTTTTGTTTTATTCGTATGAAGCATTTTTGGCCATTATAAGGGAAACTCTATCCTCCGGCTTGCGTTGCATTGTGTGATGGGACCTGAGTCTTATAATGGCTTCATTTTATAAAAAGAATTGCGTTGATTTAATCGGTTATTTTATTTCATGCACTAGCACTCATTGGAGTAAACCCGTTCCGCGAAAGTGGCGTGGTCCTTTGATTTTCCTTATTATTGTTGTTAATAAGTTGAGTAGATTTCTCATACCAGTCCCATGACTGACTCGTGGTTTGTTTCACCTTGCAAACTCGGGTGCCCTCATTTCACACGGGCAGCCTAGTTACAGGTTTCTGACGCACCTTTTGGCTCATGGCGAGGCTTGACTACACTGTGCTGACTTGGATTTTATCCGCCATTATTGTATCTATATTATGATTCCGCCATTGGCGATGTAGACTGATATTCCAATGATTATCCTTAACACCGTGTCACGGGGTTTTGGGATCGTCACAGCTGGTATCAGAGCTTTGGTTAACCTTAGTTCTGGAGTCTAACACATTAAACACTTCGTCAAAATAGAATCAGTAGTATTCTAAGGCGAGCCGCTCATTAGAGATAGGACTAGTAAAGTCCTAGAATGAGCCGAGCAGAATAGCAAAAACAATTGATCAGTCCATCGTCATCTTTCCGTAGAAATTTCTGCTTAACTATGCAATAGACTATCGTTTCTGTTAGCTGACTTTTTTCGTTGCTTATACAGAATTTGACAAATGGCTACCAGAGCAGCCGCCGCTAGAGGAGGCCGTGCCGGCCGAGGCCGAGGAAGGGGGAGAAATCCCAGCTCAAGAAGGACCTTTGATACAACCTCCGGCAGCTCAATACTTCGAGCTGGACCGTGTAGCTAAGAGATATAAGAACTTGGGAGGCAAGACCTTCTCGGGAACTAGCACCGTAATAGAGGCCCTTGCATGGCTCAAAACATGCGAGAAAATTCTTGAAGGCCTAAGGCTAGGAGACGAAGACAAAGCTATTATGGGCGCCTGGCTTATGCAGGAACAAGCTGAATTATGGTGGGAATCTCTTACCGCCGGGAATAGAGAAGCTGGAAGAACTTGGGATGGATTTAAAGAACTCTTCAAGGAGAAATATGTCCCAGAACAAGCTCTAGAAAAAATGCACGATGACTTCGCCAATCTCCAGCAAGGGGATCTTTCCGTGCAAGATTATCTGAATAAATTTACAATGTTGTCGCCCTATGCTCCAGAGCTCGTCGCCACCGCGAAATCCAAAAATAAGAGGTTTATCCTAGGACTAAGACGACAATATCATGATAGAGCCATGGCCCATGTCAAGCTGGAATTCAACGAACTGGTGGAAATGACATGCAACTATGAAGACCTTGATCAAAGGCATCTGGATCAGGATCGCGCTAGAAGCCAAGCCGGAAACAAGCGCAAGCCTGCTGTAAATCAAGGCGAGTCAAGCCAAGCAGCATCTTCAAAACCTCAGACTGGCAAGCCGCCAAGAGGAAATTGCTTTAACTGCGGTAAGCCGGGGCACTACTCAAACGTCTGCACAGCTCCGAAGAGACAGAAGACAAATTCTCAAGGCTCGAGCCAAGGCTCTCAGAACCCTCGCTCGTGTTTCAACTGTCGCAAGACCGATCATCTGGTCAAAGACTGTCCTTTGCTGAAGAAAGCTACAGTAGCTCATGTCTATGACGGGTCTAGCCCGCCAGCTGCTTCCGACGGAGCAGGTAAACCCGATGTTTTGGGAGGTACCCTTACAATTAAAAATATTCCTGTTTCTGTATTATTTGACACAGGTGCATCGCATAGTTTTATTGCTAGAAACACAGTGCACAAATTAAAGTTAAAACAGCGAAAGCTCAAAGAATCGGTGGAAGTTCATAACCCGATAGGGGGTCCTGTTACTCTCGGTTCATATTGTAGAGTGCCGATCTCTTATTCTTCTTACAAATTTCCCATTAATTTAATTGTTATGGATTTTCCCGAATTCGACGTTATCCTTGGGTTAGAATGGTTAACGAAATATGAAGCTGAAGTGAATTGTGCAGAAAGAATCGTTAAAATTCGAACGAAGCTTGGATATATTACGGTTCCCTGCCATGGTTCGGATCCGAATAGAGAAGAATTTTGGTCAGCACTGGAGCTTATCCCCACTTCCATGGAAAAGATTCCGATTGTTAGCAACTTTGCGGATGTGTTTGAAGAAGTTGAAAACTTACCTCCGCAAAGAGAAATAGAATTCAGAATCGATCTAATTCCCAATGCCAGACCAGTGGTGCATCCAATTCGCAGAATGACTCCGAAAGAAAAAGAAGAATTAGGCGATCAAACTCGTCAACTGTTGTGGAAAGGTCTAATTAGACCGAGTTTTTCTAATTGGGGTGCAGCTGTTGTGTTTGTCCCGAAGTCAGACGGTACTCTTAGATTATGTGTTGATTACCGAGACCTCAACAAACAGACGCTTAAAAACAAATATCCATTACCCCGCATTGATGATTTGCTAGACCAATTGAATGGGGCGAAAGTATTTTCCCGAATGGACCTAGCTACAGGTTTTCATCAATTGAGAATAGCAGAAGAGTGTGTTCCTTTGACAGCTTTCAAAGGTCCAGACATATTCTATGAATGGTTAGTAATGCCGTTTGGCCTATGTAACGCTCCAGCATACTTTGTCGATCTAATGAATAGAGTGTTCAGGGGAGTTCTGAATAAATTTGTCCTCGTATTCATCGATGATATTTTAATCTACTCCAAATCAAAACCCGAGCACGAAAAACACTTAGAACAAGTATTGGAGATTCTAAGGAAGAACGTCTTCAAAGCCAAATTCTCTAAATGTGTCTTCTGGCAAGAAGAAGTTAAATTTCTTGGCCATGTCGTGTCAGAGAAAGGAATTTCTGTTGACCCAAGCAAAATAACAGCGATTCAGAACTGGAAACAACCCACTACTCCCACAGAACTTAGAAGTTTTATGGGGTTGGCTAGTTATTATTGAAAGTTAATTAAGGATTTTTCGAAGATATCCGGTCCATTAACGAAGCTCACAAAGAAACACGAGAAGTTTAAGTGGACTTCCGACTGTGAAGAAGCTTTCCGGGAATTGAAACCGAAGCTGACCACCGCTCCAGTGTTAACTATTATTGATGGCAATCAGGATTTAACGGTTTGGACAGATGCTTCTATTAGAGGTCTTGGTGCAGTGTTAATGCAGAGAGGCCAAGTAGTCGCTTATGCAAGCCGTCAATTGAAACCGCATGAGAAGAATTATGTAACTCATGATCTTGAGCTGCTAGCTATCGTTTTTGCTTTGAAAATCTGGAGGCATTATCTATTGGGCGAGAAATTTATACTGTACACAGATCATCAATCGTTGAAGTATTTATATACCCAGAAAGATCTGAATCTGAGGCAGCAGCGTTGGCTAGAATTTCTTGCAGCGTATGATCTTGATATCCTGTATACGCCGGGGAAGGCTAACGTTGTAGCGGATGCACTTAGTAGAAAAACCGCAATTGTTGCCCATCTTGTAATTACACCTAGCTTGATCGATAAGATATGTATTCTCCAGAAGAATGATTATTTCATTCAAAAGATCAAAGGAAGAATCCAGATGGGAGAGCCCTCAAGCTTTCAAGTAGATAAAGAAGGAGTTTTAAGGCTGAATGGGAGAATTTGTGTTCCCAACCTTCCTGAGCTCAAAAGAGAAGTGCTGGACGAATGCCATAAATCCAAATTTTGCATCCACCCAGGTGTGAGTAAAATGTACAACGATATCAAACGCACTTTCTGGTGGAAGACAATGAAAAGAGATATTTCCTTGTATGTTAGCAGATGCCCTACTTGTCAATTGGTCAAGAGTGACTAGCAGAAGCTAGCTGGATTGTTGCAACCGTTAGAAGTCCCAAGTTGGAAATGGGAACATATTTCCATGGATTTCATAGATGGTTTGCCGCGAACCAAGAAAGGTAATGACAGCATTTGGGTAATCGTAGATCGCTTCACGAAGACTGCCCATTTTATACCTGTCAGGTCCAATAGAACTGCCCAAAGTCTAGCACAGATATATTTCAGAGAAATTGTTAAGCTACATGGAATTCCCATCAGCATAGTCAGTGATAGAGATCCCCTATTTACTAGCAAGTTCTGGGAGGCTTTCCATACAGAATTGGGAACAAAACTGAATATGAGCACCGCTTATCACCCACAAACAGATGGCCAAACTGAGCGGGTGAATAGAATTCTAGAAGATTTATTGCGGGCTTGTATAATTGATTTTGGTGGGTCATGGGAAGATCATTTACATTTGGCAGAGTTCTCATATAACAATAACTATCAAGCAAGTTTGAGAATGTCACCATTTGAAGCATTATATGGAAGACCCTACAGATCTCCAGCATGTTGGGTAGAACCTGGCAACAGACTTGTACTAGGACCCGATATGATTAGGGAAGCATCTGATAAAGTGGACTTCATTAAGAAGCGTTTGAAAACCGCCCAAAGCCAACATAAAAGTTATGCAGACTCTAGAAGGAGAGATTTGACATTTGCTGTTGGTGATCATGTTTATTTGAAGGTTTCTCCGATGAGAGGAGTAATCAGATTTGGAAAGACTGGGAAGTTGGCACCGAGATTTATTGGTCCCTTTTCTATACTTGAGCGAATTGGAACTCTTGCTTATAGGGTTCAATTACCAGATTGGTTGCCTGGAGTGCACAATGTATTTCACGTATCTCAACTTAGGAGACATGTGCATGATCCGGATCTTGTTGTAGAAGAAGCAGCGCAACGGGATGTGGAGATAACTCCAGAATTAGCACTCAAAAGAGAGCCATTAAAGATTGTTGGCAAAGAAACTAGAGAACTCAGAAGCAAAAAGGTTCATTTAGTTAAAGTGCAGTGGAGCAGTGATCCTAGAGACTGTACTTGGGAAACTGAGGAAAGCATTAAGCAAGCTTACCCCAAATGCAGAGTGGATATCTCTGACTAACTCCGGTGCAAGGTACTTTTACAATACTTTGCGTTTACATGTTATTTCCTACTTTACTGTTGTTTCCTTTTCGAGGACGAAAAGTTTTAAGTAGGGGAGATTGTAATAACCCGGAAAATATGAGCCAATTTAAAAATTTTAAATTGGTTATGTTAAAGGAATTTGAACAATTAAAATAGAATATTTCAATAAAATAGTGAATTAGAAATAGTGAGTCAGTTTGAAAATTTGAATTCAAACTTTGACCGACTATGCAGGGTGGAAAATATAACGGATTTTGGCGAAACCAAAAATATTTAAATCTGTTAGTCAATACCTTTCTAACGAATCTGAAAAATCGAAGTTTCATAACGGGAATCAAAAGTTATGGCCGAATGAATTTTCAGAAGGGTCGGTATATGGAATATATAGCCCTGGAAAATTGATATTTTGCATACGACCTCGGAATTCGACGAAACCACTTTTGTTGGGTCCGGGATGTCAAACTATTGCTAGGTTTCAAATTTCATAATTTTTGAAGCTAGTATGTGAGCGTGGCAAAAGAAAATGTGTTTGGTCGATTTCTGTTAAATTGGATCGACCAGAAAATGGCCATTTTTCAAACGACATCAGAATTCGACGAAACTAGTTTTGTTGGGACCGTAGTGTCAAAACATAGCTAGATTTATTTTTCTGGAATTTTTCGAATCAGTTTGTGGCCCTGGCAAATTAAAATGTGCGTTCAGAGTTAAAAATTAAATGTTTTATACTTTAATTTGAAAAATAACTGACTGTAACAGTCGAATTGGCCTACGAAACATATCCCATTGTGTCCGGAATGGGGGAATTTGGCTAGGGGCGACAGTCGTTGGGTTTATAAAGGAGTTCGTTTGAGAAAACACTATTTAAAAATTTAATATAACCTTCGGCCAATCAGAATTTTCCTTTCATAAATTTTAAAAATAAAAAAAAAGAAAAACCCCCCCAATCAACGGCGAAACCCGTTCACCACCTTCTCTCCTCCGCCGCCACCGCTACCGCCACCTACAGCCTTCGCCGCCGCCACCATTCGACGTGCCTCAGCCTCCTCTTCAAATCCGACCCCACCGCTGCCACCCTCGTCGCCTCCTCCGCCTGTATCGACGCCAGGAAGTCGAACACTTCCCGCCGCCGCCCTGAACGCCACCGACCACCGAATGCCACCAAACCACCACCGATTTAAAGCCCTCTCTTACCTCTTCCACGTCCAACTCCCCGATCGTCCCCACGTACCACGGATTTCGCGAAAACTGTAAACCTAGTTTTGAAGCTTCGTGAAAGTGAGTTTTTCTTTGATCTTTCCACTTTGAAAAATCATATCTTTTTGGTGTGTTGACGAAATTCGATGAAACAGGAAACATCGAGACCGCAAGGAAGCTCTCTACCCAATAGAAGAAGCTGCGGATTTTTCTGACATCGTATCAATTTTTAGCGCTCAGAAAACCAAGGTGAGAAATCTAAATTAACGTGAAATTGAATGGAAAATTTCGTGTATAATTTATATAAGCGAAATATAAATTACATACGTGTTGTATACCTCATGTACATGCGTAGTGTAAGCTATATAAGCGAAGTATGAATTTTACATGCATAGAATAATTGATATATGTGTTGAAATGCAAGTGAAATATAGCAATTATATATATATATATATACTCCCCTCGTCCACAAACCATGGACGATATTTATTGTGGTGAATTGGTGTGAAATATTGGATGAAAAATACGAATGGTTGAATAATTGTTTGTGGTTGATATTGTTTGGTTGTGGTTGAAAAATACCCATTGGTGATTAAAATGAATTGGAAATATTTGTGGAAATAAAAATAAACATGCCGCCTGCGTGCGAATTAGATGCATGAATCCCCATTGTCAAAAACCGTGAGGTTTTAAGGTAGAGCGAGGAGCCGTACTAGGGACGGTGCCGGTTTTAACTACCCTGCCGTTATGCTGCCGAAATTTTGAATAATCTTTGTGTGTTAGAATTATTTTCATATGTTGAAATTATTTTCATGCGTTGAAATTAAAGCCATATGTTGAAACTATATCCATGTGTGGAAATATTCATGTGTTGAAAAGTGTTGTATGAAAATTAAATTCATTTGTGAATGAATGAAGTGTTTAAACAATAAAAATCACATTTTTATTATATATGAAGTATGAAAAATATTCGCCTTATATAAATAATTTCAACCATAAAAATCCCATCTTTCTAATATGAACAATATAAATAAAATGTCCATGTGTGGAAATACTCATTTGTTGAGAAGTGTGTGTAGTGGAAAAGTTCATGTGTTGAATAAAAAGATCGAACGATAAAAATTACATTTTTATTGAAACTATGAAGAGTTGAAACATCTATTTATCGAATAAATATGTTAAGGGATAAAAATATCATTTTTACCATATGTGTGATATGCTAAAGAGATGCGGACGTTGAAATAAATATTTGTGATAAAAATATTATTTTTAACATGCATAGGAACTAAATAAAATAGTCATGTGTTGAAATCTATTTTAGTTTGCCAAAATTATCATCTTTGAAATTTGAAGTGTTAAAAATAGCCACTTGTTCAAATAAACGTGCATGAGTTGAAATATACATTAACTAGCTAATGATATGATTTTAGCCTATGCATGCAACATTAGAATGAATGGTGTTTTTAAACCAAAGCAAATCAAATATGAAATTGAATGGAAAATGATAAATGTTAGAAATTGTATATATGTACATGCATATCTATTGAACAGGTTAAAGCAAAAGGGGCTAGAGAAGAGAAATAGAATTTTGTGCCCGACAAATAGGTACACATTTACCGCTTTGTTTGGGTGATGATTTTATGAGCCTGTTGGCTAGCCGCTTGGCTCTTTCTTTTTCTTTTTGATATGAGACGCCCGTGTGGCTATTTGAGAATTTTCCTAGACCCTCCCGTACATAGGAGGTTATGGCGAAATTTTCCAAAAATTAAAGGCATTAGTGAAATAATTGAAATGGGAACGATATAGGAATTTTTGAATGAAGTATATTTATACAAATATATAAATATAAATAGAATTAAAACGAAACGTGGCCGTGCAGTTCGTGTTTTGAAACCGTGATTTCAAACGACTAGTGCGGGAAATCCGACCATTGGATTTTCCCGAAACCTCAACCGTTGGGTTCGCCTTGGAAATATTTTTCCAACGGCACCAACTTTGTGAAGATCCGACGGTTGGATTGTCTGGAATGTTTAATTCAAAACTGAAGAAAAACAGCGCCAGAAACGATTATATTTATATATATATAAATATAATTAAATTAAATCGAATAACGACGCTGCAGTTCGTAAATTGAAATCGTAACTTCAAATGGTTAGTGCGGAAGATCCGACCGTCGGATTTTCCCAAAACTGAAACCGTTGGATTCGTTTTGAAATGACCTTCCTAATGATGTAAAATTTGTGAAGATCCAACGGTTAGATTTTCATATATGTATAAAACAAAATTAGCGAAAAGCAGCGCCAGTGCATCGACGCGACCTGAAACGTCGTTTAATTAAATATGGCCGTTTTAAATTAAATAAAAATGGCGATATATCGTTATAAAGTACTACAGACGATATAGAGTGAAAATAAACCAATTTTGTTGTGTTTGCTTGATATGTGATGGTTGAATGTATTTAACATGAAAATTATAACTAAATAACTGAAATGTGAATGTTGAATAGTCCAACCATGTGATTAATTGATTTGAAAATCTAAATATACGTGGGTTATTTGCAAAGGCCGAGTTAATCTCATTTCAAATAATCGATCGACGTTGAGAAGTCGAAGAGTCGAAGACGGTTGAAGACCGACGATCTCCACATTGGATGGATGGGCGCTACTGATGCTCGTGATTGGAGTAGCTACCATGAAGGAATTGAAGTAGTAGCCGTCCAAACAGACTGTTGATTGTACGGATATGCGAGGAATTGGTGCCTCCGGTTTCGTTCAGACCCAGAACGGACTTGTAAATGGACTGTGTGTCTGACATTGGATTTTATTCTGTGTTGGTTGATCTCTGTTAAATATATATCTGTTTGGCGGTGGAGAATTTATTCTCTTGCTTAACGCCCTTCTTTGAGACGTACGAGCTCAGAGGTTATGTATTGACAGAAATCAGTCGCATGGAGTGGATTGCCTGTGTGGCACGCCTAAGTGGCATACGATCAAGGCTTCTGTTGCAAAGCAAAGTCTTGTGGTTGATGATCAAAGCATGGTCTGTGTGATGTAGCTTTGTGTATAACGTGAATTCGCGAGCCTCACACCTCGGTATGAGTCAAAAATGGGAGAGTGACTGCAGGGAGAGCACGACGTTTCTTTCTAGCTAAGGTGGTGTCAGTGACCTACCAGCCCTGACATTATATACACTTTTCACCTGTGTGGTTGTTGGAATGCGAGGCGCCTCGATATAGGTCTGTAAGGACCGGGAAACGTGTGTTCAGGAATAATTAATCCTCAAAAGTAAGAGAGGACTGGCCCTGAAGATCCAAGGATCATAGTGGGGTCCTGGGACATTTGCTAGAGTGTCTCAAATCGGAGAGGAGCTTGCCCCTTGCCTCGACTCATGAAGGAATCCAATTTCCAATACGAAATATGCGAATGTGATTGTATTACTAATATGGTGACATGATATATAGTACCCATGCTGTCTAGGATTGATATTTATGATTGAATTTGCTTTTGAAACATATATGCACTAGTAATAATATCAAACACTTTTGTTTTATTCGTATGAAGCATTTTTGGCCATTATAAGGGAAAACTCTATCCTCCGGCTTGCGTTGCATTGTGTGATGGGACCTGAGTCTTATAATGGCTTCATTTTATAAAAAGCATTGCGTTGATTTAATCAGTTATTTTATTTCATGCACTAGCACTCATTGGAGTAAACCCGTTCCGTGAAAGTGGCGTGGTCCTTTGATTTGCCTTATTATTGTTGTTAATAAGTTGAGCAGATTTCTCATACCAGTCACATGAATGACTCGTGGTTTGTTTCACCTTGCAAACTCGGGTGCCCTCATTTCACACGGGCAGCCTAGTTACAGGTTTCTGACGCACCTTTTGGCTCATGGCGAGGCTTGACTACACTGTGCTGACTTGGATTTTCTCCGCCATTATTGTATCTATATTATGATTCCGCCATTGGCGATGTAGACTGATATTCCAATGATTATCCTTAACACCGTGTCACGGGGTTTTGGGATCGTCACACATGTTATAACGGTTAAGTGTTCTAAATTTACTTAACCTCACCAACTTGTCTAATAAACATGTTATAACGGTTAAGTGTTCTAAATTTACTTAACCTCACCCATTAGTTTAATTAACATGTTAAATTGGTTAAGTATTTCCTTAATTGACTTAACCCTACCAATCTTGACTTAGCTTTATTAAAGCACCAACCACTCACATTAGACAGGTATTGTTGTGGTCACTGGATGTGTCGGTCGGTTCCGGGCAGTTTTACACCACAACTCAGTATAAGCTCCGGTCCTTTTTGGGCTCAATGCACTAACCACCCACATTATATAGGTGTTGTTGTGGTCACTGGATGTGCCGGTCAATTCTGGGCAGTTTTACACCACAACTCAGTCTAACCTCGGGTTAGGCATATTCGTCTTTTCTAAATTTACATATTTCTTATTTATGATAAATTCCATATGTAAGTTGCTCCCAATTTAACTATGCCATAATTATCCTTTTAGTTATGCTCACAATTAATGGTATACTAAATATACCATTTCGTGAACCTATCTATGTCATGTAATTTTTCATGTTTATCCTACATATTTATATGTATATTATAAATCAATTATTGTCATGGCCCACTTTCCTTCTAAATCACGTTCAAATTTTAGGTATATAGATTATACCATTTTCATGCCACTTATCATGCTTATGTGTCAAACATGCCAATTACATATAATTTCATGTTTCCCCAACGTTACCCCCGTTGTACGTTCGCAAAATTACATAGAATGTTAGACCGATATTTTAGCCTAACTTATAAAACAAAAAAGGGGAAAAGAGGAACTTTGCAACATTCCAACATCATACAAAAGTATGGATCAAACTACACATATGTCACATGGATTTGGCATAGAACAATATACTTTTGACTATGAACTTACAAATTTGATCTATGCAACATGAACCACAAGCATATGAATTTACCTAAAACTATACGAGTTCAACTTGGCATGTAGTGGTGAACTTGCAAATTAGATCTATCATAAAGGCGTATGGATCTGACATATAAAGCTGTAGATCTAAACATATAAGGTCGTAGATCTAAACATGTATGCATAATGGCTCTAAACAATTAGGCATAAACTTCATGACTTAGCCTAAAACTTGTATGTATAATAGTATCACCAAACTTACATATGATAATTTCGTTCCCAAATTCCTATACAACATCATAGGTTTACTAACCAATTTCCACATAACATGTAGGTTCGATAGACCACAAAAGTTCATAGGCATATATGATAGAGTAGACATGAATAAACATGAATCAACATCACATACAACTTGATACAATTCTATTTTACAATTCTTTACAAATCATGTCTTTAATTTATTCACATCTGAAAGATAACTACACTTACAATCAAAAGGAAAAACTTGATTTCAGGGATCTGTATTTTGAAACTGAATTTCTCGCCTTTGATGTAGATCGTTGAATTCTCTTGGTTGAATTAGATTGGTTTTAATTTGACTTAGGTTTTAGTGGCGGCTAGGTTTAGATGAGAGTGAATAATAGAATTAGGTTTTAGGTTTAGGGTCCTTATATTGTTGTAGAGAGTGTTTTAGGACCATTAGATTAACCCTAAACCATAAGAACCAATCAGATGCCACATCTTCCTTAGAGCAAATCGGCCCACGGGTTGACAGCTAAACACCCTGAATCAACCCTTAGTCGACCCGGCGGAGCTCGGGTCGACCTCAAAAATGGGCCGGTTCGGTTATTCCTCCTCCCGATTCGCTGCTTTGAACTTTTTTTCATATTTATTTATTTAATTTTTATATATATCTATCTATATATATATTTCTCATATGCATACAAACTTCAAGGCTTAATAACTTCATCATAAGTTATCCGTTTTATGCAAACCAAATGTCTATCTTAACCATAATTTTGAGATGAACGTAATAGCGCAACCCATTTCACTTAATTCTTCTTCTAAAAATTAAGTGTTATTGAATTTGTTAATTTTAAAATTCTCAGAAAATTCGGGGTGTTATAATAGTAAATTTTTACAGGCACAAATTCACGGGGAGACTATATACGGGGGGAGATTCAGAGATATATTGTCATCAATCAAAAAGGGGGAGAATGTTGAGTCAAGGAGTTTTGATTTATGCTAAAGAGATACGCGATGATCGACAAAAAAGCAATTTTCATTGGTTAAGGAAATAAGGAGTTACATATGGTATTATTCAATAAGATTTTGATTATTTGGTATGATAATAGTGTTCATTAATGTTAAAATCTATCCTCAAATAATCAATATTTATACACACACACACACACACACACACACACATATATATATATATATATATATATATATATGCACATTAATTGTGCAAACTGGGCATAACCGGTTGACCGCCCAAATCGGACCAGTCGACTGTTTTTACCCAGTTTGCACAATAAACATGCACACATATACACATAACGTATATATATTTAAATTCCTGTCTACTGATCCATTTTGACCCGTCGACCATTTTTAAACAAAAGCAACTATTCGAATCGTCACTTCCATTTCTTTAAGAGTTGCTTCTTTTCCTTTTCACCAATGATCATATCCATTGTTTCTAACTCTTTATTAATAGTTACAACTGTTTATCTTCTATATAAACATCTTGAAATCATCATTTCAATTCACCAATTCTTTCTATCTAATCTATATACTATTGATTTCATTCTTGAACTCCCAAGTACGCAAACGCTCATATTCTTCACAATATCATTCTTGAATCCTAGAATTTATATATTATTCTTTTGATTCAATATGATATCATCTTCTAAAATCTTCATAAACACAAATTTATTTGAGGATAAGATTATAGGAAGGTTGTACAAGAATTGACAAATTCGTATTATCAAGAACACACATTGTCAACTACAGCGTATATCCATCTTTGTGAAGTCCTTCGTGTTGTAAGAGGCAAGTAGTGAAGTCCTTCGTGTTGTAAGAGGCAAGTGTTGAAGTCCTCGTGTCGTTAGAGGCTTGAAATTCCCGTTTGACTGCTCGGGTGTTGTAAACCTGTTCCTCCGGGTGAAGTGAGGTTGTTGTTAGTGAAAATCTAGATAGAAGTCTGGGACTGGACGTAGGACGGTGCTCCGAACCAGTATAAAAATCTCTGGTGTGATTTTTCTATTTTTACTGCATTTACTATTAAATAGATCTGTGATTAGCTATTACTTCATACTTGAATATTGTTCGTCATATTACACGATCCTTGTGAGTATACTATACTAGCAAGTACACACGCACACTTTCAAAGGGTGTCGAACTCGGGACCAAAAATTATTTTACTAATAAATCCAATCAAGTTATTCAGAAAATTTGATTGGTTGAAAACACATAAAATATATGAAAAAGCGAGTTTTTAATAATAAGAAAAAGCAATTAGGGAGCAATGACATAGATTAAATTAACATGAATTAATAACCAAACAAATTGATACGGATCTAATTCATGTGTCTGTCACAAACATGAATCAACAATGATTAGGTTTCTAGAAGCAAATATGTGAATAACGACAAGTATACCCTATGCAGGAACTATGTCTTAACCAACCATAGGCTATCAGGATAGATTCACTATTTTATTTCTAAAAACCTAAACGTTAAATCTAAGTCTGATAAGCATTAGATCAAACATGAATATACCCTGTGAAGGAGCATAACTCTTAAACAACACAGAATATGAAGGTTCAGATCTAACCCTTGGTTCAGATCTAGATCTATATACATGAAGTCCAAATCTCTTTGGCTATGTGATTCATATTGAATCTAATCTATGCGTCATCACCCCCTAATTAAAGAAGATTAGCTAGACATAGCTAAAGAAGAAGAGAAAAATAAAATAGACAACATAAATAAATTACAATAAAAAGTAAAGAGAAAGGGAGAAGAATGATTTTATTCCAAGAGAAAGTTATAGAATAAAACCTAGTGTAATTCTAATTAACAAGATACAAGTGTATTTATAGCTGATATGAAAAAGATTAATTGGCTAATTAAACAATGTGGGACTAAAGTTTTAGCCCAAATAACACAAAAGCCAGTGTGAACGTAGCTGTAGAGTGATAGGCCTTGCAAATGAGCCAATGTGAACACAATGGTCATGCTGTAGAGTGAGAGGCCATGCAAATGAGCCAATGCGAACGCAACACGAGTCTTTAGTGAGCCAAATCTACCAAGCTGAGCTCATTTTGCAACCGTTCTTCAAGCTTTAAACTCTTCAAGCTTTAGCAATTTCAAACTTCACTCTTTTTAAGCAAATACTTCATGCTTTATCCATCAAATGCTCTAAACCATGCTTTTTATCAACAATCTGAAAACACAACTATAAATACACAATATCAATTAGTTTTAAAAGGAAAAACAAGATAAATAAGTGGATAAAATATACACGTTTATGTGTATATCAAATACCCCCACACTTATCTTTTTATTCGTCCTCGAATAAACTAACTAAGATATCTCACACTTTCGTAGTAAACACAATTGCATTTAGCGTATGCAACAAGCCGTTAAACCCTTAGGTGTCCCTATTAGGACGAGTGTTGTCTCATGAGGGTTTTCAGCGTATACTACCTACAAAATCCAAAGTGTCTTATGTACGTGGATTAATCAAACAATATATTAAGGTCTTTCACATTCCAAGGACTTTACCTAACTTCAATAATAATGGGTTAGCCCCAAATTGTCCATCCCATTAATGGTGCAAAAATGAATAAAAAATTTCAAGCTGAATCTTAATTCCTTGATAACACTGTGATTGTCTTGAAGGTTAAGAGCATGGTGTCAACCAAAGTTCTACACATTGACAATGTGCACCCAATCATTTATTCTTTTTTTTGAATAATTTTGCACCAGTGTGACCGTAATGTATTGGATGTGAGTTATGCATAGATGAAGGAAAATTTTGTAAGTTCTAAAAATGTTATAGATAAGAGGGAAAGTGTATTAGATGAACTTCAAGCTACAAAAGATAAAGTAATACTACGGCACGTATGAACATTTTGTTTCCTTTTATCACCTCTACTACAATCCTCGCTTCTAAATACGGTATGATGGATGTGGATAGAATGGAAATGGATGCTTAATAGTCAAGAATGATGGATGAATATTTTATTTTGAGAGAATTTCTATTCATTGCATTTTTTTCTCTTTTTTTCTTTTTCTTCTTTTTTGCATGATGAATGATGAGTAGAGATGGAATGGAATGATACCGTACTATTTCACTTGATTCCTCCACTACTAAGCTAATCATAACCAACACTTCATGAAAGGAAAGTTTTCTGACCTGGTTACTTTACTTCCATAACCCTAATTCAACACACAAGTCTAGATTGATGTTATGTAAAAAGATGAAAGGAATGACAAGTAAAGTTTCATAAGATAGATAACCCATATAAAATAAGAAGTGGTGTATGAATATCCTACCTTAAAACAAGTACGTAGTGGGTAGTGTAATATTGGTATATAAAAGAATAATGAATTCTAACCTTTAAGCAAAAGGTTCTTAAATATACCAATATAAGAAAAACTTGTCGAAACATGGATGTAAATCGACTAAAACTTGGGTTTGAATACTGTGGGGTATCGAAGAACACTATAATGAGTCATTTCTCCTTAATTAGACCAAGTGGAATTTAGAATTTACAAATTGAAAATTTTGAGAGAAAAAATATTATGCATGAAAACGAACTCAAAAAATCCAATAAATGTAGGTGCAAAATCATTTTTTTTGATTTTTTTTACTTGCACATTCTAACATGTATAACAAGGGTTGACATGCTTACTCCAGAACACGACTAACGTCTGCACAGTCTCAAGCTAACATCTTAAAAAGACACATTACGACTTAGTGAATAAATAATGTTTATTCCCATCACCCGACAATTCAACTTATCAAACAAGAATCAAGGTGTTATTTATGAATTTAAGTTAGTCCTTGTTCAATGAGTGTCCTAGTTCATAAAATTTGATTGCTGATGTAATGTAAATTCCCCACAAACTTGAGTGTGACTGTGACCTCAGAGTTGTTGATAAGACATATCTTAGTGAAAAGGAAACAAAAGAAGTGGGTAAGCATGGCTTACTGTATGCGTGTGCAAAAAATACGCCATCATCGAATATATGAACTGGTCCACAATGGACCAATGGATCAACCTCATTAATATTATGAGACACATCTGAAGCATAGAAACCCAAATCATAAAGAATTTTATATTACGTTTCAGATTTGGAAAAAAAAATTTATTTTTTCAAAAGTTTGAGTTGCTAAATTTAAAATTTCGAGCTTACAATTGATCCTAAAATCAAATTGAATTTCTATAGCAACAAAAGATTGGTCATCGAGCCGGGGCTCAGTAAAAGTTTCAAAAACAAAGTTTGATTTGTTCAGATGATGTATAAATTGAGAGATATGTGCATCATTCTCACCCCCACACCTGTTTTGAGAAATATTGTTTAGTTTTGCCTTAATATTTGAAATGTTTTTGGCTAAAGGTTCATTCATTAACCTAAAGTTAAAACCAAACAAATGAATTTTTAGTAAATTTCAAAATCGTGTTTTCTCAAAAACAGTGTTATTCCAAAAAGAGTTCATATACTGTAGAAATTTATTAGTGAAAAATGAGTGATCACAGTGAGGTTCGGTTGAAACGATCAAGATACAAGGAGTTTCAACAGTTTCAGAAAAATTGTCATTGTGTTTAAGATCACAATCAACAGTCTCGTTGTTTTCAACCTCAAGAATTTCAAAGTTTTCAAATGTTTTATTTTCAGTTTCAAACCCGACAACATTATCGTCAATTAGTTCAAGAAGTTTTCACTCATCAAAGTCGTCCTCACTCAAACAGTTATTACAAACTTCATTGCTTCTTTCAGATTGACAATCCAAAGTTGTTGTATTTTCAAAATTTTCAGAATATGAGAGAGGAAGATCAAATTGAAGATTGACGTTTTCGTTTTCAAGAGAATTTAAATTCAAATCAATTACCGAGATTTCAACAACTTCATTAATATTTTCATCAATTTCAAAAGTTGTCAGTTGAAAATTTTCGATTTCAGTAAGAGTTGAATTTTCAACACAAGCATCAGTTTGAGTTTGAATTTCAATTTCACAGAAATCAGTGTTTTGAACCAGAGACTTCTCAAAATTTTCACTTTCATCGACAGTCATATCACCAGAATCATCAATAATCGTTATGTACTGTTGTGACGAAGTTATTGGTTGATTATTGTTTCTAAAAGAAATGTTGGCGTAAACTTGGTTTTCACAAGATTGGGATTTAAAGTTGGTGTAAAAGTTTTTAACCTCAGCTATAAGAAGAGCAATTTGATAAACAATCCTAGGAATTTCAGGGCAACTTAGTTTGCTATCTGTTATTTTTATAGCTAGTTCTTCGAAGTAAGTCAAGCCAAGTTTCATGAAATCCTCAAATTCATCAACGCCATGAATTCCCTCCAATAATTGATTTTTTAGATTTTGCCAAAGTTCAATAGTGTATCGAGCCTGTTGTTGAATGAAATGCATATTTTCGATATCTTTATTTTCAAAATCCTGTTTTTCATCTAAAGTTCGCGCTCGTTCCATGATTTCCTGGCGACAATTCCAAATTTCATGCATTAATTGATCGATTTCACTCAGGTTGTCTTCAATAAAATTGGTAGACACATCAGACATCAAAATGATGTTTTTCAGAGTCGTTATTCCTATGTGTTTCTCACTGGTTAACCTTTAAAATTCATCTACCTCATCTCTTAGAAATCATTCGTTTTTTAATTTCCACCGCCAACGTCGCCAAAAATTTAGCTTGTTCACTACACATTTTTCATATTCGATAACCGAACTTATACCTCCACTCGTATTATGAAAATCATTTTGGTTTTCAAAATTTTCATTGAAACCCGTGTTGAAATTCAGCATTTTGCTTACCCATTTGTGCTAAATGTAGACTAACCACAGATAAATTCTCCTCAATCGAGAAATTTTCAGCTTGAAATTCATTCTGATTTGAATTGTAACCAAAATCATTTATATTTTGAAAAGAATTGAAATTTTGGTTATACATGGGGCAAGCGCGCATGTACTAGAAGAAGGGATGTTTTTTTTAGGTCGAAAAATCAGTTTCAGAACTTGTGGCTCTAAAGAAGCTCTTAAAAAAATATGTTAAAATTAACAACTTCGTATTATATGAATACAAGTCCAGGCCATGTTCGGACAGGGGTTATCAGTGTGCCACGAATCACCGTAGAAGCACGACTGAAGGTTTAAGTACCTGTTTGAGTTCGAGACTATACCGTTCATTAGACACCTTAGAGAGTATCAATCCTAATTGTCAATTTAACGAATATTTTGTCCTATGAGCTTTGGGGTATCCTTGATTTGATTTCAAAAATAAAAAACAAACTATCCAATTTATTCCACGTTTTTAAAATTCCCAACCACACATCAACATGCAGAATAATCAATCACAGAACAAACACAGTGTAATAAATTCCAGAAATAATTTTTTTACAAGCAAGCGGCTGCACCTGCAGAAATATTTTACAAGCAATTTCTTTATATTTTTTTTAGCAGCAGCAAACCCTCTAGAGTTTAGAAAATTCTCATTTATATCGAAAGTCCGTCCAGTGCAACTGAGTAGCGCTAGCGCGTCCACACCTACTTGGTGTGCAACCGCTCCAACAAATCAAACTCTGCTAATTACTTGACTTCTGATTTATCTATTGATTTCTAGAATCTTTTCTTCGACTTTGATCTTTGATTTTCTTTTCTCTTTCTTTTCTTTTGTTTTTAGAAAGAAAACTAAAATGCCACTAAAACTAAAACAAAAGAAAACGAAGACTAATTCAAAAATTTAAACAAAAAAAATGAATTTTTTGTCGGAAAGCAAATAAAATTGATAAAACAAAATTGCTTGCACTCAAAATGCCAACCACCGTTCAAAATATGCTGCTCAAACCAATTTACATGCCCCTTTATGATTTGTTTCCTTTTTTTTATGCTTGCCAAGTCAGTGTATGGCATATACTTCAATGTTGAGAATAAATAAATAAATAAGGTGTAATATCCTAAACAAAATCACAGGAAAACTTAAGAAGATATGCGTCCTCTAATATTTTGTTTCTTTGGAAACAATCAAGCCTACCAAAAGATCACACCCCCCCCCCCGAACTTCAGGAAATAAAATCCCAAATTATTTTTCTCCTTTTTAAAAATTGGCGTGGTTAAAATTTCAAACCAAAATTCTGAATCGGATGCGAGTGGTTTGAATCAGTTTTTGAACAGCTCTCTAAATTGAAGTGGATGCGTGCAGATTAGGGTTCATGCCACTGTTCAGTTTTCAAATCAAAGTGGGGTTAGCAGTTATTTTTTTCGAATTCGGTATGTAGATTGGTAGTTCGATGTGAACGTTGATCGAAGATGTATCGAAGATGTGGCTGTGGTTGAGTTCGGATTGGGGACTGGACGTTAATAGCGCGATGGTGAATTGGGTTCGGTTGTCGATGGCAATTGATTTCAGAGGACAGAGTTCAGATTTGGCTCGGTGATGGATGATGGGTTAATTCACAGGTGGAGGAAGCAGTGGAAGGATTCAGGTTGAGCGGGTTGATGTCGAAGGTGATCAATTAGGGTTATGCATGCATTGCAAGACTTGTGATGGGCTGTGAACATTGATGGAGTGGTATGCTGTTTTAGAATTGGTTTGCTGTTTTAGAATTGGTTTGTGGTTTACTTGCATTTTGGTGAAGTGGTGTCTGAGTTGATGAGGGCTGTTTGAGAATTGTGGAAGATGGTCGGGCCTTGATGAGAGAGTAGTTTAGTGGTTTGCGTGTGGATCTTGTGTGAGTTGCGAGTTGTTGTTTATGGAAAGGGGAGGTGGAAGTTGTTGTGATTTGACTGGAGCAAAAGGCAGTTGTGTTGTGAGAAATTTGGAGGTTAAGGCGATTATGTTACTAGGAGTGCTGCGATTGAATTGTTTGATCGGTGAGGAAATGAGGTCAGTGGTGATGTTTATTGAGGACTGAGGGACGGTTGTTGAATGCGCTGTATGTCGGTTGACAGCAAGAAGTGGATTATTGAATGTTGGTAGGAGCAAAGGGATTGGTAAGGAGTATACGGCAAAAGGGAAAGAAAGTTGATGCGTAGGTATGAACTGAGGAGTGAATTGCGAATACGAGGGTGGTGAATTGATGTTTGGAAGGGGTGATGACTGGAAGAGGAGATTTATGGAAGTGGAAGTGGGAAAGATTTTGAAGGAGAGAATTTGCAAAAAGGGATTTTTTTTTGCAAAAAGGTATCTTTTTTTTTTGTATTTGTAAAAATTTTAAAAGGAAAGAAATTTGTAGAGATAATTTGGGAAATAAATCAAAGAAAGGAAAGAAATAAAATAGAAAAATAGAAAAGGTTTTTTTATTATTGTAAAAGAAGAAATATGAGATATTGGAAAATAAAGGAAATAAATCGAGAAAAACAATTGGAAAGAAATGAGAAAATTTGGCAAGTACATTTTTTTTAAATTAGACAATTTTTTTCCTCTTGTGTAGAAGATTAAGGTATCAATAATCAATGCCAAATCAATTAATAAGATTTTCTTCTATCTATACAAGAAAATAAGAGAAAAAATAAAATAAAATTATTTTTGTGTTTTTTTAATGGAAAAATAGGAAAATAAAATTATAACCCAAAGGATTTACTAATAAAAATTATTTCGGTCCCCGGCAACGGCGCCAAAATTTGTTTGCGAAAAAATTAACAACTGTAAACAACTGTGTAATCCATTTGGCTTCCTTAAACAACAAGGGTTGTTGTAAAGGGTGTCGAACTCTGGGACCAAACATTATTTTACTAATAAATCCAATCAAGTTATTCTGAATTTTTGATTGGTTGAAAACACAGAAAATATATGAAAAAGTGAGTTTTTGATAATAAGGGAGTAATTAGGGAGCAATGACATATATTAAATTAACATGAATTAATAACCAAACAGATTGATACAGATCTAATTCATGTGTCTGTCACAAACATGAATCAACGATAATTAGGTTTCTAGAAACAAATATGTGAATAACGACAAGTATATCCTTTGTAGGAACTATGCTCTTAAACAACCATAGGCTATCAGGACAGATTCACTATTTTATTTCTAAAACCCTAAAAGTTAGATCTAAATCTGATAAGCGTTAGATGGAACACGAATATACCATGTGAAGGATCATAGCTCTTAAACGACAAAGAATATGAAGGTTCAGATCTAACCGTTGGTTCAGATCTAGATCTATATACATGAAGTTCTAATCTCTTTGGCTATGTGATTCATACTGAATCTAATCTAAGTGTCATCACCCCCTAATTCAAGGAGATTAACTAGACATAGATGAAGAAGAAGAGAAAAATAAAACAAAAAACATAAATAAATTACAATAAAAAGTAAAGAGAAAGGGAGAAGAATGATTTTATTCCAAGAGAAAGTTATAGAATAAAACCTAGTGTAATTCTAACTGAATAAGATACAAGTGTATTTATAGCTGATATGACAAAGAATAATTGGCTAATTACATAATGTGGGACTAAATATTTAGTCCAAATAACACATAAGCCAGTGTGAATACAACTGTAGAGTGAGAGGCCTTGCAAATGAGCCAATGTGAACGCAGTGGTCATGCTGTAGAGTGGGAGACCTTGCAAATGAGCCAATGTGAACGCAGCATGAGTATTTAGTGAGCAAAATCTACCAAGTTGAGCTCATTTTAAAACCATTCTTCAAGCTTTAAACTCTTCAAACTTTAAACTCTTCGAGGTTTAGCAATTTCAAACTTCACTCTTTTTAAGCAAATGCTTCATGCTTTATCCATCAAATGCTTTAAACCATGCTTTTTATCAACAATCTGAAAACATCGCTATATATACACAATATCAATTATTTTCAAAAGGGAAAACAAGATAAATAAGCAGATAAAATATACACATTTATGTGTATATCAAGATCTAGGTTCAACTGTAGAACATTGAAATCGACCACCCCGCTCGAAAGGACTAACTTCTGACTCAACAAGCAAAGACGCCATTGTTTAGGAAATTGATCCTCCAAAGTAGCTTGTATTTGATCCATTATTAAAAAAAACTGCAATTCACTACACAAGAGAGTTCCCGTTCCATACATAAAGTGTTCCGATCCGTGCCTATAAGGAAAAAACATGAATGATCCAACTTTCTACATATCAAAATAAAACGTTAATTTTGGGGTTTACAATTAAACAAAAATTATAAATTCCAAGGGGCAAATGTTATCCACCAAAAATCATGCATATACCGTTGGGTCGAATTCAAAGTTAGAATTGATGGGTCAGACAGTACACTCAATGTTTATGGATCGGTCATCCTCAGTATGCATGGATCGGGTACCGGCTTTAATATTGGGTAGGTCGGTAAACGTCTTCATATGAGTCAGTGGAGAGCTCTTTGCTATCGCTTGGATAGGTCAGTACATGCATCTGTCAGATGGGTCGGTCGAGCTCTATTAGATGGGTCGGTCGGCCATGTTGTAAACGATGGATCAGTCAGTCACGTTATAAACTATGGGTCGATCCTGCCTTGTTCATGGATGAATTGCTAAGTATAAATGCATGAAGTGAATTACGCGCATGGCACAAAATTACGTTATGGATTGACAATTACGAGAACATGGAGCATTTATACTGAAACTAACAAGTCCAAATACTTTTAACATGAAATTAAAGTGCATGTGGTCCTCGTAGGAACATATACGGGACACATTGGTTTGTTTGGCATAGCTTACATGGTAACACATCAGCATCAATATGAAGTTTTTAGTTATAAGCCGGTTTACATGTTCACATTTATCATCACACATCGTTAAATGGGTTGGTAACATGGTAAATGCGAAGCCATATGTGAAATAAACAAGAAAGTGACGTGGCTGGAGTAAAACATGAAAAAGGTAAAACGATGTATACAGTAGTACGGTTCGGCTCAAATAAGCTGCATGCAGTCACAAACCATAATTTAAGTTGGTACCTTGAGTGCTATGGATTGACATGCAAGATGGCACCATGGGTCGGTCTGAACTCAATGATGGATCAAACACCCTTAAGCTTGCACATGTGATGGGTCGGTGAATGTAAAAAGACGCTGTCACTTATGTAAATAAAAAATGGTCAGACATGATATTATAATGCATTAGAATGCTCCTTTGCATGGACTAGAAATTGCGTGATACCACGGACCAGAAACTTCTAATATTGATAAGGCGGAAGAATATACCATTTTATGAATCAAGCAATATGCAATTGGACACATCATAGATGGTACAATGTAACGTGAATACATGGTAACGATGGCACAAATATAAAGTAATGCCACAGAACACGTCAACACAACATGTATAATAAACAAGCATAAGCGAAGCTGTTAAGACACATTGGCATATAAGAGTGCAACTCTGTACAATGTTACATGGATCAGCCTCAAATGAAAAAGTGGGTACAGTAATGAAGCATGGATCGGCATTATAAAGTATTAGTATGAATCGGTACACTCTGTACATTAGACATGGATCGGTATAAAGGGAATAAGTGGATCGGTAGCAAGTTGTAATTGTATGGGTCGGTCATAAACCCAGTGGCATTTTCATAAATAAGTTTGTGACTGATCCATACCCTGCACATAATATTTTCTTCTTTTCCACTACCTCCAAATAATGCCTATAGATACCCCACTTCTCCACCATTCAAAGGACCGATTTTTCCACCCCGAAGGGCTACTCAAATCATTTCTCCACCACTCTCAAGCACTCCAAGCTCCATTAATGGCTTCTCATGCTCAATCCATCTTCCTCCAAAAACAGATGGACTAAATCTTCTCCAAACTCCATTAGAAATCCGTTAAACTCAATCCAAGTGTTCTCCAATCGTTATTTATTCTCTCTCAAGCCTAGATCTAACATAAATTCATTATGGAACCAACGAAGATCATCTAGGTGTTCAAGTGGTTGGAGATTTATGCAACTACCATCAGAAATCGAAAGATCTTACTTATTCCATTGCGAATTCAAGTGAAATTTAGAGCGAAATGAAAAAAAAAGAGAAGATCATTATAAAAGAGAGAAACGAGTGATAGGAGTGAAGCCATGTACTTTGTAAATCCAAAAGTGATAATGAAAAGTGATTCCATACTGGACCTAGGTTTAAATTGACCGAACCACTATAAATTCTCATGTTTTTAATTGCTTTTACATTTCGTGGCTCCATTTTTCTATTCCATGCCTTTTGATGAAGTGTTACATAAAACACCATTGGTGTTGAGGTCATTTTTTGATTTCAACATTGCCATCCCCTTTCACGTTGCTGGAGAGGAGGCATTTAAAGGCAGTAGAGTAGGAGGGAGAAGGTGAGAAGTGGGGCCCACATGCCAACTTTCTTTCCTCTGGATCGGTACGTATCCTGATGTAACAGCCCGCATTTTACATGTTGGAAGATCAAAAAATATTTTTGTATTATTCCCGTAGGGTTGGATCATCCTCATATTTTAATATGTTGTTTATGGGAATGTGGAACATGTCCATAATTTTTACCAATTTTTCTTGTGACCATTTTTCCCTTCATTCTTTTTTAAGGCATAACTTTTGGCTAGTGTTGAACCAGGTGCTGAAACCTGTGCCATCGAAAAGGAAATGATGATTCCCTTTCCGTAGAATGGTCACATTAAAGATTCGTCTCAACGGTTACGGAGGAATCACTTTTTAAAGGTTTTACAGCTGGTTGTTCAGGTTTTTAAACCATAATGGGCTGATTTGGGAAGGCCCATTCATGGGCTGGTGGAGGTTATAAATAGGTGGTGGTCGGCATAAAGGATAGTTTAGTTTCTCCATTCTCTAATTTTGGAAGATCCAGAGTTCCTCAATTCCTCCATTCTCTCCACCATCCCACCATTTGAGCTTAAAGAATCGAAGATATACATCATTTAAAGCTAGATCTACGCAAATCGAAGAGAGAGCTTGTCGAATTGAAGAGTTTGGATCAAATTCTTTGCTATCCGGAATCATAATTCATTGCTTTTAAGTTGTTTTGGAGAAGTGGTGAGTGATATGCATATCCCACGTGGATTCAATCAAGTATATGAGTTATATGATCTTAATTTCTTCATTTTCAAATTGTTTTCCTTAGATCTACACCATGGTAAGTTTATTTTCATATGATTCGCCATAGGATCTAATCTAGTAACTTAAAACCGGTAATTCTTATATATTTTCATATGTTTATGCAAGTTAGATCCATAATTTAGTTCATATGTTCATTTATCATGATTTTGGTGAAGTTTACATAATTTTGGTGAAAATTGTCATTTTCATGTTGTTAGTGATTTCATGACATGCTTATGGTTGTATTGGATGAATTCATTGAGTTGATTTCATCGATCTTGTCGTTTGACGAAGTTTTGGTTGAATTTGGTGATGGATTGGACTTGTACAGGCCACCGATCGGTCATGAAGGGGTCGAACGATCGAGATGTGGAGGGGTCGGTCGGTCGTGACGTTGAGGGGTCGGTCGGCGTCTCCAGAAACACGGGTCGGTCAGTCAGGATGGATCGGGTCGAGCATGGTCAGGGTGAAGGAGTTCTGGTCGGTCGGCTATAAAGCTGAAGGGTCGGTCATGGTGTGAAGTTGATGGATCGGTCGAAGCCATTTGGGGATGGGTTGGTTGGGTGGAAGTAGGGGTCGGTTAGCCTGACTTAGATGGGTCGGTCGGTCAAGTTCTGGGTGGATGGATTGGTTGGATCGTGGTAGCAACAGATGGGTCGGTCGTAGTTTTGATGTGATGGGTCGGTTCAGAAGGGGTTGGTCAGTCCGTGTTGCATGGATGGGTCGGTCGGTCTCTGCTTTTGATGGCTTGTCGGTCGGCATGTCTGATGGAGGATGGTCGGTCGCACAGGGTCGTTTTTGGAAAAATTATATTTTCGGGTATGACCCAGATTTGAACAAAAGGTTCTAAAAAAAAATCGGGCAGAAGTGCCCGCACCCATGCCGCAGCGCAGTGCATCCTAAACACCGTGGATTGATGTTGAACTTTGTGTTAGTATCTTTCTTTGGTCTAAGAGTAATGTTGTGACTTCGAAGTGAATTCAAGTGAGAATGTCTAAGTGCGGTGGTGTATTCCTTAATCGGTGTAGAGTAACGAATGTGAAGATGACTCAAAGTGATGAGTTGATGGATAATGGCTGCTCAAGGATGTTTTGAGCTTGTGTATAGTCGTAGGTGTTGACGACTAGAGATATTGAAGGCTGAGATATTATTCTTGTCGTAGGTCCTAGTGGGCTCAAAGCAGGGGTACAATAGAGACATCTAAAAGACTGGTTGTTGGTCGGGTGCCCTGGGTATCATAGAAAGGCCTAGATATGTCAAATTGTGTGATGTATGGAGTTTTTGTTAGAACCGAGGTAACCATTAGCCCTTGATGGATAGCAGTATGATATGTCCAGTCATATGATTAACAATTGTTTCGAAGCAGGATCAGTGGTGATAGCCTGAGTCTGTCCTGTATGTTTGATTGTTTTGCTTGTACCGTCTCACAAGGATTGTCCGATATCGGAGGAGATGTTTCTCGGGTGCCTGTCTGGTATTGGTTTAGGCCTTTGGGGCTTGTGCTTGAGGGATATTGAATTCGATTAAGATGGCTTACGTGAGATATATAATCTGGATGTTATAACTGTTATTATGGATTACTTTCGGTTGCCATGTGAATGGTTTCTTGGATTGCCTTTGTCGTATGGTTGAAATGCTTATTGTAAAGACTATCACTGTCCCATGTTGGGAAGATGGGAGTTGGGTTATTCTCTTGTATTGTGGGTAGATTAGTTCGTTTACTTACTCATTCTCATATACCTTATTGATGAAGTTTGTTAGTTGTTTTATTGCTCACCAAGACTGCTGTCTGACTCAAGGTTTTATATTTCCCTCTTATTACCTTGGGCTGATAATCTGATTGTTTGGATGGGCATACTTAGTAGCAGGTGACAGGTGATATCTTGGTAAGGACAATGTTGCAATTCCGTGACGAGCAGAAGGCTGGCGTACTATCTTTTCTACTATATAGTATTTGGATTTCCGCTATTTGTTTTTCTTCTCTGAGTGATATAGTGAGGCAAAATTGTATAAATACTCTAGCTGTAATCCAAGTGTATGGATATTACTTTCTAGTCGTTATGAAAGTTTAGTGTTTTACGCTTCACTATTAATACCTATTGTATATGTTCTACTATATTTTATCCTTGCGCTGTGAGTTCTACGACAGGTTTCTCTTGTGTTTCATACCTTGATGATCATCCATAGTTGTCTGGCACGACATCCAGCGCATTATTTCTTTTGATTAGTGTTGGGGTTATGGGCGGTCATCACACCTGGTGTGTTAGCTATTTCTTGTACTTGCTGCCTTGAACTTTTTGAATCTAGGTTGATGCCTCATTTCGTCTATGAGTTTTTGTATATGGGAATTAGCGTGCTTTTCAAAGCGTTAGATTGTGAGAATACGAAAAAACACGGTGAAGCTGGGATACAGAAAATAGGGCAAGGCTGGGGTACATAATGTTGGGAGCAAAGGGGATACGAATTTGGGACTTGGTGGGTTTTGTGGAGTCACGAGGCTCGGGATATGGCTTTTGAAGATGCTTAGGGCTATAAAGTTGGTATGTCTGGTGATTTCATATCTTGGGTAATGCTAAAATTCTGATCTCGAACTTGGTTATTTTCCGAGGAGTTTTGTCGAGTCGTGGCGATCACACTAGCGCACTTCATCCGGGCTAGGTTCCTGAGTATCGTGGTGATACTTCAGAGTTTTTAACTACGCGACGGGTCGAGTCATGTGGGCTTGGATTGCTTTTGAGAACCAGGTCAAAATGCCGGATAACACTTGCCCTCAAAGTATGTCTTGTTGTAGCATTATATGCTTTAAGTTGAAACAAGTACTCCTAGAAGGCAGAAAGATTTCCAAGTTGCGTTAAGCGATTGATCGCGACTTTTCCGTTGAGTAGCGCATGCTTGGGAGTACACTGCTTCTAAGCTGCAACGACGCTTTGTTGAAGTTTGTCGATGTGAGCGCAAAGTTCCGACATTGTTGAGCATGCTGATTGCTCAGATTGGAAATCCTTTTTGGTTGCTCAAGTAAGTGTCTAATTACTGTCAACTCAAGAAATTAAACGTTAGTTGTCGACTCTCGCTTACGTCGGAACATAAACGAGTTGTTGTCCACGTAGTGTCACGTACGCGCTTATGCGTTTACGTGCAATTTCATGCGATACGATCTGGATTTATAAATAAATATAATTGGAATAGTATGTCTCCAAAGTACGATCGTACGGGTTGATCTTAGAGAATGTTATCGAATCGTAAACTCGTTCGCTTGGCATACACTCTTGAGCTGTCTAAACTCGTGGACATGCAACTGGTTGGTGAATTGAGTCAGGCTCGATAATTAGAATTTTGAAATCGTGTGCGCATGGTCCTAGCTGAAGTTAGGACTTTGAGAACTTCACCGAATTTGGAATTTTCAAGAGTTCCACGTTTCTCTTCCCCTTCCCTTCTTCTTTTCATTTTGTTTTGTTTTTTTGTCTTTTTAATCGGGATCAGTATCGATCCGGGGATCGGTACCGATCCTAGCACTTAGAAACATTTTCTAAGTTCCGGGATTTCACCTCTCTCTCCACTATATAAGGAAGATAAGAATCTCCATGCCTTTTACACTATTTTATTTTGTACTCTAGAGTTGCGAACTTCTTAAACTTCGAAACCCAACTACACTTCGTTGTCAACCATGGTCTTCTCCTCCTCTGTTCAAACCACTACCCCAAAACAACAAATTTGGCACACCAGGATGTGAAGTTTTGATACGGCTTAAAACGTATCAAATTTGATATAGCCCACAGCCGTATCAAATTTGCTTTGCTACAGCTCAACCGATCCGAACCTCCCCTAACCCCTAAAATCTAACCGTAAATCTTCGAATCTTGGATTACTTCATTTGATACGCATTTGAGTCGTATCAAAACTGCATCATATTTTTGCTTTTCCATGAACCCTTCCATTTTTTGTAGGCCGTCCAATTCACAATTAAATCTTTCCTAATTATTTCGTTTCCCTCTTCCATAACCCTAGCCTTATTTCCCCATCTTTATTCTATTAATACCAATCATCTTCACTCCATCGCTTCTGCCCAAACTTGGAATCCCTGCAAGATCGATAGTCTATACATCCGAGCTACTCAAAAGGAAGATTATTTGAAGAAAACCAAGTTAGATTTCCCCAATCTAATTGTAATCTGTACGAATGTTAATATACCCTTCGTTCTTTTGATGTATTTTTGATTTACCGACTGGATTTTCAAGTGTTCGGTTGTTTAGATGATGATTAGTTGGAAAAAAAATCATTCTTGTTCATTTGATTTTCGATTTATCTAATTGGGTTTTGAGTGTTCAAGTGTTTAATCGATTATCAATTGATGGTTATTTGAACAAAATTTTGCGTTAATTTTATTTGTGATGATTTGGTACTCGATTTAGCCAAGATAGTTCAAATTCTATTTTAGTAATGTTGGATTAATTAAGAGAAATTTTATACATAAATGTTTTGTGTGTAACACTAAAAATATTAGGAACATAAGATTTTATGCAACTATATAGTACTCCAACATGATTTCATAAGAATATTTACACTCAAAAACTCACCAATTCCATCAATGTTCTTCTAGCTCTGTTGATGATCTGATATCTTGCTCATCTATTTGCTAATGGACATCCTCTTCTAATAGAAATCTTTAAACTTCCTATTGTCTGTCTAGTGTCGTATGTCTTTCAATTTCATCATGATATTTCCATTTTTTATATATTAAGATAGGTCATTAACTTATATTGCGTTAATATGTGATTTGTGCCAAAACAATCCTAGAACTATGGGTTTCATGAGAAGCAAATAGAATATGAGTAAAAGAAATTGTTAATTTATTTATTTTGCCTTCATTTTTTTCATAGATTATATTGTTTAAAAATACGAGAACCCAAAACCAGGTTAATATGTATTAGATTACTTTTATTTCTTTATCCTAAACTTAAATATGATATGAAATTTGAGTTTGTATTAATGATCTTGATGTAGCCTGGATCATTGGAAAGTAATAGTAAGTTAACTGTAAACAAAATTGAATTCAAATTTTCAGATGGATAGTGTATAAATTTGACTTTACAACTTACATACTCCGCTTAGCTTTTGAAATATTATGTCTAGTATATTTTAGTGACTGTTGGCTAGCTTTTAGACCAAGCCACCAAGATCCAAGCACATGTTTAATACGAAGTTTTGTTCATGAAGATGCATCCTCGAGATTCGCGATCGCCCCCATGACCACGATCCGATCCATTCATACTGCCCGATCCGATCCTTTCACGCCAGTTCGATCCGACCCAATTCCTGAAGCTGAGAGGTAAAGGCTATGACCAAGTCATTCACGATCCGATAATATAGGATCTCATGACACCTGTCCACAACGGCTATATTGACTATTTCTCCATCAAGCCACGAACCCGTCTGAGATCTTCGGGATTTGTGCCATGTATGATCACGATCCGTCTGCAAATATCACCTATAAATAGCCCCAGGCTTGGCATTTTTGGGGATCTTTTTGGCAGTTCTGAGTGTTGTTCCTACCATTACTGTAACACCCCGTATTTTCTATGAACATATAAGTAACTAATCAGAGAATAATTAATTTTTAAAATAGGAATCAAGGGAAACGGGTTGCGCCATTGCGTTCTTCTTGAAATTCTGCTTGGAAACAAGTCCGAGTTTTCGAGAAACGGAGTCCGTATGAGGGAGATATGGCCCTACGAAGTTTCAGAGAATTTCAGAATCGAAAACAACTCGAAAATTCGAATTCAAAATCCCAGAACAGGCTGGGCGGGAAAATTCCCGCCCATGGACCAGGTTGACCTAGGGGTCGACCATAGTGTCGACCTCCCAGGGGCCAGGTTGACCATAGTGTCGACTTAGGGGTCGACCTGGCCAGACCAGGTCGACCATAGTGTCGACCTGGGGGTCGACCTGCTCCCGAAACCCAGTTTTTTTAACCTGGTTCATTCTGATGTATCCGGTCTCGTTTCTGTCTAGATTCGTCCGCCTAATCCTATAAAAACTCACCCCTAGCCTCATTCTCTCCACACCATTTCATTCTGTCTATATTCTGCCTCTGTTCTAATTAAAAATAAAAATGGCGTCGCTACCCTGTTGGAATCAAAACTTGGACTGATGAATCTTCTTCCAACCTGAATAGAATTAAAAGCTAAATCAAATCTCAAATCCAAGTTTAGAGCTACGACAACAATTAAAGAGGAATAATTCAGCATTTCTGCATTAACAACAGTTTATTATCCTTTCTTAAAATCACAAAATGCAAGTACAGTTATTTTCCACTATAAACTGTAATTATAATTGTGACATGATTATAAATCTGAATCTGAGGTTATGTATATTCTTATCTGTCAGATCTGTTTTTCTGTGACTATTCTGTAACTCTTTCTTCTTTCTGTTCTATAGCCAGGCTACTACGAGCCTGCGCCGAATCTCATAAGAGATTAACGCACAAATGCTAAATTTTGGGACAAATAATAATGCATAATTGGACATGAAACTGTTGCCTATGAGACTATTGCCTATGACTATGATTCCTGACTATAAGACTATTGCCTATGACTATGATTCATGCCTATGAGAATATTGCCTATGACTATGATTCACGCCTATGAGACTATTACCTATGACATTGAATAAGAAACTATTGTGATTAGTCGCCCATGACTATTGTGGTTAGTTGCCTATAACTATTGTAGTTAGTTTCTTATGCATATTCCCTTAATGATGTTAGATCTCATATTTAGTATGTAACTTTGCTAGTTTATTCCCATTCACTGATATGTACATCGAGCCTAGAGGGGACATTATCATTGTATTTGGTTCAATATTGCATGTCTATTCTTTCCTGTGCTTATCCCCTATTCCTTTTACTAGGGCCATTTCATGAGTATTTAGAGAACTTGGGGAAATATGTTATACGGGGATTGGGCGTAGCTTAATTAAGTTAATTTGGCATAATCTGAATTGGCTATAATAGTGAATGATTTACATGTATATTAGTCTTGGACATAAATGGTAAACTAGAATATTAAATCTAGTTTTGATATGAAGTGTAAATGGGAATATTAAGGCTAAAATTTGGGGCATATATTGTATTATGAATTATGACCTTGATTTAGGCCTGTAAGTTTAGGCTAAATTTATGATTAGGCAAGATAGGTAAATAGAGTTTTAGAAATATATAATCTGCTAAATCTGTTATCTGCTAAATCTTTTAAGTTGCCTAATCCGTTATTTGCTAAAACTATTGAATTGCCTAAACTGCTAAATCTGTTATCTGATAAATCTGTTGAATTGCTTAAACTGCTAGATCTGCTACCTGTTGAATTGTATGATCTGTTGAAACTAGATAATGGTAATCTGAGTATGGAAATCCTTATGCTCGACCTAAGAATTGGTAGAACATGGAAATTTGATTAATCTGTTATATCCTATGAAGAAGTTTAATCTGTTAAATAAACAAAATTAGGCTGATATCTGAAAAATCTGTATTGAAATGAATTGGCTATGACACGAGGTTAGACTCTGTTTGCGCTAGAAGCCTGCCCGGAACCAACCGGCTTAACCAGCGACCGCAAACTGTCAGTCTAATGTAAGAGGTCGTAGGCATAACTAAAATTTGCTTAGACACGAGGTTAGGTCTGGCTTGTGGCAGAAGTCTGCCCGGAATCGCCAGGCATATCCAGCGGCCACAAGCTACCATCCTAATGTGAGAGGTCTGTGCATTAATATTTAATTAATGCAAATCTGGGATAAATATGATGTCTAAAACGTGTTGGGTGGATAGGGTTGAACCAATTGGACTAATGAATTCAACAAACCCATTCGTGAATCTATAGGCCCAACTACAAAGTTAGACAAATCTTTAAATCTGTTAAATCCGTATATCTGGTCCGTTAGTCTGAATACTTGTCTGATCTGTGAACTAGTTGATCTGAACTCTGTATGTCTGAACTTGTAAACAAGTTAATCTGAAATCTGTTAGTTTGGGGACACAAGGTTAGGAGGGAAATTACTTGTGTCATTTGTTGTTTGGGACCCATATTAGTCAGTAACCCTTTCTGGTATCAAACTTTGACCCAACAATAGATAGGGTCTGGGCATGCTTACTGAACTAATTATAAGTGGTTCATTCTGATAATGGCGAGGGGTGTTGATGGTGCGTTCCAACCGGGTCATGTGCGTACATGGATCCCGGTCTGCCTCTGAGGATGTAAGACGCCGTGACATCTGTAAATAGGCATGTGCCAATTGGTTGTCACTTTAGGGAGTGAAACACCCTATTGTGGAGCCGACATAGGGTATTTATGTATTAGGGAGCCGATCGCTTGGGGTAGGGTTTTAGGGTACACTTAGTTCTGTCTGTTTCTGTTGATATCGTCTGTTTCTGTTGGGTGGCAACACCTGTCTATTTCTGTGTGGTACCGTCTGTTCGGGTGGTAAAGGACCATTTACTAGTGTACACCTAATTCTACATTCTGATCTCCTTAGGGATTAATCTGCTTCTACTTCTGTACCTTCTGTTCGGGTGGTAAAGGCCCATTATTTGCATTCTGTTTCTGTTTGTTTCTGTTGGGGTGGTAAAGGCCCGTTACTAGCATTTTCTTCTGTGGAAATTATTCTGTTCTCATTTCTGTTTCAGTTTAGACATTAGGGTGACACCTAATCCTGTTATACTAGTATTAGTGCAGAGAAATGAAAAGTAATATTATTCAGTTTCTTCTGTTTAACCTAAGTACATTTGCTGCTCCTGTTACTGTTATCTCTCATCAAGTTTTATTTGCATGCCATGATTATTATTATCTGTTCATATGCTGAAAGTCACTGGACTTGCCAGACTTTATGTCTAACCTTGCTTGTTTTCTCCCCTTTTCTTCCGTTTTCCCCCCAGGTTTTCCAAGGAGGGAATACTTTAGCTTGATCAGGATTACTTCTGCTTGAAGTACTCAGAGTGCTTAAAGTATGGCTTGACTCCTTATGGCAGCTTCTGTGGGGATTATGATTTTAAAGTTTTGTACTCTGATGATTTTTTGAACAAGATTGATATTTATGTACTTGAGTTTTTGGTAAAGATGTAACCAAACTGATTTCTGTTTTCCGCTGTAATAAAGTTATAATTTCTCAAGTATTGTTTATCTGTATTGTAAATTTCTGTTCTGTCTATTAAAACGCTCCACCAAAGTTAAGGCATTCCCTTTGTGAGTGACCTTAATGGAGGTGGGGTGTTACACTTGGTATCAGGGCTGAAGGTTACCAGATTTGATAAAAAGTTTTGAAAACTATTTTCAAAAAGGTTTTGAAAAGGAAGTATTTTCAAAAATAAAGTTTATTTTGAAAAACATAATCCCCAAAAAGCCATATATCTATCTTTTCAGTTCTCCGTTTTAAATCTTTTTCTTTCATTCCTGCATGTCTGGGAATCTTAACTTTCCATAGGGCGTGCCAATACCTGGCTGGTTCAGGAGGTACTTAGAGGCTAGGGCCAACAATGCAGGCCCAGCAGATATTCCTCCTCCAGCTACAACAATTCCTCCTCCTCTGCCCCCTCCTCATGCAATTTCTTTTTCAAAGATTTGTAAAGATTTTAGGGCCATGGGTGGAAAGGATTTCAAGGGAACTGAATCATTCGTAGAAGCGAGGAATTGGCTCAAGGAAACTGAGGATCTGTTCGTTATTTTCGAGGTAGACGATAGGCAGAAGGTACAATTGGCAGTATGGTTGCTCAAGGACGAAGCTTCCTATTGGTGAGAAGTCACTAACGCCGAGAGGCCGGTTGAAACAAGGATGAATTTCAGAACAAGGTTTGAGGCGAAATTCCTCTCGCAAGCTGAACGAAGTCTACAAATGGAAAAGTTCTTATCTCTTAAGCAAGGAAGTATGACGGTCAAGGAATACGTCAACCAGTTCAACCAACTGGCTAGGTTCGGACTAGATTTAGTCAACACCCAGCATAAAAAGGCTCTCCGCTTTGTTAAAGGATTGAACGAGCCACTGCACAACTTAACCATGACCCATGTACCCATGGGGGCGACTTACGAGAGATTGGTGGATATGGCACTACTGCAGGAGGAAGACAACAACAAGAAAGAAGAGGCAAAGAAGGAAGAACCACAGAACAAGAAAGCATGGCCCAAAAAGGAAACACAAAAGAAGGGTGAAAAGTCTGAAGATAAGAAGAAGAAAAAGTGCTTTACTTATGGAAGCTCGACTCATCTGAACAAGGATTGCAGAAAAAGAAAGGGGACTTTCTTCAACTGTGGTGAGATGGGACACTTCACTAGGGACTGTCCGAAGAAACAAGGGCAAGGGCAGAGGGCATGACCAATTTCTGGAAGGCAGGCGAACACTCTCGAGGCTAGTGGATAAGATAGAAATAGAAAAATGTTATGTAGGAGGTTTGATTTCTTTATCTGATTTTTGGGTTAAAACTCTTTTCTGATTCTAGCATTTCAATTCTGTAATCGATACTGTGCACTTGAATACTAGTATTCTGCTGTAGATTCAGACCCATAAGGGTTATGACTCATCTAAGCATGGTAAGTTGGGTGTCTGTGTTGAGCGTTAAGTTGACTATGACGCATACATTCTGGGGTTTTTATCATGCTTAGTTTCCTAATAATCATTTAGTAATCTGCTCTGTACCGGTAATCGGTAAATATCTGAATATTTCTGATAAGGTTGAGATTTCCAGTTTTGACATTGTCTAAAGAGGGTAATCCTGTGGGTGTCAATCTGATGTTGATTTCGGTCTTCGGGGTTGATACTTAAGGGAATTTGTCTCTCAACCAAGGTCTAATGGAAACCAAGTTTTTGTTTATCTGCACTCGCTCCCATCACTCGACTGTATCCTATCAATCGAGTCTTCGACCTATAGATAGGAATCCTATGGATGTAAACATGTGTTTGAGACATGTTATGTTTGATGGTTGCAAGTGGATGCAAGTGGTTGCTAGTGGTTGCTCGTGGATGCATATACACACACTAGGCACTAGATCAGCTCGAAAACACTCTCATACTGCATATGGATGTGTGAGCATTTTCAATTTCCGTGGATGCAAAATGATTGACTCGTCACATGGATGTTGCATATGAATGAATGGTTGTCACTCATATAAGAATGATATGTATCAAATAGGAAAATTGCATACATGTTGGACTCATGGCACTGACATAATTCGCATTAAGGAGGTCAACTGAATCAGTGGACGGCCTGATCTTTGCATTAGATAAGGAACATATGCACACACACTTTTGCATATGTTCATACAACATTAGAAGTTTTCTAAGGACAATGGATGCTAGTGGATGATGGTTGAGTAGATGGATGACTGGATGGTAGGACACATTCTTCTCAACTTGAAGATTTCGGGGATGAAATCCTTTAAGGAGGGGAGAATGTAACACCCCGTATTTTCTGTGAACGTATAAGTAACAAATCAGAGAATACTTAATTTTTAAAATAGCAATCAAGGGAAACGACTTGTGCCATTGCGTTTGTCTCGAAATTCTACTTGGAACGAGTCTGAGTTTTCGAGAAACGGAGTCCGTCTAAGGGAGATATGGCCCTCCGAAGTTTCAAAGAATTTCAGAATCGAAAACAGCTCGAAAATTCGAATTCAAATTCGAATTCAAAATCCCAGAACAGGCTGGGCGGGGAAATTCCCGCCCATGGACCTAGTCGACCAGGTGGTAGACCATAGTGTCGACCTCCCAGGGGCCAGGTCGACCATAGTGTCGACCTGGGGGTCGACCTGGCCAGACCAGGTCGACCATAGTGTCGACCTGGGGGTCGACCTGCTCCCGAAACCCAGTTTTTTTAACCTGGTTCATTCTGATGTATCCGGTCTCGTTTCTATCTAGATTTGTCCGCCTAATCCTATATAAACTCACCCCTAGCCTCATTCCCTCCACACCATTTCATTCTGTCTATATTCTGCCTCTGTTCTAATTAAAAATCAAAATGGCATCGCTACCCTGCTGGAATCAAAACTTGGACTGATGAATCTTCTTCCCACCTGAATAGAATTAAAAGCTAGATCAAATCTCAAATCCAAGTTTAGAGCTACGACAACAATTAAAGAGGAATAATTCAGCATTTCTGCACCAACAATAGTTTATTATCCGTTTTAAATCCACGAAAGGCAAGTATAGTTATTTTCCGCTATAAATTGTAATTATAATTGTGACATGATTATAAATCTGAATCTGAGGTTATGTGTATTCTTATCTGTCAGATCTGTTTTTCTGTGACTATTCTATACCTCTTTGTTCTTTCTGTTCTATAGCCAGGCTACTACGAGCCTGAGCCGAATCTCATAAGAGATTAACACACGAACGCTAAATTTTGGGACTAATAATAATGCATAATTGGACATGAAACTGTTGCCTATGAGACTATTGCCTATGACTATGATTCATGACTATGAGACTATTGCCTATGACTATGATTCATGCCTATGAGAATGTTGCCTATGACTATGATTCACGCCTATGAGACTATTGCCTATGACATTAAATAAGAAACTATTGTGATTAGTCGCCCATGACTATTGTGGTTAGTTGCCTATAACTATTGTAGTTAGTTTCTTATGCCTATTCCCTTAATGATGTTAGATCTCATATTTAGTATGTAACTTTGCTAGTTTATTCCCATTCACTGTTATGTATATCGAGCCTAGAGGGGCCATTATCATTGTATTTGGTTCATTATTGCATGCCTATTCTTTCCTGTGCTTATCCCTTATTCCTTTTGCCAGGGCCATTTCATGAGTATTTAGAGAACTTGGGGAAACATGTTATACGGGGATTGGGCGTAGCTTAATTAAGTTAGTTTGGCATAATAAATATGTTGGCATAATCTGAATTGGCTATAATAGTGAATGATTAACATGTATATTAGTCTTGGGCATAAATGATAAACTAGAATATTAAATCTATTTTTGATATGAACTGTAAATGGGAATATTAAGGCTAAAATTTGGGGCATATATTGTATTATGAATTATGACCTTGATTTAGGCCTGTAAGTTTAGGCTAAATTTATGATTAGGCAAGATAGGTAAATAGAGTTTTAGAAATATATAATCTGCTAAATCTGTTAAATTGCCTAATCCGTTATCTGCTAAAACTGTTGAATTGCCTAAACTGCTAAATCTGTTATCTGCTAAATCTGTTGAATCGCTTAAACTGCTAGATCTGCTACCTGTTGAATTGTATGATCTGTTGAAACTAGATAATGGTAATCTGAGTATGGAAATCCATAGGCTCGACCTAAGAATTGGTAGAACATGGAAATTTGATTAATCTGTTATATCCTATGAAGATGTTTAATCTGTTAAATAAACAGAATTAGGCTAATATCTGAAAAATCTGTATTGAAATGAATTGGCTATGGAACGAGGTTAGACTCTGTTTGCGGTAGAAGCCTGCCCAGAACCAACCGCTTAACCAGCGACCGCAAGCTGTCAGTCTAATGTGAGAGGTCGTAGGCATAACTAAAATATGCTTAGACACGAGGTTAGGTCTGGCTTTTGGCAGAAGTCTGCCCGGAACCGCCCGGCATATCCAGCGGCCACAAGCTACCGACCTAATGTGAGAGGTCTGTGCATTAATGTTTAATTAATGCAAATCTGGGATAAATATGATGTCTAAAACGTGTTGGGTGGATAGGGTTGAACCAATTGGACTAATGAATTTAACAAACCTGTTCGTGAATCTATAGGCCCAATTACAAAGTTAGACAAATCTGTAAATCTATTAAATCCGTATATCTAGTCCGTTAGTCTGAAAACTTGTCTGATCTGTGAACTAATTGATCTGAACTCTGTATATCTGAACTTGTAAACAAGTTAATCTGAAATCCGTTAGTCTGGGGACACAAGGTTAGGAGGGAAATTACTTGTGTCATCTGTTGTTTGGGACCCATATTAGTCAGTAACACTTTCTGGTATCAAACTTTGACCTAACATTAGGTAGGGTCCAGACACACTTACTGAACTGATTATAAGTGGTTCATTTTGATAATGGCGAGGGGGTGTTGATGGTGCGTTCCAACTGGGTCATGTGTGTGCATGGATCCCGGTCAGCCTCTGAGGATGTGAGACTCCGTGACATCTGTAAATAGGCCTGTGCCAATTGGTTGTCACTTAAGGGAGTGATACACCCTATTGTGGAGCTGACACAGGGTATTTATGTATTAGGGAGCTGATCGCTTGGGGTAGGGTTTTAGGGTACACTTAGTTCTGTCTGTTTCTGTTGGTACCGTCTGTTTCTGTTGGGTGGCAACACCTGTCTGTTTCTGCGAGGTACCGTCTGTTCGGGTGGTAAAGGCCGATTTACTAGTGTACACCTAATTCTACATTCTGATCTCCTTAGGGATTAATCTGCTTCTGCTTCTGTACCTTCTGTTCGGGTGGTAAAGGCCCATTATTAGCATTCTGTTTCTGTCTGTTTCTGTTGGGGTGGTAAAGGCCCATTACTAGCATTCTCTTCTGTGGAAATTATTCTGTTCCCGTTTCTGTTTCAGTTTAGACATTAGGGTGACACCTAATCCTGTTATACTAGTACTAGTGCAGAGAAATGAAAAGTAATATTATTCTGTTTCTTCTGTTTAACCTAAGTACATCTGCTGCTCCTGTTACTATTATCTCTCATCCAGTTTTATTTGCATGCCATGATTATTATTATCTGTTCATATGCTGAAAGTCACTGGACTTGCTAGACTTTATGTCTGACCTTGCTTGTTTTTGACCCTTTTCTTCCGTTTCCCCCCCAGGTTTTCCAAGGAGGGAATACTTTAGCTTGATCAGGATTTCTTCTGCTTGAAGTACTTAGAGTGCTTAATTATGGCTTGACTCCTTATGGTAGCTTTTGTGGGGATTATGATTTTAATGTTTTGTACTTTGATGATTTTCTGAACAAGACTGATATTTATGTACTTGAGTTTTTGGTAAAGATGTAACCAAACCGATTTCTGTTTTCCGCTGTAATAAAGTTATAATTTCTCAAGTATTGTTTATCTGTCTTGTAAATTTCTGTTCTGTCTACTAAAACGCTCCACCAAAGTTAAGGCATTCCCTTTATGAGTGACCTTAATGGAGGTGGGGTGTTACAATTACTGTCTTTGCACTATTTGTTACCAATATTAATTCGAAATCACTAAGTGAATCAATATTGTAAAAAGCGAGATTGAGAGAAAAATCTCTGATTGTACCCGAATCTTAAGTATAATCATAGATATAAAGTGGAAGTAGGCTCGTTAACGCCGAAACACTATAAATCCTGTGTGTTTTCTGTGTTTTCTCACATTTCTAGATATAAGTCTCTGCCAATTCAGATAATTTGGGTGTTAGAGCCACTTTTGGATCTAACATTTTGGTGCTTTCACTGAGAACGAAGTCTTAGTATATTGGATTGTAGTTCTATTGTTTGGATAGTCAAATCCGAAGAAAACAGTCTGAAACCTCACTATTTCGATTTTTGAAAATTTCAGCAAAGCTCAGATGTCATGGCCGGAAAGAAGTCTAAGGAAGTACGAACTTCGCAAGCGAATGCAGCTGCGAACGAAGCGATTGAAGAAAGCATGCACGAATAGGTCGAGGAAGAGCACTCGGATCGTGGCAACGTTGGGACGATCTGATTCGGTGATGGAGCGATGAACCAAACAGTTGAAAGGGTAACTACCCGATCGCAGGACCTCGCCACGACCCCTCCTGCACCTGTCACCACGACCCGACGTCAAGGAGGTACCACGACCCACCAACCTAGGAGGACCACGATCCGAACTGACAATCAGACTACTACTCGACCTGGGATGGAAATTATGGCTCATTCAGCTCATACTGGTACTTCCGCTCAACCCGGATCAATTTCCTTGCGTATAAGAGAAGATGAAGATGACTAGTTCGACCCTTCTACTCCAGTTACTAAAGGACATCTAACTCGAATACTTGACGCATTGGATGGGCAAACTGATGAATTGGCCGCCCAAAGGATGGAGAGCTCCTTGTTGCATCAAAATATCACTGCCTTAGGCAGACGAATTGATGATATTCAAAGGCAGGTTTCGCCGCCTCCAGCTTACCCTTTATCCCCGGGACATACATCCTCATCTGAAGAGCCTCGGAGAAACCGGCGATGTCCTCCATTGGAAAGGGCCGAAAATATAGAAGTGCTTAATCGGGAAACCAATAATCGTAACTTAAATGAGCCCATATTGCCACCTAGGAATGGTGGCGTTATTGATCCTGCTCAGAATCGACCTGTTCCTCCCGCTCTCGTGCGAATGATCGCGACAATAGGGGGCAACGGAGGTCTGTCCAGGACCTAGACCTTGCAGCAACACATCAAAGAAATGCTGGAGGAGCCCACCGGGCAAGAATTGCAGATCCCGAATCCACCCTGACCCATGCAGATGTTAAAGCCATGATTAGGTAAATGATGGTGGAAAGTCGCGGACAAAGAACCGAAGATTGGGGTATATGCCATAGTCATTTGCCTTTTACAGATGATATTTTAGAGGTTCGATTCCCGAGGAAATTTAACATGCCATCCATGAACCGTTATGCGGGAAAGGCTGATATAGTTCAGCACCTGATGAGATATTCATGGTACATGAACGCGGCTGCCGCCTCCGATGCTATGAAGTGTAAGGCGTTCCCGATATTCCTGGAAGACACGGCGTTAATGTGGGTCACTCGGTTGCCAGCGCGATCGATCTCTAGTTTCAGGGAATTAAGTGAACAGTTTGTAAATTAGTTCCGATTACATACCTAGAGATCTAAGAATTTCATTGAATTGTCCCTCATTAAACAACGTCCAGACAAATCCTTGAGGTCTTATTTAGATCGCTTCAATTTAGCGATTACAGAAATTAGAGATCCCTATGAACAAACTGTTTTGATGGCTCTGATTGACGGAGTGGATCAGGATATTGAGTTTGGAAGATACCTGACTGGTAAACCACCATTAACCAGAGAGATATTCTATGAAAAGGCCAACATCCACATGCATCGGGAGGAAATTTACGCCAACCGAAAGAGGAAGGAAGCTGATAAGGAGGATATCCCAACTAATGTGGCCATCAAGCATACGGGAGATAGCTCAGAAAAAGTTGAAGTTAATGTCGGGAACAAGAATTAAGGCAGTGGTCGCCAATCGGGGAAAAGTAAGAACAATAATATGAAAAGAAATCGAGGAAATGATTCTCAGAGGAGATCTTGACCCAGACCTTTTGAGAGCTTCACGCCGTTAAATGATATGTTGGAAAACATCTTTCTGGATACATATAATGTCCTCCCATACAATAGACCTCCTCTGAGGGATTCTACAGAAAAAGAGCGTGAAACTGGAAAATTCTTTCTTTTTCATTGGGTCCATGGTCATTCCACAAACGAATGTCGTCATCTGAGAGATGTCATTTAAAAACTGCTCTAAGAAGGGAAGCTAGATGAATATAAGATGATTCCTAGGGATAGGGGGCAAGCCGTACAATCCCCAAACCAAGGGAAACCTGCTGCTAAACCGATAGCTCAGCAAAAAGGAAAAAGTAATTATTATCAATACCACAGGTGGCGAGCTTCACCTGGCGGGGAACAGTTTTAGAGCTATGGATCAACGTGAAAGCAGCTAAACAACACTTTGAAGTGGGGGAATGTAGTAACCCCAAGGATAACGCTCCATCTAAGCAACAAAAGACGATGTATGATGACGTCATATTTCGCGAGCAAGAGAGTGTTGGGGTTCACTCCCCAACTGAAGACCCATTAGTGATCACCGTCACCATTGGCCCAGCTATAGTTCATAAAGTCTTAGTAAATAACAGGAGTTCAGTCAGCATTCTGTTCAAGAAAACAGTCGATCAAATGAAACTCGAGCCGAAGGATCTGAAACCATGCGAGGGTTGGATACGTGGATTTAATGGGGCCTCGACCTCTCCAATGGGGTACATAGAGCTATCCTAGTTGGATCCTGTTCGAGCCAAAGAATTAACAAATTTCCTGAAAGCTAACTTGGATGTATTCGCCTGGACTCATGCGGACATGTGTAGGATATCTTCCTCGATTATCAGTCATTCGTTAAGCATCAACCCCTATAGGAGCGTCGCCCAGAGGGTTGCCTGATGACATAGATCCTAGAGAGGATGAAGAGCCTGGGGCCAGAATGGAAACTCCCAATGAAGCGACTGTAGATGTACCAATAGATGAAAGTGACCCAACTAAATATTGGATCCTAGTTGGATCCTGTTCGAGCTAAAGAATTAACAAATTTCCTGAAAGCTAATTTGGATGTATTCGCCTGGACTCATGTGGACTTGTGTGGGATATCTCCCTCGATTTTCAGTCATTCGTTAAGCATCAACCCGAAACATCCTCCTGTCAAACAGAAAAGGCGAATGCTTGGCCCTGAAAGGTCTGCCGCCTTGAAGGAAGAAGTCGAATAACTTAAGAGTAATGGATTTATTAAAAATTCAATGTACCCTAACTGGATTCCAAACCCGGTTTTGGTAAAAAAGGCCAATGGAAAGTGGCGTACATGCATCAATTTTTCAGATCTAAACAAAGCCTGCCCAAAAGACAGCTTTCCGTTACCTCGAATCGATCAGTTGGTAGATTCAACCGTGGGTCCTAAGCTTCTTTCTTTTATGGATGCATACTCGGGGTACAATCAGAACCCCATGCATGTCCCAGACCAAGAGCATACCAGTTTCATTACAGATTTGGGATTATACTGCTATGTGGTGATGCCTTTCGATTTGAAGAGTGCCGGCGCTACATATCAGCGACTGGTGAATAGAATGTTCTACAACCAAATCGGGAAAACGATGGAGGTATACGTTAACGACATGTTGGTAAAGTCCAGACAATCGTCAGATTATATTAACGATTTAGCAAAGATGTTTGAGATTCTCCGAAAATATGGGATGAAACTGAATCCTTTGAAATGTTCATTTGGGGTAGCATCTGGAAAATTCCCAGGATTCATCGTCAGCTCGCATGGAATCGAAATTATTCCAGATCAAATTACAGCAATTCGAAATATCCAAGAACCAAAGCAAATTAAGGACGTCTAGAGCCTCGCTGGAAAGATGGCGGCGCTGAGTAGGTTCATATCCAAAGCTACAGATAAATGCATCCCGTTTTTCGAGCTGATAAGCGAGGCAAATGCAACTTTAAATGGACTCCCGATTGTATAGAAGCGTTCCAGAATATGTTGAACCATTTGGAAAGACCCCCGATACAGTCTAAGCCTGTGGAACACGAGGATTTATTTGTGTACCTGGCAGTGTCATCTCACGCAATCAGTTCGGTTTTGGTAAGAGAGGAGGATAAGGTGCAAAGATCGGTGTACTATGTGAGTAAGAAATTGGTGGCCGCAGAACGAAATTATCCAAAAATAGAAAAGCTGGCGTATAGCTTACTAATTGCATCTAGAAGACTTCGCCACTACTTTCAAGCTCATCCCATTACCGTGTACACCAATCACACGCTTAAACAGATTCTGCAAAGGCCGGAAGCATCAGGGAGACTACTTAAGTGGAACATTAAGTTAAGTCAGTTCAATTTAAATTTCCAGCCCCGAAGGTCGATAAGGGGGCAAGTGCTTGCGGACTTCATAGCAGAGTTCACGATCCCGAATGATGATGTAGTAACTGAGGAGGACGATCCGCCAAAGCTACTCCTTGATCCTAATGCCTGGAATCTATATACAGATGGAGCTAAAAATGATAGATGATTTGGTGCGGAGTCGTTCTCGAAACTCTGAAAAAATACTTAATTTATTACGCTCTTAGGCTGGAATTCCATGCCACTAATAACGAGTCTGAGTACGAAGCCCTAATTACCGGGCTGAAACTCGCCAAGGAGTTGGATATTACAAAGCTAGACATCTTCTGTGACTCCAAGATAGTCGTAAACCAGGTCATTGGAAAGTTTCAGGCCAAGAGTCCAAGGCTGACATCGTACTTGGAAAAAGTGAAGAAGTTGCTGGATGGTTTTGACCACCACAGCATATCTCATATTCCCCGAACGGAGAATCAAAAGGCAGACAAGTTAGCGAAAATGGCTAATTCAGATAATCCTTAGGATACAGAGCTAGCCCAATTGAAGTATTACAGTCTCCTATCATAGAACAGATGGAAATTGATCCAGTATTAGAGATTGAGCCTGAGAGAGAGTCATGGATGACTCCTCTAAAGTAGTTTTTGATAAATGGAACGCTTCCAACGAAGAAAGTGAGAGGCGTGTAGTTATACGAAAAGCTTCCCGATATGTGTTGCAAGGAAATGTCCTATACAGGCAAGGTTTCTCGATGCCCTTCCTCCGGTGTATTGTCCATGATGACATCAAGCGTGTGCTGAAAGAGGTCCATGAGGGCGAATATGGCGATCACACTGGAGGGAAAATGCTGACAAAGAAGATATTGCGATATAGCTATTTCTGGCCTACCATAAACAAGGTTGCAGCCAAGTATGCAGGACATTGTGTTGCTTGCCAGAAATTCTCCAAGATTCCTAGGGCGCCACCAAGCCAGTTGAAGACAATGACAAGCTCGTGGCCTTTTGCTATGTGGGAACTGACATTATTGGGAGCCTTCCCATAGCAAAGGGCGAAGCAAAGTTCGCTATTGTGGCCGTGGATTATTTCACTAAATGGGTAGAAGCAGAGCCTTTGAGCACGATCACAAGTAAGTGAGTGATCACCTTTGTCGTTAAGAGCATTATATGTCGGTTTAGGATTCCAAAAGTCATCGTAACCAATAATGGGACCCAATTCGATAGCACCGAGTTTCAAGATTTCTGTCGGAAGTATCACATTGAGAAAAGATACACCTCTGTGGCACATCCGCAATCGAACGGACAAGCTGAAGCAGCAAACAAGGTGATCAAATCCATTCGAAAGAAAAGATTGAAGAGGTCCAAAGCCATGTGGGTTGATGAATTACCCCTGGCACTATGGGCCTATGGGACAACATATAAGTCGGCGACGGGTCATACCCCGTTTTCCCTTACTTTTGGAGCTGAAGCGGTCATTCCGGTCGAGTTGGAAGTACCATCTCATCGAACCATTTATTACGATCCGATGACCAATAATGAGATACTCCTTGAATCCCTGGATATGGTTGAAGAAAAAAGGGATGAAGCCGACCTGCGTGCCCTGAGGCATAAATAACAAATAGCTCGGTATTACAATAGAAGAGTCCGAGCTCGAACATTTGAACCCGGAGACTTGGTTCTGAAGTGTGTCTTTCCGCCTACAGTACATATGGGCCCGAAATGGGAAGGACCATACTCAATTTTACGAAGGCTTGATAATGGAACTTTCAAGCTAGCAACCGTGGATGGAGATGAAATCCCCAGAGTGTGGAATGCCCAGCATTTGCGGCCTTATCTGACGTGAAATTGTCAGTTTTATTCTTTTGTTTTTTAGGACCATGTAAAAAGGCTCGACTTGCCTAGAACAGTCTGGTTACTTGAACAAAAGATTATAAAGTGGACGTAGGTCATGATTCGACCGAACCACTTTAAAAACATAGTGTGTCATTTACCTTTACTGCACCATCTTTTTTTTTATCTGTTCTTTTATTTTGATTAATATATCATTACCACTTTGAAGTTTGGTTTAAATTATGTAGTAATCTCAAAACAGCTGATCCAAAATGCCATCCATCAGATCGGAAAGCTAACGCTAACTAAAAGCTCTAAATGATGCAGCGAGGTAAATTGCATTACTATTTGCACTCTAATTCCCGAGATCAGGGAGAGAGTATGAAGGACGCGAAGATAACGTCCCCAAGGCATGAAGGTGCACCATGATAAAACCGACTTGATAACACTCTAACCCGCTGAAGGATCGGGAGAGTATAAAGGCGCTATAGACTTAGTGCCCTAAGAACTTCTGCCCCGCTAAGGGATCGGTGAGCAGACCAAGAATTGAGCTCGAACTCTAACCCACTGAAGGATCGGGAGTGTATAAAGGCGCTAGAGACTTAGCGCCACGAGAACCATTACCCCACTGAAAGATCGGTATAGTACAAACACAATCCTAATCGATCGCCAATAAGCCCTGGCCAGGCACTATGATGATGATTGATTGGGGGCATATACGTGCACCCCTACACATTTACTTAGCACACATTTTTCTTGATGATTGTTTCGGTTATGATTAATGATAGTTACTCATGACTTTAGTATTTGACTATGAATGTTTCGGTTATGACTATTTAAACTTTGCTAACATAATGAATTTGCAGGAATGCAATTGCGCAAAAGATATAGATTTTTATTTACTGAAAGCAGATTTACAAGAACGAGAAGCTAAACAAAAGTGAGGGCCACTCTTACAGCTACATTTTTTGGCCAAAGGAAATCCTAAAGCTAAAATGTGAGCTAATATGTGCATCCTATTTACGCTTGGGAGACGATTTTGATTTCTTTTCCCCTTTCTGTTTCTCCAACCCCTCTTTTTCAGCATCAGAGCGGTTACTTTTCTTCCTCTTCCTCTTATCAATGAGAGGCTCCCGGGAGGACTAGAAGGTTGGGAGGCAAGTTTTGAAGTTATTGATTTGGAAGAGAATCTTATAACCAACCCAGTCTTGGGATCGATTTTAGAAATAGGGGGCATGAATACAGGGTCATGTTCCCCCTTCTTAAGAAACAACTGCTTCTTTCCTAGCCTGCATGTCAGCCAAGGTTTCACTATCATCATCCTTGGCCTCGTCTATGATTACAACTTCCTCTTCCTCCTCTCTGTGACCGCTATCTGTGTCATGCAAAGCCGCAATAATCTCAGTGTCTGTGGGAGCGCCGATGCCGGATTCCATGGGTGCTAACGTGACTCTCTCACTTGTTGTACCCTCGATTTTCTTTGGAATCTCAGAAACTTCAATACTAGAACCCGGAGGGACATCAACTTTCTCTGCCACTGCCTTCTCCTCTGCACCTCTTTCGACCAATTTGGTACCTACACCATGAGAAGCAAAGGTTAGTGAATCAGGAGGAGATGTGGCAATGTCAGTTGTCTGTCCAGTGAGACGATGACAAGTTACGATTGCTTTGATGAACTGTGGAGAGAATATGGAGATACCTTCAGCCGACTCATCTCCCAGATTTGTAGTGGTACTCCCGACAATTGGAGGGGTTGGAGCCAAAGGGATCAATGGATCATCAGTGTTATATTCCTCAACTTCAGAGGTTTTGGGCTCCGCCACCGAGCTCGAGATTTCGCCAACTTTATCCTTGCCCTTGAGCCTACTCTTCTCCCTCTGGATCTCTTCATGGTTTAGGCGTCTACCTTTCTCCAAAGCCTCGGGTTCTTCACCTCTAATAAAGGACTGCATCAGCTGGTTTTTGTCAATCTCGTTGACTATCAATCGCCGCTTCTCGCCTTCGACAATTGCATCCCATACTTTGGCCAAAGTAACATGATAGTCCGGAATCCAAGAGATGTCTCGAGTCTTGATGACTTGACCAAAGAAGTCAAACAACAGTTCCTCAAAACCAGCTATATCTTTCTCTTTTTCAGCGAGCTTATTAACAGCAGCAGTGGCCGATTCAAGAGCATTATTGGCGTTACTTTCAGCGAGAGCTGTACGCTCCTCAGCTTTGGCAAATTGATCATTAACAACCTCCTTTTCCTTTTTGGCGAGAGCGAGGTCATCTTTTAAGCTCGCCCTTTCTTTCTCCCAGGCATCTTTCTCAGCAGCAAAGCGTTCCTTGCTTTCTTTAGTTCGGTATTAATTGCCCTGAGATCTTCCATTTCCTTCCTCAGAGCCACCCGTTCCTGGCTGTTTAAGTCAAGCTCACTGCAAAAACGCTCCCTAGCACTCTCCAGCTCCGACCTGTAATTCTCTGCATCTCGCCAAGCTAACGGCAGTTGTGCCTGTGCATCCTCTAGTTCTTTTTTCATTTTTCTCCTAGCCCTAGCATTATTATCATTCTTCACTCTGGCTTTGGCTGCTTCCGTCTCCGTCTGGCGGATGATAGTAGAAAGTGTAGCAGCATGCTTCTTCATTACCCCGTATTGTTTAGCCACATGGCATACGTACCCTATCACCTCTTTATCCCAATCCTCGGGGACCGGTTCAAGATCCGGGAAGAATATCATCCTCTCAAAGAAAATATTAGGGAACTACTTTCGCAAGCGCTCTAGCCTGGCCTGAGTTTCAGAACTAGGAGCAATATTCTGCGCAGCGATGGTATCCAAGTCATGCTCGCTAAAAGAAACAGGAGATGTCTTTCTCTTCTCTACGATCTTACCCTCATCTTTGTTTCTGTCCTCTGGCTTGTGGTGTTTTTTAGAAGACTGGACATGAGCAGGCGTACTCTTCAGAGGGGTTAATTCTCTAGGAAGTTGCTTGCCCCCAGCCGGTAACGATGGATGACTGTGAGGCTTTTCAGAACCATGCCTTGATGGAGATCGAGATTGTGTGGAAGAAGGTTGATGAGAATCCCGAGGCCGATGACTATCCCTTCCCCGACTGTCACTACGAGCATACTCGGGATCTGGAAGGAGGCTTGGTGTGCCCTCACGAAGGGAATGATAAGAATAAGACCGTTTGCGATACATTTTCCCTGCAAAAGAAACAGGTGCATGTTAAAACTATGAACGACAATGGTATAAGAGTGTTATGATAAATGGTGCATGTGATTTGTGCATCCCGTGAAATCCCCTTTTTAACGGACCAGGGCCCAGAGTTAGGCTCGTTTGGATGACTTCTTTTTCTCCAACTGGGGCACTCGTCTCTTTAGAGATGGGAAAAATTGGTTCCCCTCCGAAATCTTCCTGAGTATAAATATCGTCTGGTAAAGGAATCTTGTTTAATTCCCCGAGTATCTATTCCTCCGTTAATTCATCCTGAGAGACAGACTCAACCGGTGATGAAGTCCTTAATGGAGACTGCCCCACAGAGGTCGGGACCTCCTTTGATTCGTCAGCTTGCCCCTCGTCTCCTTTGTATATGTTTAAATCCTCGTCATCGTGATCAATCTTTGGCGAAGGAATCTTGTGAAGGGTAGTTGTCTTTACAGCTTGAGAAGTTCCTTCTCCCTCAGTTGGATGTATATACTTGTAAGGTTTGCCGCCCGCTCCAAGTCCGAATCTTATATCTAAGAGACGGTGTTTGTGAAGGTTCTCGTCGGTGATACACTTCTTAATCCTTAAGAAATCTGAGTTACTCTTAAGAAGGCGGGATATTCGGTCTTCGTATATCGATCCTTCCATTCTCTCAAAGTTGTGATCTGTATGTAACAAAATGATTTGTTAGCACTGAGACTATGCATTCGAATTAAATGCGGGAAAGTTGAAAACATACTCGCTTGTAGCCACTTCCTCGCACATCCAGCTTGGTGTTTTATATAAAACCAGTCCGATTTGATATCCCCTATGTTACTATAACCATCTGTCACAACTCTTCTGTCGGCAACTGATTCGAAGGAAGAAAAATTGGGAGCCCCTACGGAACGATGCTTGAAATGATAATAGAACTTTAGATCTTTAAGGATAAGTTCGGTCTGCAGAATTTCCATATAAGCAATATACAGAGTATACAGAGCCGCATAGGCATTCAGATGGAGTTGCATGGGGGAAATGTGTAACTGTCTTAAGAGATCAATGACAAGTGGGGGGAAAGGGGGAATAGCCCCTACCCAGCACATGAGTCGACTAACAGTCATGTACCCCTCTGGGGCAGAATGAGGTCTATCATTGCTTTCTGGAGCTTTCACATCGTCCCAGGGAATTCCGTGTCTTAAACATATCTTCTTAAGTTTTATATCGTCTAAATTAGAGGGTAAAGAATCAGTGAACTTCTCTATTTCCTTAACACCCGGAATTTCATCAGGAGCTCGATCATCCTCATCTTCAAGGGATGTGCTCTCAGAAGTCGTTGACTCTATATCGGTATCCGTCTCATAATCAGGATCAGATTTTTCCTCATCTGAATTTGAGGGAAGCACATTGGGGCTGTGATGTACTGATGTCGCTGATTCGGTACTTTCATTCGGTGTCTCAGTCACTAATTTATCCAACATAGCTGTGTTGGCGAGTAAAAATTAGAGCACAAGTTATCCGTTCCCCGTGTGTGTAAGTGCAAGTGTGTACATGTGCATACGTTAAGGAAAGCCAGAAATTAATCAGATAAATGGATATTGGCCATTGTCCACTGCTAAGTTATGCTTTTGTTCAATCCAGAAAATTCATCTCTAAGCTTTAACCTAACTGTCCAATGTGTTGTGATTACAAAGCATTACTTAAGTCAAAATGTGTTTGGGACCATCGATGAGTCCGGTTCGTTGGGGACGCAAGGGTCAGATCGCGATTTTCCTCAGATCATGGAACTCATGCCGGATCGTGGAGAAGGGGTAGCCCACTAGCATCGCCAACAGATGGTCATTGGGTCGTGGAACTGTTCAATTCAGAGTATATGAGCGGATCTTGAGGCAGCCCCCATGATCCACCTTAATGTCCAACGCCATGACCCAATGCTTCTCCATTACTACGATCTGATCCTCTATCCAGTATTACATCATAGTTTCCTCCCTGGTCCTCCTGTTTCCACGACCCGAGCCAAGGTCTCGCCCATGAATCAACCTAGCCTGCTCCTTCTCCGTCTTCTTTTCTTCTCTCCATTCATGATCCCGTGCAATCGAACCCATTACCAAACACACAGTCACTACCATCATATCCATGGCAGTGAAAATTTAAGGAGGCGCGGGAGAAAAACCAAACAAAAGGAGAATTATTGAACCAAACACCGTTACCTTTTAATTATAAAGAAAATCTTTGTTTTTGAAAGCTAAATTAGGGTTTTTTCTCGTTGGAGAATTGGTAGCAGTTGCAAAGAAAGAAGGGAGAGAAAGAAGAGGGAGGCGGCTGGCTTATATAGATGGATTAGTGACCATTCGTATCCCCCAGTTTTGTCCCATTCGGACCGCAGCTGGAGCCCACCATGGACCGAGATAAGGTCCACTCCGTCAGTAACTCACAAGCGAAATTGGAAAGCCCACCGTAGCTTGAAGAGAAGCCTGTTCGATCACCAAATCGTGGTGAGGGCATGAACTGCGGGATGATTCGACGACCCGAACTCGATGGACATTTTCTAAAGTGAAAGACCTGGAAATGCTTGTAAAAATGTAAAAGTTTACCTGGCGAGTTGATTGTGATGTCCTCTAGAATTCAAGAGATAAAATTGCCCACCAAATGAACAAATGAGTAACATATTCAAATTGATGTTTATAACCGCCAAAGAACGCGATTTCCTGATGTTGTACGACGTTCTAGGTAGACATGACCTTTGATTTACACCTCTTCATGAAAAGATAGGTCCGTAATTTCGAAGCATGTTCCATTCTTGATAAAACATACTTTGAGGGGGAAAAATGTTTGCTAGCTTTTAGACCAAGCCACCAAGATCCAAGCACATGTTTAATATGAAGTTTTGTTCATGAAGATGCATCCTCGAGATTCGCGATTGCCCCCATGACCACGATCCGATCCATCTATACCTTCCTGATCTGATCCTTTCACGCCAGTTCGATCCGACCCGATTCGTGAAGCTGAGAGGTGAAGGCCATGACCAAGTCATTCACGATCCGATAATATAGGATCTCACGACACCTGTCCACAACGGCTATATTGACTATTTCTCCATCAAGCCACGAACAAGTCCGAGATCTTCGGGATTTGTGCCACGTATGATCACGATCCGTCTGCAGATATCACCTATAAATAGCCCCAGGCTTGGCGCTTTTTTGGGATCTTCTTGGCAGTTCTGAGTGTTTTTCCTACTATTACTGTCTTTGCACTATTTCTTACCAATATTAATTCGAAATCACTTGTAAAAAGCGAGATTAAGAGAAAAATCTCTGATTGTACTCGAGTCTTACGTATAATCATAGATATAAAGTGGACGTAGGCTCGTTAACGCCGAACCACTATAAATCCTATGTGTTTTCTCGCATTTCTAGATATAAGTCTCTGCCAATTCAGATAATTTGGGTGTTAGAGCCATTTTTGGATCTAATAGTGACTCTTTATATGCAATGCTTGATTTATATATGAATTACATTAATTATTGTCTGCGTTTAGAAAAATTACCTTTCCATCTAATATATTAATATAATTAAAATAATTTTAAAGTAATCTATTGGGGAACTTGTTCCTCATTTGCATAATTTACGGTATGGAAAAAGTTGACCCAAATTTTGTGAATAGGCTAACGATTCTTCTGTAAAAGCATTATTACCTGTTTTTAAAAATACAATGACAGTGTATTTTATTATTTTTTACCGGGGGTTTCATATCAAACTTAATAAAACAATATAAAGTACAATTAGTGTGAACAAGTGTTATATAGGAAATATATATATTACAGTAACGCACGAGAATTATGTGTTAGTGTATTGTAATCAATATTTTTATGATGTCTACGGTAGTATAAAGTAAATAAAAATTGATAAACATTCCTTTGATTAATTTCAATGAACAAAATTTTCACTTCCACGCATGGAAACACATTTGCATGTGCGCACACACACATAGATAGTCAGAGATAGTACACATAGGAATTCATATATTGTTTATTTGTGTCAGGATTTGTTGATTGATTCCTAAATATAATCTTATTCAAACTATGTAGCTCGGAACTATGAAATCAAATATCATTAATGTTTCTTTGTAGTTTCATGTCATTGCTTACAAGTAAATGATCAAAACTTTGAAATGAAAACACATGCTATAGGTGTTAGAAATGTGATTAATCCTATAAATTTAATGCAAGACCAGTTTCCATTATAAAATAAAATGTTATAAGTTATGCAAAAAAATTAATAAGCCATAAATTGACTTTGATAAATCTAAATCATGTTATTAATTTTTATTAGCTACAGTTTAGGTTGTTGGTAAGACCCAAAACGTATAATCTTCATCTATGATAGTTTATTATACATACACACACACATGCATGTGTGCTCCCGAACGTGCGCACACACACAGAGAACATCAAACTAGCATTCTATCATGAAAAGTAAAGATTATTACCTGTAAGCAATTATATTTGTTAAACAATAAAAAGAATTGAGGATTAACGAGAAAGTTTGATCCAAGTTTGAGATCACTGTTTTGATCTTTTATATTTTTAGGAATTTTGATCTGATTGTTAAATTTTAAGAGTTTCAGTTTTGAATTTCATTATTTATTTTTCGTATAATACTCACATTTATTTTAATTTATTGGAATAAAGTATTTGACTAAAATTTGGATATAAACGAACAATGCAATTAACAAAACATTTTCGTAATTCTAAGAAATGTTTTTTTATTACTTCGTTTTCTACTTTTTTTAGTTACATTTGAATTTGTAATTTTTTTTAAAGCTAAAATTTCATAATTTCAATTTATTTTAATTTATTTTAATTTTTTTTATTGTTTTGATGTTTCTTCTGTAAAACATGAAGTTTGGTGGTTTTTTAAATTGAGCGAGAGTTTTTGGTTTTATTCCAAATTGAAATTAAAATGGAACATCCATAATCCAGGTGTTTCGGTTGAAGTATCTTAATTTGGTTTAATATGCTTATCTTTTGTTTAAAGACCGCATTATCAAGTGTCAAATAATCATTATTTTTTTGTAGTATCAAATTCAATCTATGCAACGTTAACATGCAAATAGTATTCATCACTTTGAGTACTATTGTGGCATTATGCTTCTATTCTTCAATGTAGTGATTGGTGTATTTAATGCCCTTGGTTTTGGACATTAAAGGTATTTTTACTGCTGTTGCATTGCAAAAAGCTCGAATAAATATTAAGTAATGAAGTATCAAGTGGTTATTTTTTTCAATTACTATGCTTTTTTAGTTTTAGTTTGCAAATTACATGTAGTTCTTTTTAACTTATGTTTTGGATATTTGAGTGACATCCACAATAACTAACTTGTATAGAATGATTTTATGTACAGTTCTGAGGAAATCTAGTCATACATCTCTTACTATTTGTTTAATTAAGGATGAATATTGCAACTAATTTATGGCAAGTAGTATATAACAGATTTACTAAAAGTAGCAGAATTTTTGCATAGGCACGAGCTTGCTGTGTCAAACAGCAAGCGAGCTTGCTTTTCAGAAATCTTGAGCTTGCTGTAAAATAGCAAGCTTGCTTGCTTTTTAACGCAGCAAGCTCAAGCTTGCTGAAACATCAAACCGGCTTGTTGTTTGACACTGCAAGCCAGAGCTTGCTATTTCAAATAGCAAGAGCCTGCTTACTTCTTGACACAGCAAGTTTGCTGCTTGACATAACGAGCTTGCTTGCTATATCACAACAAGCTCAGTTTTGCGGAAACAACAAGTCGGCTTGCTGTGTTAAACAACAAGCAAGCTTGTTGTTTTAGCAAGACCGACATGCCTAAAATATATGCATTTGTGAAAATAATTGGAAATAATGTTATTACTTAAACAAAAGGATATGGTGGAGATAGAATGCAAGTAATGGAAAAATGCTTGTGTGAACATCAAGTATGAAATAAGGAACAATAGATTTTGATATAAAGCCGGTGCTCTAAGAGAAGGAATGATACATGATTACGTTCAACATTGCGTGTATGTTGCCATTTTTGATGTTGATTTTCAACTAGATTCTGATTTCCTTGTTTGAACTATACCATTACTGGTCAATAATCAAGACATTAGTCTAGTTCAGGCCAGATGAAAATTTGGTATGTCTGTAGAATGAATTAATATTATACCATATACCATACTAATCACAAGTTTTTTCTTATGAATTATATTTTTTTATTTCAATTAATGCAAATGAGTGTTTGATGACGAGGATACAGGAACTGTCGATGGACTATCATTTCAAAGTTGAACAAGAATCTACTTCTACATTGTTCAAGCTATTTGGTTTCAATGGTGAGCAGAAAATGAACAGACTTTGCAAAAATACTCACTAATTATAATTAACTGCATAAATTCTGGTAGTTTACACTTTACACACAATATAAACATAATGTATAGGGACTACTGGTGCTTGGAGGAGAGCGACAATAAATGAAGCTGAAAGGTGGAAAGATGGAACTACTGTAGAAGATATGGAGTTAGCAGTTCGAAACACTCTCAACAATTGGAAATTTATATATGTTGGTAATATAAAGGTAATTTCACCGTGCTTTCCTTTCACATTTAGATTCGGTATAACTAAACATATTTTTTTATCAAGAGCTCAACACTTTGTATTGGTCAATAGTGAATTTCCAAGCACATTTAAGGCATACAGAAATCAGCAATATAAATGGTCTTGTGGACTTGCAAACCTATTTAGAAAGATGTCGATAGAGATACTTCGAGCAATGGTGTTAACTCTTTCACTATTTTCTGATATTACTTTTGTATTTATATCAAAACTCAGTTAACCAACATTTGCATATAAATAAAGAAAGTGCCTCCAAGGAAGAAGTTCCATTTAATAAACAGCTTCTTCATAGTTCGAAGAATCATTGCTCATATCGTTTATCAAGTATCGGGACAACAAGACATTAGTTTTACAATGAAGATTAAACTTTGAAATTTCGTTTTTTTATATTTCTAGTTATGAATTTAAATGCATATCCGTATTTATATGGATCACTGAGGTTCTAAAATTAATGCTTGTATTGATCATTGATATTCTAGTAGGACAATGTATTTTTAAAAAAAATTAGATACGGCTCATGGCCTTATCTAATTTAAATAAAGATACGACTATCAGCCATATCTTTTTTCAAATTGATACGTCCTATGACACCCCACGTCCGTTAATGTCACTCATTAAGAGAATGCATTAAGTTTCGTGAAGCATTATAGGTAAACAGAAACAGAAACATTACAAGATAGATAATAAATAACAGCGGAATTTTTAAATTTTATTAAGCAGAAAGCATGGTAGTTCAAAACATGGTTACATCATATGTCTGAAATACATAAACCCAGTACATCAATTTAAAAAGTTCTGTCTTGTACTTAAATCGTCAGAGTACGATAATACAAGAAGCATAATCCCTAAAACATAGCCATAGCAGAGGGATATGAAATCAAGCAGTACATCTAAGCAACTCCAAGCAATATGAAAGCAGAATCTTGATCAAGCTTGAGTATTCCCACCCTGATAAACCGGGGGGAGGGGGGAACAAAAGAGAAAGAAGAGGAAACAAAATGGGTCAGACATAAAGTCTGGCGAGTCCAATTACTTTTAGCATATAAATAAGTAAAAGTGTCATGATACGCATATAAAGTGGATAAGAGAGATAACACCATAAAAGGCAGGTATGACAAGGTAAACATAATAAACATGATAGAGTATATTGCGCTTCTCTAGTACTTTCCCTTTCTCTCTGGACCAATACCAGTATAACCAGAATGAGATGATCCCCAATATGTATAAGATGGTAGACTTAGGTGTACTTCTAGTGAGAGGTTTTAACCCCATACAATAATAAGTATCCCAACATACCGGAGTTACCACTAAGGATAATAACGGGCACCTAAACATACCGGAGTCTAGATGTACCCTAATTACTACCCTGATCGATTGGTTCCCTACTCCGTATATACCCTGTGCTGGCCCACAGTAGTATGTATCACTTCCTAAAGTGGCTACCCTTCGTTTTTAGGATGTGCATAACCATGTCTACAGGTGTCACGACGTCTAAACCTCCTCTGCCAGACCAATGCATGCACATAACCCCGTCGGAATGTGCCGCCCACACCATCCCCCACTTTTGGATATCTTACAATCAGCCCAGTAAGCATGCCTCGACTCCGACCTAAATTGGAGTACTCGTTTGATACCTGTATATGGATTACTGACTAAAATGGGTCCCACACGCAAGATGATACAAGCTTCCCCCTACGCTTGCATCCCCACTAGGTTTTCCACAGGTTATGCCATTCTAGAGTAAAAGATTACATAACCCCACAGGTTAAGTTTGTCGGCCTATATATAAATATTACCCACCAACCCAAGATATACTCAACCCTCCCACTGTTTCATACAGTTTTACTTAACCTCTTTTCAAGTTAACATATTCATCCAATCCCTATGTGTTTAACTAGGTTAAGTATCCAAATTTATTACCATATTCATTTATGATTATAGTGTACTAGACCTCCCACATTAAGCCTACAACTTGTGGATGTTGGATATGTCGGTTGGTTCCGGGAAGACTTCCACCACAATTCGGCTTAACCTCATGTCTTAGCACGTCTCATATTTATGAACTTAGATCCATCGCATTAGATTCACCACTTGTGGTCGTTGGATATGCCGGGTGGTTCCGGGCAGACTTCCACCACAAGTGTAATCTAACCTCGTGTCTAAGCGCAGTTACATTTTCTAATTATTGTAATTCTAGGCATCTTCATTATTACCCAACTATTCCTATGTCATTATAGGTTTTCATGCCCCTTTTACCAAGTCATATTCATAATGAATCATATAACCCAAATTAAGGTCATTAATCAAAGTTTGGTTTATGACCCAAATCCATATTCATGTATTACATTCAAGTTATGCCCAAATTTCCCAATACAAGTTATGCCCCAAATTTAACATTTTCCCGACGCATTGGCATATTTCAGCGGCATGCCTAGGATCGAAGGTAGCCTGGCTATAAAAATAAAAAGTAAATAGAAGAAGAGAAGAATATATAAATAATCACAATAACAGGATTGACATATGATGGTAAAATAGGCATAGCAACTAATAAATATACAGTGACAAAGTTGGGCATAATGATGAGATATGCATAAAGGAGCAGATCTGATGAATATGTGATAAGAGGACTAATTCTAATATCATAAACATGCATGATGAGGTCTAAACAGTAAATTATATCTAAAAATAATTATAGATATGACATGATTCAATAGGTATCGGCTTAGATCTAGTTCATAGTCATGTCAGAATAACTTAGATACACATGTTATAGCAGATCTAATATGATTCAAATAGTCACAGGCTTAGATATGAGTTATAGTCATGTCAAGATTAACTTTTAAGCATTTATCTAAAAATAACGTAGACTCACTATGATTAGATCTAGGAAACGGAAGAGGGATTGCAGATGTTGAATCATAGACTCTAAACTTGAATATCTCTAGTTGATTGTTGAAGAAGAAAAGACTTGATTTAATCTGACCTGAAGCACCATTTCACCATCACCATTGATTTAAATGAATAAAACAATGGGCATAGGGTCTTATATAAAGCCGTCAACCAGCGAAGTAGGACACACAGCAGGTTCAGATTCATCCGGGGTGTCGACCTGGGTGTCGGCATGGGTGTCGACACCCCCTTATGGTGTCGACCCATGGGTCGATGCCACTAGGGTTGGGGTCGATCCCCAACAGGCCTGATTTCCCGTTGTTCCACCTTGTTTGATTTTCAAATTAAATATAATTCTGAACTTATTTTATTTATACATAACTGGCTTATATGTATACAAATTTTAAACCATAATATCTTCTTCATACGGTGTCTGTTTTATGCAAAACAGATGTCTATCTCAAGCAGAATTATAAGAAGAACGCAATGGCGTAGTCTGTTTCCCTGAATTATTAATATTTCTTTAATTATTTTTTAATTTATCATGTTTTGTGTTGTCAAAATTACGGGGTGTTACACGTCCATGAGCCGCATCAAAATTAAAATTTGATACGGCTAATGGTCGTATCTATTTTTAAAATTGATACAACAATTAGCCCTATCAAATTCTCAATTTGATACGACCCATAACACTGCCAAATCGAATTAGATACGGCCATGGGCATTGCCTAATTAGCATTTCTGGTATAGTGACCAGATCATCGGACATCCCGAGGACTTGAAACATGTGGATTTCACATACAAACCGGTTCGAACTCGAGCTAATTTGAATTGCATGTTAACCAGTTAGGGTGGTGTGAAAAAGGAGGCACCAGATTTGGTAGTGGAGGCGAAAGATCCTCCCTGCCATATGAGTGTGGAGGTGGAGTCACAAGACTCGATAGGGAGATACTATAAAACCTAGGAAGGAGAAGGATGAAACTGTCAAGTTTGGGGTTATGAGTCATTTTTCGTATCCCAGGGAGTGCCAGATTTTTTTCATATCCCAGGGGAAAGGAAAAAGGGAGAGAGGAGACGGGATCAATAGAGATGATGGTGAAGAGGTGCGGTAGACAGAAAGTGGAAGTGTTAAGCGATACGAGATCTTGAATTTCATATTCCGACACTTGAATTTTTTCGACTCCTGGAAATTGAATTTAAGAATCTAAATCATTTCGCGATGTAGCAGGATCGGGTTGGAATTTGAAATCGAAAACGTCGACGAAATTCCTTGACACTAAAATAGTGAAATCGGTTGGACTAACAATTCAGATACAAACATAGGATTAGAGCTTAAACTCGGACTATGAACATTTGACTCAATCACCAATCCTTTGATACGATTTTTAATATAATCGCAATGCAATTATGACTTGACGCGAATTCAACAATCTCGGTTGACGATGGTGGCGATTTCTGTTTATTAAACCGAAAACCATCATCGTATTCTGATTTTTTTCTGTTATTGCATTAGCACACACGACACTGCATGTTCCACGTTAGCTCACACCAACACAGAGGGTACGAATTTCAGTGTGCTTACTAGTGCAACTATCTTGTGAGTATAGTTATTAGTCGCATCATGAAGTTCAAGGAAACTTCAAGGCTTGAAAGCCGAAACCACGGAATTACCGTTCATACCGAGTCCCGACAGGTAGCGGGATTGAGACTTCTAGATCTTCTTCCTTTTTCCAGTAAGTGGACTTGACCAACACACATGATCAAGAGGGTCAACCCAAAGGATCGCATCATTTGATCGAACACACGGACAAAAGGGAGAAATGGAAGTATGTGGCTCATAAGAGGAAGAGGATGCGGATGATGAGCATAGATTCATTTCTGAGGCATCAGACATATTGGAAAATGCTGAATTCATGAAAATTTACCGGATTCAGTTTCTCACGAATCAATGAAGCTGCACTATTGTAACACCCCACCTCCGCCAGGGTCACTCTAAGCAAGTACACTGGCTTTGGAGGGGTGTTGGTCATGGTAAACATGCATGAAGTTATTACAAGACAGAACATATAAGTAAAACATGGTAAATAAAGCAGCGGATAAAACTACTATTTCAAAACCATAGTCAAGTTACATCATACTACTTAGTCATTATTTTCCAACTACTACAAGTCTAGAAAACATAAACTGAAAACTGGAAATAACATAAGTAAAGTATTCCCCAAAGATAACAGTAGTGTCTCCATAGCAAAGCTCAACTCCAAACCGTACATGAGCTATCAGAGAAGCAAGCCAAAGATCCAAGCTAGGTGCTAGTGTTCCCACCCTGAGAACCTGGGGGGGGGAATGAAAGAAAAGAGGCGAAAGGAAAACAGGTCAGTCAAAAAGACTGGTAAGTCCTACCTACTATTAGTATAAAAACTAATAAAGTTAACTGGACATGTAAAACAGAGATGAAACATAGGATGATAACTGGCATGGTGGAAAGTTAACAAGAGTGGCATCGCATATACAAGGTTAAGTTGCACCAAGTGTACTAGTATTCTAATCCATGTCAAGTATAAACAAGAAATGATCCCTTAACCCAATATTGGCCCAAACTCATGAGATGACCAAAATCAAGGTCCAACTACTCGGTCTAGTCGATCGGCTCCCTATAAGACTAGCTCGTCGTGTATCGGTGTCATACGACCTAATCATGGAATGTAGTTAACTGTGCAAGGTCCACCCTAGGGTGTATCCAGCACTAAGGTGTAAACCACAGACACAAATCAAGCACGCACAGTCTAATCCTACGGGTGCCCATGTTCAACTCCGGACTTAATGTGCACGACCATGGTCCGCCTGAACAACCGGTGCACCATTCAGCCGTCTCTTTTGGTCTCTTACAATCAGTCCAGTAATCGTGCCCCACCCTAGCCTAGTCCAGGGTATCCAGATACTCCCTAGTGGGTTACTGCTGAAAAGGACCACGTAACTAGGATTTCAAGCGGGTTAAGTGTGGTTAACCCTATCCTAACCATGTATTGAGTTGGTCAAGTGTATCCAAGCAGTTCATGACTTAACCCTATCAATACATCGTGTTCAACTGGTTAAGTGTATTCAAGTAGTCCATGACTTAACCCTACCAATCCATTGTGTTTAATTGGTTAAGTATTCAAGTAGTCCATGACTTAACCCTACCATGTGGCATTAATTAACTTAATGCACCCCAACCTCTCACATTAGACTTTGTTGTGGTTACTAGTTAAGCCGGGCGGGTCCAGGTAGCTTTACACCACAACCTAGTCTAACCTCGGGTTTTAAGTGCGATATGACCAACTACTCACATTGGGTCCTATTGTTTGTAGCCACTAGTTAAGCCGGTCGGTTCCGGGTAGATTTATGCTATAAACTCAACCCAACCTCGAGTTGGCCACTTTCATGTTTTCTGCATGTCATGTCCACGTTCATGTTTTCAAGCATAATCACATGTCATATTTTCAAGTCATGTTTCATGTCATTTAAGTTTACCCATAACGTAACCCCATCGCATGTAAGTTCGCATCAACACAAATAGATCAAAAGGGGGAACATAAGAATATGACAAGGTGGGCATAAGATGGCAAAGTCTATCACAAGTTAAACATGGTGATATTTGAGGCCAAAGGGGTTCAACATACTAGCATATGGCCTCAACATGTATGATAGCATAAAAGGTGACTTGGCCTCAAACATATCAAATAGCATAAGGGTGCTTTGGCCTCAAGCATGCATAATAGCATAAGGGTGCTTTGGCCTCAAGCATGCATAATAGCATAATTAGCAAATAGGGTGGTAACATGGTAATAGTTGACATAGGGTGAGAATCCTAACTTGTGCATAGCAAATAGGTTCAATATAATCATATTCATGTTAAGGAACATGAGGGGTTAAGATTTGTTAACATGCATAAGCCATAATCCATTTCATAGCATTTTTTCCAAAGGTCAACATGAATGGTACTAGGTTCATGATAAGTCCACAATCATAAATCAAGAGAGGCATGAGTAGATCTATGCATACAATGATAGGTTCAAGGAAAATATTGCACTTAGGTCCAATTCAAATCTACACATGTATGGCATTAAACTTAGCAAATAGGGTGATAAACTTGTGATTAGCATATAGGTCCATCATGGCAAGTTAATATCAAGGTCATGAGGGTTCTATGTTGCATTTATGCACAATGACCACATAAAGCTCATAGCTTTCCACCCAAAAGTAAACATAAATGGTACTAGATTCATGATAGGTAAGCATTAGGTCCACAAACATAGATCAAAAGGGTCATGAATGAATCTATGCATGAAATCCAAGTCAAGCATAACACAAAAGTCTCATTTCAACTTGCTACATGTCATATTAAGTTCATAGTTTAAATCTAAGAGTAGAATAGGGCTTACAAAGCGTGGCTATGAGAACTAGAACCAAATAGAACAAGATAGAGATGTTGTAGAAGCTCTAGGAATGATGTAGCAACACAAATAGCCTTGAGAATAAGTAGCTCCTTTGATTTGATGAAGAAAGATGGCTTCTTTTTGCCTTAGAAGCTCTCAAGCTCTCATGAGGAAGATGATATGAAGATGGAGGCCATAATTAGGGAGCATTTTGGCATAACTGCGTTGTAGGATTGATTTATGAGGGTTTAGGCTAGGTCTAGGGGTGCTTATATAGAAGTTTAGGTTAGTTTAGGCCATAGGATTAACCCTAGTTCAGATCTGAGCCATCAAATCACGTCACAAGCCAATAAAACAAGACCCCGGAGCCAAAACAGGTGCACCAGGCCAAACTGGCCGACCACCCAAGTCGACAGGGGTGTCGACTGGGCAGTCGACACCACCTGGGGTGTGTCGACTCCCAAGTCGATTTGGGGCTGGTGGGAATTTTCCCGCCTGTCCTGCTTGGGCTGAATTTGAAATTCTGAATTCAAATTTGAACTGTTTTTGAACTTGAAATTTTCTGAAAACTTTGACGGGCCATAACTTGGTCATACGGACTCCGATTTTCGAAAACTCGGACTCTATTTCGCGTATTTTTCCGAGACGAACATAATGGCATAGCCCGTTTCCCTTGATTCAGAATTAAACATTTAATTCTGCCTTGATTTATGTTATAACCTGTTATTCAAAATACGGGTTGTTACATTCTCCCCACCTTAAAGGATTTCGTCCCCGAAATATTCAAGTTAGGAAGAACGTATCCTACCATCCATCATCCATCTACTCAAAACATCATCCACGAGCAGTCATTGTCCTTAAAAGATTCTAAATGCTGTATGATCATATGCGAAAGGTATGTGTACATGTACTTATCTAATGCGAAAATCAGGCGGTTACTGATTCAGTAAACCTCTTTAATGCAAAGTATGTTCGTGAAATGAGTCCATATGTATGAAAATTCCTAACATACTTATAATCTCTACATGAGTGCACATAACATTCATCCATATGCAACATCCACGTGATAGCATAACAAGTTTCATCCATGAATAAGTATAAGCACTCATGCATATGCAATATGAAAGTGTGTGAGCCGATTTTAGTGCCTAATGTGTATCATGCATCCACGAGTATCCACTTGCAAACACTTGCAACCACTTGCAAACATCAAGCATAACATGTTTCAAATACATGTTTCATCCAAAGGGTTTCTACCTAAGGTTCTCATGACAAGGTTAACGAGATAACAAGATAAACATAGATAGCAAAAGAAAGATATGCTAACTAGGAAAAGAGATTGAGAATGTACCCTGAAAAAGGAATGGATAAAGCCCATGCATCTTCTCCTCGGTTTCCCAAGTTGCACCTTCATCGGCTTCACTCCACTGAACCTTTACTAACTTGACTTCTCGGTTCCTCAGCTTCTTGATCTCCGTTCCCAAGATACGAATCGGAGCTCGCCTCAAAGTTGCCTCTTTTTCTACCTCCATGTCTTCAAGAATGCTAGGCTCAACTACCTCGGCTGACTCATGAAGGCACTTTCGGAGATGCGAGACATGAAAAACGTTGTGCACTCTGGCCAGCTTCTCGGGCAATTCCACCTTATAAGCCATCTTCCCAATCCTCTCTATGATAGGGAAGGGTCCTACGAACCTTGGTGCCAGCTTCCCAACTGCTCCAAAACGAACCACATTTCGCAAAGGAGAAACCTTCACAAAGACCATATCTCCAACTTCAAACTCTAAGTATGTCCTTCGCTTGTCTGCATAGGATTTCTGTCTGTCTTGGGCCGTTTTCATTCGCCTTCGAATCAACTCAACCTTCTCGGATGTGTCCCTTATCATGTCGGGCCCAAGTATAAGCTTATCCGTCGTCTCCACCAACATGTTGGTGACTTGCACGGCCTCCCATATAAAGCTTCGAATGGTGCCATCTCTATGCTTGCTTGGTAGCTGTTATTGTAAGCAAACTCTACGAGAGGAAGGTGGTCTTCCCAAGTGCCACCAAAGTCAAGAATGCATAGCCTCAACCGATCTTCTAGTACCCTATTCACCCTTTTGGTCTGGCCATCCATCTATGGGTGATAGGCTGTACTTAGATTCAATCGCGTGACCATCGCTTCTTGCAAACTATTCCAGAACTGGCTAGTGAAGATTAGGTCACGATCGCTAACTATGCTAGAAGGAATTCCATGCAATCGCACTATCTCTCGAAGATAAACAAATGCTAGCCATGATGCGGTTCTCTTGCTCTTCACCGGAATAAAATGGGCGCTCTTCGTAAGTCTATAAACTTTGACCCATATCCTATAAAGCCCAAATAGTTTGGTCAACTTGACAGACATCTTCACCCCAACTATATATCACAAACAGGCGAGTCATACTCCTTATGGGGTTTGCAACAGAACTAAGATTGAGAATAAGACCGAGAGGATATACTTAAAAGATAGCATGCGAGTAAGCTCTACAGAATAATAGGGATCAAGGATATACTCTTAGAAAGAGATATAATGCGCGTATCTAGTCTTCAATCTTCTAAGTCGCATTTTCTTGAGCTTAATCCTATCGTGCCTTGACCGTCTTTTAACTTCACAATTTCGTAGCTCTTAATTCTTATTTCCAAAATATGAGTTAGAACTCATTTCACCGTTGCCTCTCGTTCCACTTCCACTTATTCTTTTCCTAAAATACTTGGCTTAAACATAACTGCGTGCGCATGGTTTCATGCAAGCTTTACAAAATTCGTTAGTGAATCCTGGATCTCATTCACATACTATACGGTATTCCATGCAGAAGAACTATTTCTTGAAAACAAATGCCAATACACATTGCCAAATGTACTTACTAGGGTGATTTCTATAACCCATGCTTAAGCGAAATAGACCATCCGCCTTAGTGGCGAACGCTACTCGATTGGATTACAAATTTCCAATAAAGGTGCCAAGGGATTCTAGATAACTAATCATGACGGAACCCTAAAGGTCACACGATATTTCGAGGGTATTACTGAGGCGAGTCATGAGCCTCGCAACCCTATGTTCAAAATCAAGAATGGCTCCATAACTGGACAACCGATCCATGCCCAAAATCAATCAGTATCCCATAAACCCGAGAACACAAGCATTACACATGAATTCTACGCTCAAGATAGAAATCCTCAAATCCATACAAATCATAGATAAATGGGCGGAACCCCCAATTGGATTTGAAACACTAACGGGATTTTCAACTAGACTAGTACTTAGGTGCAAACTTTCAACAAGATCAGAAATAAAACTATGCGATGCGCCGGAATCAAATAAGGTACGAACAAGGAAATCGGAAATGTAAACATGAATTTCTATAGAAACACTACCTTGATCAAAAGCTGGAAGAGCGAGGAGAGCCTGCAACTTCCCTCCAGAGGGTCATGCTCGCTGAGTTTGCCTTTTCCCTTGTCCTCGCTTTTTCGGGCAATCCTTGCTATAGTGTCCAGACTCTCCGCAATGAAAGCATACGCCCAGCTTCCTGTTCTTCTTCTTACAGTCTTTGGCTATGTGCCCAGTGATCCTACAGAATTTGCACTTTCTTGTCTCTCTTGCCTTGTTGTTATTGTTGCCCTTGTTTCCCTTCTTGTTGTTCTTGTCTCCTTTCTCGGAATCTTCCTTCTTGCCTTGAGACTCATTTGCCTTGACCTCCTTCTTGCCACTATTATCTTCCTCTTGAAGCAGGGCCATATTTACCAAACTCTCGAAGGTCACCTCCATGAGTATGTGAGACATGGACAAACCGTGCAATGGCTCGTTCAATCCTAGAGCAAAGTGTAGGGCCTTCTTTTGAGCTGTGTTAACCAAGTCTAAACCGAACCGAGCAAGCTGATTAAACTTTTCCACGTATTCTCTAACGGTCATGTCCCCTTGCTTTAGTGATAGGAACCTCTCCATCTGAAGGTTCTCTTCTGTTAATGATAGAAAACTCAGTCCAAACCTTCTCCTAAAGTCATCCCAAGTCTGAATTGGCCTAGTAGTGGTGGTGACTACCCACCAATATGCAGCTTCCCCTTTCAACAGCCATACCGCTAACAGAACTTTCCTACGGTCTTATATATCAAGGATAGCAAAGAGGTCTTCAGTTTCCTTCAAACAGTTTCTTGCCTCAACAAAAGTCTCCGTCCCAACGAAATTCTTTCCACCCATCGCCTTAAAGTCCTTGCAAATCTTCGCGAAATCCATTTGCGGATGCTGAGGAGGAGGAGGAGGAACCTCAGCTACGGGAGGAGGAGGAATGTTAGCCACGGGGGAAGGAGGAGGAATGTCCGCGGGGCTGGCTTCATTCGCCCTTGCCTCCATGTACCTTCTAAACCAAATAGGTACCAATACGCCCTCCAGAATGGCAAAATTATCGGCCATACTGAAACGAAGAAAAAGATAGATTCAGAACGAGGAAACAAAGGATAGTGCGAATGGCTTTTGGGTAATAGCCTTTTAAAATAAACTAGACTTTTCTTGGAAAAATACTTCTTTATAATCGGTTTTGAAAATAGTTTTTCAAAAGGTAAGTTTTAAAAACCTTTTGCTCAAATCTTGTAAACCTTATGCTCTGATACCAAATGTAACACCCCACCACCACCAGGGTCACTCTAAGCAAGTACACTGGCTTTGGAGGGGTGTTGGTCAAGGTAAACATGCATGAAGATATCACACGACAGAATATATAAGTAAAACAGAGTAAATAAAGCAGCGGATAAAACTACTATTTCAAAACCATAGTTAAGTTACATCATAGTACTTAGTCATTATTTTCCAACTATTACAAGCCTAGAAAACATAAACTGAAAACTGGAAATAACATAAGTAAAGTATTCCCCAAAGATAACAGTAGTGTCGCCATAGCAAAGCTCAAGTCCAAGCCGTACATGAGCTATCAGAGAAGCAAGCCAAAGATCCAAGCTAGGTGCTAGTGTTCCCACCCTGAGAACCTGGGGGGGGGGGGGACGAAAGAAAAGAGGCGAAAGGAAAACAGGTCAGTCAAAAAGACTGGTAAGTCCTACCTACTATTAGTATAAAAACTAATAAAGTTAACTGGACATGTAAAACAGAGATGAAACATAGGATGATAACTGGCATGGTGGAAAGTTAACAAGAGTGGCATCGCATATACAAGGTTAAGTTGCACCAAGTGTACTAGTATTCTAATCCATGTCAAGTATAAACAAGAAATGATCCCTTAGCCCAATATTGGCCCAAACTCATGAGATGACCTAAATCAAGGTCCAACTACTCGGTCTAGTCGATCGGCTCCCTATAAGCCTAGCTCGTCGTGTATCGGTGTCATACGGCCTAATCATGGAATGTAGTTAACTGTGCAAGGTCCACCCTAGGGTGTATCCAGCCCTAAGGCGTAAACCACAGACACAAATCAAGCACGCACAGTCTAAACCTACGGGTGCCCATGTTCAACTCCGGACTTAATGTGCACGACCATGGTCCGCCTGAACAACCGGTGCACCAATCAGCCGTCTCTTTTGGTCTCTTACAATCCGTCCAATAATCGTGCCCCACCCTAGCCTAGTCCAGGGTATCCAGATACTCCCTAGTGGGTTACTGCTGAAAAGGACCACGTAACTAGGATTTCAAGCAGGTTAAGTGTGGTTAATCCTATCCAAACCATGTATTGAGTTGGTCAAGTGTATCCAAGCAGTTCATGACTTAACCCTATCAATACATCGTGTTCAACTGGTTAAGTGTATTCAAGTAGTCTATGACTTAACCCTACCAATCCATTGTGTTCAATTGGTTAAGTATTCAAGTAGTCCATGACTTAACCCTACCATGTGGCATTAATTAACTTAATGCACCCCAACCTCTCACATTAGACTTTGTTGTGGTTACTAGTTAAGCCGGGCGGGTCCGGGTAGCTTTACACCACAACCTAGTCTAACCTCGGGTTTTAAGTGCGATATGACCAACTACTCACATTGGGTCCTATTGTTTGTAGCCACTAGTTAAGCCGGTCGATTCCGGGTAGATTTATGCTACAAACTCAACCCAATCTTGAGTTGGCCACTTTCATGTTTTCTACATGTCATGTCCACGTTCATGTTTTCAAGCATAATCACATGTCATATTTTTAAGTCATGTTTCATGTCATTTAAGTTTACCCATAACGTAACCCCATCGCACGTAAGTTCGCATCAACACAAATAGGTCAAAAGGGGGAACATAAGAATATGACTAGGTGGGAATAAGATGGCAAAGTCTATCACAAGTTAAACATGGTGATATTTGAGGCCAAAGGGGTTCAACATACTAGCATATGGCCTCAACATGTATGATAGCATAAAAGGTGACTTGGCCTCAAACATATCAAATAGCATAAGGGTGCTTTGGCCTCAAGCATGCATAATAGCATAAGGGTGCTTTGGCCTCAAGCATGCATAATAGCATAAGGGTGCTTTGGCCTCAAGCATGCATAATAGCATAATTAGCAAATAGTGTGGTAACATGGTAATAGTTGACATAGGGTGAGAATCCTAACTTGTGCATAGAAAATAGGTTCAATATCATCATATGCATGTTAAGGAACCTGAGGGGTAAAGGTTTGTTAACATGCATAAGCCATAATCCATTTCATAGCATTTTTTCCAAAGGTCAACATGAATGGTACTAGGTTCATGATAGGTCCACAATCATAAATCGAGAGAGGCATGAATAGATCTATGCATACAATGATAGGTTCAAGGCAAATATTGCACATATGTCCAATTCAAATCTACACATGTATGGAATTAAACTTAGCAAATAGGGTGATAAACTTGTGATTAGCATATAGGTCCATCATGGCAAGTTAATACCAAGGTCATGAGGGTTCTATGTTGCATTTATGCACAATCACCACATAAAGCTCATAGCTTTCCACCCAAAAGTCAACATAAATGGTACTAGATTCATGATAGGTAAGCATTAGGTCCACAAACATAGATCAAAAGGGTCATGAATGAATCTATGCATGAAATCCAAGGAAAAAATAACACAAAAGTCTCATTTCAACTTGCTACATATCATATTAAGTTCATAGTTTAAATCTAAGAGTAGAATAGGGCATACAAAGCGTGGCTATGAGAACTAGAACCAAATAGAACAAGATAGAGATGTTGTAGAAGCTCTAGGAATGATGTAGCAACACAAATAGCCTTGAGAATAAGTAGCTCCTTTGATTTGATGAAGAAAGATGACTCCTTTTTGCCTTAGAAGCTCTCAAGCTCTCATGAGGAAGATGATATGAAGATGGAGGCCATGATTAGGGAGCATTTGGGCATAACTTCGTTGTAGGATTGATTTATGAGGGTTTAGGCTAGGTCTAGGGGTGCTTATATAGAAGTTTAGGTTAGTTTAGGCCATAGGATTAACCCTAGTTCAGATCTGAGCCATCAAATCACGTCACAAGCCAACAAAACAAGACCCAGGAGCCAAAACAGGTGCACCAGGCCAAACTGGCCGACCACCCAAGTCGACAGGGGTGTCGACTGGGCAGTCGACACCACCTGGGGTGTGTCGACTCCCCAGTCGACTTGGGGCTGGCGGGAATTTTCCCGCCTGTCCTGCTTGGGCTGAATTTGAAATTCTGAATTCAAATTTGAACTGTTTTTGAACTTGAAATTTTCTGAAAACTTTGACGGGCCATAACTTGGTCATACGGACTCCGATTTTCGAAAACTCGGACTCTATTTCGCGTATTTTTCCGAGACGAACATAATGGCATAGCCCGTTTCCCTTGATTCAGACTTTAACATTTAATTCTGCCTTGATTTATGTTTTAACCTGTTATTCAAAATACGGGTTGTTACAACTATGATGCATCTACAAGAAGTACGACATATCTTGGGATGAAGTGGCAGTTTCGAGAAGTTAGGAACACGCATCACTGGAAGGGTACACTACCTGGAATAGGCATATTTGCGTTGTCGGGAGCGTTCCCCTGTCATGCCCATTCATTAGAGATATCCTGTGCTTCTTTCGATTAGCGCTGGCGCAGCTTCATCCAAACGCGTACGCCTTCTTACTCGCCACCTACATCCTATTCATTGAAAACTTAGGTGCGGAGACAACCGGATTGGACATTCGATTCATTTTTTGGCAAAAAAGAGAGCTAATGTTGTGCCTTCACTTTTATACCTAGAGGTACAACCCAAAACTCATTTCATCCTAGAGTTGTGGAATAAGCTGAGTTATTTTTAAACATGACTGGTTCTATATTGCCCCCCCTCCAGGATTTGCGAGGAGGCAGCTTGTTGATTGTAAATATTCCATACCTACATTATGATTTAAGTTAATCGATACATAAGCTCTAGAATAACTTAAAGATTTGATGTAACAGGCATTCCTCGTATTCCGAGGGATGATATTTACATTGAGCGTCTAACCGCACTTAACGAGGTTCCAACTGGGTTTGATGACGCCAAGTCTTTGCTAACAAATCGCCTCCTTCATTTTTATGGATTGCTTCCAGAAGGGTATTCGATTGGTCATCCAAACGGCGATGATGAGGAAGAAGATGAGGCGGAAGATGAGAGAGGAGTTGCTCCTCAAAGGGAAGGTAGTAGTCATGATGGCGACGATGAGGAGGAACCTACCTGAGAAGATGAGTCGATGCCTACTCCCATCCCATCTCTTGAAGAGGAAACGAGGTTAGGAGAATGTTTCAAACCAACTTCTCCAGCGGTGACCTTTGAGACCACCACATCAATGGAGGCCGAGCACCACATCTTAGGCTTGGATAATATCCCAACCAAGACTTCCAATTTTGGGTTCACTGACACAAATGCCGAGAGCCTTTTGCTGAGCGTTGGGGAGGTTACCCCTTCAAGTAAGCTGATATCTGGTTCGGGGAGGGAAAACCTAGGACTCACACTCATAATCATTGCATGACATGACACATATTCATGTGTGTGGGATGTTCGATTCTGAATCAGAGTTTATCCTGTGCAGGTGAAATAACTCGAGATGGTGATAAATACCAAGATCGAGGGTCCGGGAGTCACCGATGACCAAGAAGTAGGGTCGTAAATAGTTTCAAAAGAAGTGCAGATCTACAATTGCAGCCCCCTCAACCTTAATATCGCAGAAGCAACCAGTGGTATAAGGACCATCCTTGTCTTCAGCATCTCCACCATTGAGTGTCCAGCTGATTGGAGTAGAGAGAAGGTCAGAGATTGTGAGCAAAGGTAGTTGGCGTCGATGATTCCCCCTTGTTCCCCACCTGCAGCTCCACTGGCTACGACAAAGAGAAGATAACTGGAGGACCGGTAGCCAGAAAGAAGGATGTGAAGAAGAGGGGTTCGATGATGCCCGACATGTCAGTGACCAAAACTTTAGCAATGTGCAGAAGAAGGAGATATTTAAAAATTCATTCTCGGGATTCTATTTTGATGAGTTATTGTGGATCCCGGACATGCATCAGATCCCACTAGATATTGACGAGGATACATGGTCGAAGGTGTACAATGTTTACCATCAACATCGAAGCTGCATAAGTATGTGAAGAGGCTCTTGGAACTAATTTTCTATAAGAACGCCGAGATCCAAGGTTAGCAGATTGAGGTCAAAGCTGATCTTAAGAGCCTCAGAAACCGGGAGGTTGAATTGAGTAAGGAAACACTTCGGTTCGTGCATATTTCAGCGTATTTGAATAACATATTTATATGCTAACTCTCTGTTGCTGAAATAGATGGGATTTAGAGGGAACATGAGAAAGTAAAAGCTGAGATTTTCTAGACACGAGAAGCGTACAAAGACACACTGGCTTCGGTTTCAACCTGGGCGATAGCGCTCGAGAAGGATAATAAAGATATCACTGAGGAGAACGCTCGACTTGTAAAAGTGAATGAGGAAGTACACCAACTTCGCTACAGAAATGAAGCCTTAACCTAAGAAAATGAAAGCCTGCAAGAAGAGAACGAGTGAAAGCAACGCCTTATTAGGGATAATGAAGAGCTCCATAAACTTCTAAATTCAGATTGCACTGAGCTCGAGCAGGCGAAGAAAAGACAAGGAGGCCGTGGAAGTCTCAAATAGATAGGTGCTGGGTCAGGTGGACAGTGTTAAGGATGGGTTCGAAGTTCAGTTGAAAAATATTAGACCGAGGTAGATGAGGCTGAGGAGAGAGCAGGAGTGGAGTTGGAGCCAGCGGTATGGGACCTCTACGTCAACACACTTTCAATCTGCGGAATCTCGTGGATTAAAGATTTTGCTCATACATTATCTCAAGCTTGGGAGAACTTCATGGAATATGAGACTAGGATGTCGAAGGTGGAGTCGATCGATGAGGCGACGCTGAAGGTTCAATTTTTGATGGAGGAAGAGTGCCCGGTGTCAGCAAATGGCATGGCATTGCTGAAAGAAGATGCAAAAGTGGAGAAGGCGGAAGACCTTACTACTACAAAGGGGAAAACCCTAATTACTGAGTGTGTGGTGGTCTCTTATTTGAAGTTGGCAGTTCCGAGTAGAAATAAGTTATTCCACTAGGTTCCATTGGCGATCCATCTGTTCCAACTCCCATCGTCACCGAGTATGATCCCGTTTTCCGGGGTTGGAACACAAACTCTCTCTTTCTCCAATAACTAGGAGCACAATGCCCATCGAAGCCATGTAGGAAGTGCCGGATGGTAAACCCACTCCTTTACCAGTACTCAAAAGGATGATAACACAAAGTCGAAGTAGACTAATTTGTCTTCTTCTTCATCGTGTAGGTTCCTCCGGAGAAGGGGTTACAGCTATTTACGCTTCAACAATTATGGTCGTTCTCGGGTTTAATGTTAAAGCTTATAGGAGGAAGCTAGTAAAGGACTTTGGTCACCTGGACACTTTTACCGGTTTGGAGTTGGGGGAATTCAGGCTAGAAAATTTGGATTTTCCAAAAGATAAATGGAAGTAGGAAGGGTAACCTAGGTGACCGGGTCGATAGAGGCAGGCGGGCCGACCCCGACCATGCATGAACTGGTCAAAGAGCAATAGACCCAACTGCTGACGAAGTCGAAGGAGACTGAGGCAAAGAAGAAAATGATAAAGCTCCCCTTAAGGCCCAAAAGTAGGTGAAGGAGAAGGCCGAGGTTAAGCCAAAATTGATGAATTCCGAAAAAAGGATGAGGAGGAGATGGTCTGGAAAAAAAGAGACGAGGCACTTGCCAAACTCAAGGCTGTGGAGGAAGCCAAGCTGAAAGCGGAGAGGGAGGCCTGGAAGAAGGCCGAAAGGGCAGAGAAGTGGAGCAAAGCGAAGCCCGGGAGGCCTAGAAGCCGAGCAAGAAACCATCGTGGAGTTGGACAAATCAATGGTGTTGGCACTTTATACAGAGCCTCCGCCTAATCCCCAAAAGATCGTCTCTAGCCTTGATGTAGAAGCGCTCATCACTGACAATTCCGGCGACTCCAATGATGAAATGCTAGTTAGGAATGATCTGGAGTTCTAAATACGGTCCCGCCCTTAGCCGACTCCAACTCCGACAAAGGGAAAGAAGGGTGGCAACATAAGTGACCTCAAAAGGAAGAGGAAAGAGGAGGAGGGAAAGGGAACAAAGATGGAGGAGACACCTATATACGGATTGGGGAAGAAGGGGAAGGATGTCCCTATGCCGTGATTGTTATAAGTAGGTAGCTTTTGGTTTTAGGATGATTGGATACATGTGTACGACCCTTGCTTTTGGAGGCGTGATGTGGTTTTCATGTATTTCTCGTCGCTACAAAGAAAAGATAGTTGTATTTTGGTTTGTGAATGGAAGTTAGTTAAATTTACTCACATCACATATTGTTCTAAGTGTTCAGATTTTCGTCTACGCTTTTCAATTTCTGTACTTGCGTAAATCTACTAGTCATTATACTTAAACCAACGTTGTTTTGGGATTCGCTCTTGAAATACTCAAGTCATGCGAAGCTTGAGTGTGTTGACTCCATTCTTGCGATCTCGTTTCCATCATTGATTTCGAGTCATCCGGAGTTTGAGTTCGGTAACTCCACTCTCGGGATCTCCTTGCGGTCGTATATCCCGAATCATGAGGAGTTAACTTTGTGAACTTCTCTCTTGAGACCTCCTTTCCATCGTTGGTCCCGAGTCGTACGGAGTTCAGGTTGGAGACTCTACTCTGAGAACCTCCTTGCTTCATTGGTTCCAAGTAGTGAGGAATCATAGGTGGATGTCATTGTTTCATCCTCTATACTCTCCTGTTGTTTTGCTTAGGCTTGAGTTGATGGCATCGTTGGCTGGCTAGTTATGTGTTGGCTAGCTTTTTGACCAAGCCACCAAGGTTCACACATAAGAAGAAAGTATGAAACTACGTTCCTCAAGTCCATGAAAGATCAGATCGCACCAGCGGATCAAACTCACGGATCGCGCCCCTCGGATCACCAGTATTGTTCACGACCCGATCCGTCCACCTCATCACGACTCGATCCGCACCAACGCCACCATCTCGCTCCGGTCTGATCCCCCGATGTGCAGCGAAGCCTCTGACTTGTTCAAACCACGAACTGGTCTTCAGCGATCTGAAATGCACGGATCTCGCGACACCTGTCCACAACTGTCATATTGACCAATTCCTCCTCATTGCTCGATCCGATCCGATTTTCTCGGGATCTACACCATGTGTGACCGTGAACCGCCTGACAGAATCAGCTATAAATAGCCCAGAGACTGGCATTTTTCAGGATCTTTTGGCAGTATTGAGTATTGATTCCAACATTACTGTCGCACCACTATTTCTTATCAGTATTACTTCGAGATTACTGAGAAAAATCATAATTGTAAGAGTGAGTTTGTGAGAAATCATTGGTTGTACTAGCATTCAAAGTATAATCAATAGCATATAAAGTGGACGTAGGCTCGTTAACGCCGAACCACTATAAACCTTGTGTGTTTTCTGCTTTTTTCTCATTTTTCAGTTATAATTCTCTACAAATCAGAATAATTTGGGTGTTAGAGCCAAATTTTGATCTAACATTTTTGGTGCTTTCACTAAGAATTGAACCCAAGATATTGGATTGTTTCTCCGTTGTTTGGATATTCAAGTCCGAAGAAAATAGTCCCGAAACCTCACTGTTCAGACCTTCGAAGATTTCAACAATACCTGATATCATGGCTGGAAAGAAGTCTAAGGAAGTGCGAGCTTCACAGGCGAATGAAGCAGTTGGGGAAAGTGTACATGAATAGGTCGAGGAAGGCCTCGCGGATCGCGAAGACGTTGACGCGATCCGATCCGAGTGTGGCGTCACGAGCCAATCAGAAGGGGGCACCGCAATCCGAAACGTCGAGGGCGACACGATCCGACCTGTAGATGGAGTCGTCACCCGATCCCGAGACAACGCCTCGAACCCTCCTCGTAATGCTACCGCGGTCCGACCCCAGGGGTGCGCTACGAGCCACAGGCACAGGTCCACCGCGATTCGAAGTGATGACCAGACTACAACACGACCTAGAAAGGAGGTTATGTCTCACTCTTCCCGTCCCGGTACCTCTGTTCGACCTGGTTCAAGCTCTCTGCGCATAAGGGAAAATGTTGATGATCAGTAGACCCCTCTGCTCCATTTACTGAAGGAGATCTCTCTCGCTTCGTTGAAATGTGGGATAGGCTGTTTGATGAAATAGCTGCTCAAAGGCAGGAAAACTCCATGCTGCGACATAATTTGACTGCTATGGATAGGCGTCTGGATGATCTTGTAAGGCAAAGAACGCCTCCTCCAGTCCGTCCGCTCACCCCAGAGTACTCTTCTTCATCGGAGGAATCGCCAAGACCTCCGCGGCTACCATATGAGCGGGCTGAAAACATAGAGCAGCTCCGATTTGGAACCTTGCCATCACGGGAGGAAGAGACACTTGGTGAGGGACCCTCAAACTGCAACTTGAATAATCATGCCACAACTCCTAGAGCTCGAGTTGTGAATAATCCTGTTGAGAATAGACCACCTCAGCTCCTCCACCATGCAAATACTCATAATAACAGGGGGCAGCGAAGCCCAATCCGAGCTCCGGACTTCGTGCATGTTCCTAGAAGAGAGATTGGAGAATTCCACCGAGCTAGAAGCATCAACCCCGAGCCTCCGATGACCAGTGCAAATGTTGCAGCTATGTTTCATCAAATCCTGGCGGATAGCCGTGGACAAAGGAATGAAGACTGGGGAATTGATCGCAACCACACCCCTTTTACCAACGACATTCTAGATGTAACATTCCCGAGACGCTTCAACATGCCTCAAATGAACCGTTACGCGGGTAGATCTGATCCAATCCAACATCTAATGAGATATTCTTGGTCAATGACCGCTGCCGCAGCCTCCGACCTGTAAAGTGCAAAGCTTTCCCTATATTCCTGGAGGATGTAGCATTATTATGGTTTACTCGCTTACCAGCAAGATCAATTTCCAGTTTCAGGGAATTGAGTGAAAAGTTCGTAGAACAGTTCCGCATCTACGCACAAAGATCGAAAAGTGTGATCGACCTGTTCCTTGTCAAGCAACGACCAGGTGAGAGTTTGAGGGGATATCTTGATCATTTCAACCTAGCCGCCACTGAAGTGAAGGATCCTCATGAGCCGACCATTGTGGCAGCCCTAATTGATGGGGTGGATAAAGATACTGAATTTGGGAGATACCTGGCCGGTAAACCACCTCATACTAGAGAATTGTTTTACGAGAAAGCAAACGTACGCTTACGTCAGGAGGAGGTATATGCTAACCGAGAGATGAAAAAGGCAAATAAGGAGGAAATCCAAAGTAATGTAGCCATCAAGCAAACCGGAGACAGCTCGGGAAAGGTTGAAGTCAACCATGGAAACCGAAACCAGGGTGGCGGCCACCAGTCAGGAGACAATGGTAACAACAGTAATGGCAATAATTGGAAGAGAAATCGGGGGAATGATTCACAGAGAAGGTCCCGTCCCAGGTCTTTCGAAAGTTATACGCCAATAAATGATACTTTGGAGAATATATTCGTCGACGCGTACAACGTTCTCCAACATAAAAGGCCTCCTCCAAGAGATTCGATGGAGAAAGAACGTGAGACGGGGAAGTTTTGTCTCTTCCATCAGACTCACGGCCACTCTACAAATGAATGACGTCATATGAGAGACGTAGTTGAGAGGCTGCTCCGAGAAGGGAAGTTGGATGAGTACGGAGTGACTCCTAGAGACAGGGGGCAAACTATTCAGACCCCAAACCAAAACCAGAATCAACCTACCGCCAGGCCAACTGCCCAGCAAAAAGGAAAGGATCTTGTTATCAATACCATAATCGGAGGGCTTCACCTAGCTGGGCATAGTTTCAAGGAAATGGACCAGTACGTAAACGCAGCAAAGCATCATCTTGAGGCAGGAGAGTGCAGCAACCCTGAGGACAATGTCCCAGCAAAACCACAAAAGACGATGTCGGACGACGTCATTTTCCGCAACCGAGAGAGTATTGGAGTCCACGCTCCGACCGAAGATCCATTTGTAATCACAGTTCCTATTGGTCCGGCCATTGTCCATAAAGTTTTAGTGGATAACGGGTGTTCAGTCAACATTCTATTCAAAAAGACGTTCGATCTAATGAACCTTGAATTGAAAGATTTAAAGCCATGTGAAGGATAGATCTGTGGATTTAATGGGGCATCAACTACTCCAATGGGATATGTACAACTGCCAGTGACACTTGGGGAAGGAGAACGCCAGAGAGTGAGAATTCTTCCCTTCGTAGTTTCGGATATTGAATCACCTTATAATGCCTTCTTGGGCCGACCGGCCCTAGCAAAGTTTAGAGCTTGTATAGCCCCTTGGTGCTTGTTATTGAAGTTTCCTATAGAAGATGGTGTTGGCATAGTTAGAGGAGATCAGGTTGCTACACGTGCATGTTACATTGCAGAGCTAAAGCTACTCCGTAAAGGAAAAGATATTGAGATTAAAGACGCTTCTTCCCCCATGAGGGAGGAGACGTCGTAGCAATTAAAGAGAATCACTATAGGTGAGTCGCCCAGAGAACTACCCGAGGATATAGATCCCAGAGAGGACGAAGAGGCTGGAGGCAGAAAGGCGGCTCCCAATGAAACGACTATGGATGTAACAATCGATGATAGCGACCCAGAGAAGGTCCTGAAGATTGGATCCCAGTTGGATCCAGTTCGAGCTAAAGAACTGATGGATTTCCTGAAAGATAACTTGGACGTATTTGCTTGGACCCACGCGGACATGTGTGGGATATCTCCATCAATCATGAGCCATCGTTGAACATTAACCCAAAGCACCCTCCTGTAAAACAAAAAAGGCAAATGCTAGGCCTAGAGAGGTCCGTAGCCTTAAAAGAAGAAGTTGAAAAGTTAAGGAGTAACGGTTTCATCAGAGATTCAACCTACCCAGATTGGATTTCAAATCCAGTTTTGGTAAAGAAAGCCAATGGAAAGTGGCGTACGTGTATTGATTTTCCGGATTTGAATAAAGCTTGCCCAAAAGATAGCTTTCCGTTACCCAGAATTGATCAGTTGGTAGATTCAACGGCAGGTCATGAGCTTCTCTCTTTCATGGATGCTTATTCAGGATATAACCAGATTCCTATGCATGTTCCAGATCAAGAGCGCACTAGCTTCATTACTGATCTAGGATTATAATGCTATGTGGTAATGTCTTTTGGTTTGAAGAACGCAGGTGCTACATATCAACGGTTAGTGAACAAAATGTTATATAACCAGATTGGGAAAACAATGGAGGTGTATGTTGACGACATGTTGGTTAAGTCTAGACAATCGTCTGATCACACTACAAACTTGGCAGAGATGTTTGGCATTCTTCGAAAGTATGGGATGAAACTCAACCCAACAAAATGCTCATTTGGAGTTGCATCCGGGAAATTCTTGGGATTCATTGTCAGCTCGTGCGGGATTGAAATTAATCCACAACAGATTGTAGCCATTAGAGACATTCAGCAGCCTAGACAAATCAAAGATGTGCAGAGCCTTGCGGGGAAAGTAGCGGCGTTAAGAAGATTCATCTCTAGAGCGACAGACAAATGCATCCCGTTCTTTGAATTGATAAAACGAGGAAAACGCAACTTTAAGTGGACTCCTGATTGCATTGAAGCATTCCAGAACTTGCTGAATCATCTGGAGAGACCTCCGATACTGTCTAAGCCAGTGGATCACGAGGATTTATTCGTGTACCTAGCAGTGTCATCCCACGTGATCAGTTCAGCGTTAGTGAGAGAAGAAGACAAGATTCAAAGGCCAGTTTACTATGTGAGTAAAAAATTGGCGGCAGCTGAACGCAATTATCCGAGGATCGAAAAGCTGACGTACAGTTTATTGATTGCATCTAGGAAACTTCGACATTATTTCCAAGCTCATCCTATTACCGTGTACACAGATCATCCGCTCAAGCAAGTTCTACAAAGACCAGAAGCTTCTGGAAGGTTGCTTAAGTGGAACATTGAACTGAGTCAATTTGATTTAAATTTTCAGCCCCAACGGTCAATACAGGGGCAAGTGCTGGCAGATTTCGTAGCAGAATTTACTGCCTCGGAGGACGACATGGTAAACGAAGAGGCTGACCCACCAAAGTTACTTCTCGATCCTAGTGCATGGAAATTGTATGTTGATGGCGCTAGGAATGACAAAACGATCTGGTGCCGGAGTGGTGTTTGAAACTCCTGAGAAAGGACTGATATCTTATGCTATCCGGCTGGAATTTCACGCCACTAACAACGACTCTGAATATGAAGCCCTGATAGCCGGGTTAAGGATCGCAAAAGAATTAAAGATCGCCAAGCTGGACATATTTTGTGACTCTAAGTTGGTTGTAAATTAGGTTTCTGGAAAATTTCGAGCCAAGAGTCCAAGATTGATTTCGTATTTGGAAAAAGTAAAAGAGTTGCTGATAGGTTTTGATCACTACAGTATCTCTCATATTCCGCGGTCAGAGAACCAACAGGCAGATAAATTAGCCAAGATGGCTAGTTCCGACGATCCTGAAGAGATCAGATTAGCCCCAGTTGAAGTGCTTCAGTTCCCTAGTATAGATCAGATAGAAATTGATCTGGTACTAGAAACCGAGCCAGAAAGGGAATCATGGATGACCCCGTTAAAGAATTTTCTAATGAATGGAACGCTTTCGACCAAGAAGAGTGAGAGGCGTAAAGTAATTCGTAAAGCTACCCGGTATGTTCTGCAGGACGGAGTCCTGTATAGACAGGGATTTTCGATGCCTCTCCTTCGGTGTATAGCTCATGACGACATCAAACGTGTACTGCAGGAAGTGCATGAGGGTGAATGTGGTGATCACATAGGAGGACAAACTCTGGCAAAAAAGGTGTTGCGGTATGGTTATTTCTGGCCTACCATAAACAAAGACGCAACAAAGTACGCGCGACGTTGCGATGCTTGCCAAAGATTTTCGAGGATTCCCAGGGCACCTCCTGGTCAGTTAAAAACGATGACAAGTCCGTGGCCTTTCGCTATGTGGGGAATTGATATCATTGGAACCCTCCCTATAGTAAAAGGCGGAGCAAAGTTCGCCATTGTAGCCATGGACTAATTCACCAAGTGGGTTGAGGCTGAACCATTGACTGCAGTTACAACCAAGCGAGTTATCAATTTCGTTGTTACGAACATTACCTACCGGTTCCGGATTCTGAAGGTCCTCATAACTAAAAATGGAACCCAGTTTGACAGTAGCGAATTCAGGAACTTCTGCTAGAAATACCACATTGAGAAACGATACACCTCTGTGGCGCATCCGCAATCGAACGGACAGATCGAAGCAGCAAATAAAGTGATTAAGTCCATTATCAAAAGAAGATTGAAGAGGGCCAAAGCAATGTGGGTCGATGAATTACCCTTGGCATTATGGGCCTATAGGACGACATATAAATCGGCAACAGGCCATACCCCCTTCTCCCTTGCTTTTGGAGTGGAAGCGGTCATCCCGGTTGAGCTAAAAGTACCATCTCACCGAGTTACTTATTACGATCCAATGACTAATAACGAGTTGCTCCTCGAATCCCTAGATTCAATAGAAGAGAAGAGGGATGAAGCAGACCTGCGTGCCTTGAGACACATGCAACAGGTCGCCCGATACTACAATAAAAAGGTTCGAGTCCGAACCTTTGAACCCGGAGACTTGGTTCTGAAGCGTGTCTTTCTACCCCCAACTTATATGGGTGCGAAGTGGGAAGGACCTACTCCATTCTACGAAAGCTTGATAATGGAACCTTCAAGCTAGCTACAGTGGATGGAGAGGAAATCCCCAGAGTGTGGAATGCCCAACATTTGCGGCCTTATCTGACATAAAGATGTAGAATTTATTCTTTTATTTCATAGGACCATGTAAAAGGCACGACTTGCCTAGAATAGTCCTATTTTTTAAGCAAAATATTATAAAGTGGACGTAGGTTACGATTTGACCGAACCACTATAAAAATACCGTGTGTCGTTTACCTTTATTGCACTATTATTTATCCGCTTTTTTATCTTTATGAAATTTGCTGCAAACCATGCGGTAATCACAGGAACATGTGACTCCAGGTGCCTTCCATCAGGATGGAGAGAAATCCGCAGCTAGAACTTTGAAGGAGCAATGGAGTGAATCACGTCATTGACAGAACTCTGACCTAGGCGACCGCCAGGAGAGTATAAAAGCGTCCATGATTGAGCACTGAGAAAGAGCTCTTACCCCGCTGAAGGATCGGGAGGCGACTGAACAGTCGAGCTCGAACTCTAACTTTGGCGACCGCCAGGAGAGTATAAAAGCGTCCATGATTGAGCACTGAGAAAGAGCTCTTACCCCGCTGAAGCATCGGGGGGCGACTGAACAGCCGAGCTCGAACTCTAACCTTGGCGACCGCCAGGAGAGTATAAAAGCGTCCATGATTGAGCGCTGAGAAAGAGCTCTCACCCCGCTGAAGGATCGGGGGGCGACTGAACAGCCGAGCTCGAACTCAAACCTTGGCGACCGCCAGGAGTATATGAAAACATCTGTAGTTAAGCCCTGACAAGGATGCTAGAGACTCGGCGTCCCCAGAATTCCTGCCCCGTTAAAGGGTCGGTAAGCAGATCATGATACGAGTTCGAACTTTAACCCGCTGATGGATCGGGAAAGCATAGAGGCACCGGAGATTCGGCGCCTCAGGGACTATAATTCTGCTAAAAAATTCCAAGTCCCCCGTACTCAAATATAGGGGGAAAAATGCATAGAAATTGTTAAATTCTTTATGTTGCTTGAATAATTTGTGATATAATTTTAGTTTGGTTATAGCCAAATGGCTTGTGACTAAGTATGAAGGGTTTATTGACTGCAGGTACACGATGACGCCAAAGAAATAAACTTTCATTCATAAACTGCAAACTTACAAGATAAAAGAGGAACCTAAACAAAAGTGAGAGCCATTCTCACAATTACATTTCATGGCCAGTGGAAAGCCTAAAAAATCCTAAGGACAAAATATGAACTGATATATGCCTCCTACTTATGCTGGGGGGAGGAGACTATGTAGACTTCTTGCTCTTTTTCTGCTTCCCTGATGTCTCCTTGTCAACATCCGAACGAACACCTTTTTTTCTCTTCCTCTTATCAACAAGAGGCTCCGGTGAAGAACTAGAGGACTGAGAGGCTAGTTGTGAAGTTATCGATCGGGAGGAAAATCTTACAACCAACCCAGTTTTGGGGTCGATCACAGAAATAGGGGGCACATATACTGGATCCTGTCCCCCTTTCATAAGGAGCAACTGCTCCTCCCCTTCGGCCTGTTGTTCAGATAAGATTTCCTCATCACCGCCTTTGCTCTCTTTTGTAATGGCGACTTCCTCTTCATCACCATCATGGCGTCCGTCCATGTCTCTCAAAGCCTCGATAGTTTCAGCATCTGGGGGGACATCAGCACCAATGCCTGGCAGGATGTCAATCTTCTCCCCCTGCCTTCTTTTCAGCATCCTTATCAATCGGCCCGCCACCTGTATCACGAGAAACAAATGTTATTTTCGGAGAAAATGCGGTTTGCCAAGTTGATTGTCCGACAAGACGACGACAAGTGACAATTGATTTGGCAAGTTGCGGAGAAAATATGGAGATACCTTCCGCCGATCCTCCATCCAAGCTAGCAGCAGAACCCCCGGCAGCTGGAGGAGTTGGACCCAGAGGAATCAATGGATAATCTGGATTGTATTCCTCAATTTCTGAAGCCTTGGGCTCTGCGGCTGAGCTCGGGCCTTCTTCCATTTTTTCTTTGCCCTTCGCCTGAGTTTTCTCTATTTCAATTTCTTCTTGGAGCAGGCGTCTGCCTTTCTCTAAATCCTCAGGCTCATTATCCCTCAGAATGGTCTGCATCAACTCATTCTCATCAGTCTCGTCAACTCCTAATCGTTGTTTCTTGCTCTCAACGATTGCATCGCATATGTTGGCTAGAGTGACATGATAGTCTGGGATCCAGGAGATGTTACGGGTCTTGATGACCTGACCAAGGAAGTCGAATAACATTTCCTCAAATCCTTTGATCTTCTTCTCTCTCTCAAGGAGCTTTTCATTAGAAACAGTGGCCATTTCAATGGCACTCTCCACATTATTTTCAGCAAGAATAACGCGCTTCTCTGCACGCGCGAGTTGATCATTCAGAATCGCCTTCTCCTTTCCGGCCAGAGCTAAGCTATCTTTCAAACTTGCCTTTTCTTTCTCCCATGCAACTCTTTCGGCCTCGAAGTGATCCTGTGCTGTTTTCAGTTCAGAGTTGGCCATCCTGAGATCTTCCACCTCTTGCTTCAATAACGCTCGCTCTTTGCTATTAGAATCAAGTTCATTATGGAAACGTTGCCTGGCCTCCTCCAACTCTGTTTTGTAAGCTTTAGCGTCTCGTTGAGCCAAGGCAAGCAGAGATTGTGCATCCTCTAAGTCCTTCTCCATTTTTGTCCTGTCCCTTTCATTGTTATCTATCTTCACTTTGGATCTATGTGCTTCCATCTTAAGCGTTCGGATGACCTCTTAAAGATTAACAACATGTTTCTTCATCGCCTCATACTGCCTGGTTTCATGGCGAATGTGCCCGATGACTTCAGTATCCCAGTTCCTAGGGACTGGTTCCAAGGCTGGAACAAACATCATCCTTTCGAAGAAGATATCGGGGAATTGTTCTCGCAACTTTTCCAGCTTAGCCTGAGTCTCAGGACCATGGATGTAATCTCGTGACCCGGGGGCAATCAAACCTTGTTGGCTGGAAGGGACAATGTCAATTTTCTCCTTCTCAGAATCCTTGATTGGATCCTTGCTTTTATCCTTGGGCTCGTAGTGTCTTTTTGATGACTTGCTATGAGAGGATGCACTCTTCGGAGGGGTTAAGTCTTTGGGAAGTTGTTTTCCCCCTCTAGGTTGCACCGAATGACTGGGAAGCTTGCCAGAGGTTGGTTTTGATGGAGACCTGGATTGTGAAGAAGTAGGCTTATGAGAAAGGCCGCGAGCACGCTCAGGATTTGGATGAAGGCTGGGTGTACCTTCACGGAGAGAGCGATAGGAATAAGATCGCCTGTGAGACATTTTTCCTGCAAAAGAAACAAGAGAATATTAAGACCTTGAATACTGTTGATATAAAAGTGTGGGGTCAGGCAGTGCATGTGATTTGTGCATCCCATATGATTCCCCCTAACAGACCAGGGCCCGAAGTCAGGCTCATCTGGGTGGTTTCTCGTTCTCCAACTGGAACAGTTGTTTCCTTAGAAACAGGGAAAAATGGCTCCCCTTCGAAGTCTCTCTGTGTATATACATCATCAGGAAAAGGAATTTTGCTCAGCACTTTAAATAGATGCTCTTCTGTTAAATCATCAGGAGCAGCAGGTTCAACCGGAAGAGAGGCCCTTGAGGGGAAACCCCCCGTAGAAACTGGGATTTCCTTAGACTTATCACCACGGGCCTCATCTCCTTTATATATGTTTAGGTCTTCGTTGTCCTGAATGACTATCGGCGAAGGACTCTTACGAAATTTATTTGTTTCTGCTGCCCGTGACGTTCCTTCTCCCTCTGTCGGGGGCACATATTTGTAGGGTTTGCCGCCCGCACCAAGTCCAAACCGTATATCCAGAAGGCGGTGCTTGTGAAGGTTCTCGTCAGTAATGCATTTCTTGATCTTTAGAAAATCGGATTTTCTTTGCAGAAGAAGAGACAGCCGATTATTGTATACCGATCCTTCCGTCTTGGGAAAGGCGTGATCTGCTTAGAGAAAAAAAAGGGGGCATGTTAATGCTTCGATTTCTTAAACAAGTTATTCAGTCAAAAGTTTAAATTTACTTGATTTAAGCCATCTTCTTGAACACCCAGCCTGTCTCTTTATATAGAACCAATCGGCCTTGGGATCCCCTATGCTGCTGTATCCGTCAGACAAAACCTTCCTATTTGCTACCGATTCGAAGAAAGAGAAATTTGGGGTTGCCGAGGAGCGATGCTTGAAAAGGTAAAAGAATTTCAAATCTTTAAATGTGAGATCAGTATGCAGGATTTCCGCGTATGCGATATATAGAGTGTATAGAGCCGCGTAGGCATTGGGATGAAGCTGCATCGGAGCAATACCCAATCGTTTTAAGATCTCAATGACGATTGGAGGAAACGGAGGAATAGCGCCTACCCAACACATGAGTCGGCTAACTGTCATATACCCCTCCGGAGCCAAATGAGGTCTATCTTCGCTGTCGGGTGTCCTCACATCATCCCAGGGGATACCATGTCTCAAGAAAATTCTCTTAAGCTTTATGTCATCAAGTTTGGAAGCTAAAGAGTCTGTGAATTTCCCTATTTCTATTGCACCAGGAACTTCGTCGGGAGCTCAGCCGTGTACCTCTGACTCTTCATCAAGCGAGGCACTCTCAGACGGATTCGATTCTGTTTCTGCCTCATATTCGGATCCAGAATCCGCACCCTCTGGATTAGTTGGAAGAACCTCGGGGTTGAGATGCTCATACACCTCGGGATCCGTCTCTGTGTCAGATCTTGAAGGGGAACGATTATCCGACATTACTGTTTAGGCGAGTAAACATGAGAAATAAGATTATAATTACCCGTCCCCCCTCTGTGTGTGAGTGCAAGTGTGTGCCTGTGCATGTCCTAAAGAAAAAGCATAAAGGTTATCAAGATGATTGAAGTGTTAGTCGTCATATGCTGTTAAGTTATGCGTTTGGACAGTCCAGAAAGTCCATCATGAAGGATCTAACCTAACTGTCCAGATTCTTGTGATAACAGTGCATTTTTTAAAGTTTAAAACGTGAATTGGATCCTCGACTAAACACGGATCGTGAAGCAGCAGGGATCGCCCCTCTCTCGGATCGTGAAGCAGCAGGGATCGCCCCTCTCTCGTGTCGTGAAGCAGCAGGGATTGCCCCTCTCTCGGATCGTGAGGCAGCAGGGATCGCCCCTTTCTTGGATCGTGATATCGCGTGGGTCGGTGTTTCCGTCGGATCGAAGCAGCCCCCTACGATCCGCAACTCTGCCACCACCACGAACGGATGATCTAGGATCCGTCCCATTACCATCGCCACGATCCACTGCCTCGACATTCTTCTTCCTCTTCCTCCTCGTTCTTCCCTCTGATCCCGCGATCCGAACCGACCTGCTCTGTCCTTCCTCTCCTCTTCTTCTCCATCGTCAAACGCAAGCAATCAAATCCATCAGCCATGGCGCCACGCCATCTTCCAAAACCTCGAACACCATAAATTATACCACTTTCTCCCCTCAAGTCAGTGAAAATTCAAGATAAACAAAAGTGAAATCGCATGAAAGGTTTTTGAGTGTAATTACCTTTCTGAAAATGGTGAAACAATTGGATGATCGGTGGTTTAAAAGCTAGGGTTCCGCCTAAGGGAACTGGTGGCACAACGATAAAGAAAGAAGGAAGATAAGGGAGGGTTCGGGTTTATATAGGAAAACCCACGACCGTTAGCCTTCCCTTTTTTGTTTTATTCGATTCGTGGGCCTCTGTTGGTCACCGAACCTAGCCCATCTGAAATTCAGGAGACCCGATCCCTTGATGGACTTGTGACGAAGCCCATCGTGCCTAAATCCCTCACGAAGGACAGAGCGTAATGAGCATCACGCATATCGGATCGTTCTGTACTATGGCGACCCGATCCGACGAAAACTCATCAAAATGAAAATTCGGAAATAATTTGCAAAAAATTCAGAAGCTTACCTGGTATACTTGACGACGAAGTCTCCAAAAAATTCCAGAAAAAATTGTTCAATGAACGAAAAATGATCGAAGACTATATTAATATTTATACCTGTCAAAAGATACGACTTTTCCGAAGTAGCAAGACTTTTCAGACAGCCACGACCATTAAATTGCGTCGCTTCGCGATAGGACGTCTCTGCAATTTCGAAGCACGTTCCATCCTTGATAAAACATACTTCGAGGGGGCAAAATGTTGGCTATCTTTTTGACCAAGCCACCAAGGTTCACACACAAGAAGAAAGTATGAAACTACGTTCCTCAAGCCCATGAAAGATCGGATCGCACCAGTGGATCGCACTCACGGATCGCGCCCCTCGGATCGCCAGTATTGTTCACGACCCGATCCATCCACCTCATCATGACTCGATCCACACCAACTCCACCATCTCGCTCCGGTCCGATCCCCCGATGTGCAGAGAAGCCTCTGACTTGTTCAAACCACGAACTGGTCTTCAGCGATCCGAAATGCACGGATCTCGCGTCACCTGTCCACAACGGTCATATTGACCAATTCCTCCTCATTGCTCGATCCGATCAGATTTTCTCGGGATCTACACCACGTGTGACCGCGAACCACCTGACAGAATCAGCTATAAATAGCCCAGAGACTGGCATTTTTCAGGATCTTTTGGCAGTATTGAGTATTGATTCCACCATTACTGTCGCACCACTATTTCTTATCAGCATTACTTCGAGATTACTGAGAAAAATCATAATTGTAAGAGTGAGTTTGAGAGAAATCATTGGTTGTACTAGCATTCAAAGTATAATCAATAGCATATAAAGTGGACGTAGGCTCGTTAACGCCGAACCACTATAAACCTTGTGTGTTTTCTGCTTTTTTCTCATTTTTCAGTTATAATTCTCTACAAATCAGAACAATTTGGGTGTTAGAGCCAAATTTTGATCTAACATTATGTACTCGGATGACTTCATTTTTTTTGTCTTTAGAGACATAGTAGAGTTGCTGGAGATGAAGAATGGCTTTAGATGGACTTCAACAACGCTTTGGAAAAACAAACACTCAACCCTTTTCATGTTGGAGCATAGAGGTATTTATAGGAGTGGCAAATGATATTGGGCTAAGTCTTCATGCAGGCAGGCTTGGAATTACATAAGGAAGCCGCTTCAAAATCTGCTACCCAAAATAGTCTATCTACATGGATCGGTACTAGTCCACATCTCATGGCCCAGTACCAGTCCATAGTTTTACATTATTTTGTATTGTGGTTTACGCTGATGTCCATTTAGGCCCTCCAGGTTGCAATTACAGAGTTTGTTAATGAGTAGGCTTCATCTGATAGTGCTTGCATATTTTTTGCGTTGTAACATATATTCTTTCCTTCGGCCCATCGAGTACTCGCATATGAATTGCTTGGATATGCTTCAATCTTGGATAGTGGGTTTCTTTTGAGCTCTGGTTCTTGCGGTATAGATTGCAAGTCAAAATACTCTGAACCAACAGATCGATATCGGTTCATTTGTCATGGACTGTTACCGATCTATAGTGTAAGTGTATTTTGGCTCAAAACTTTTGTTACCTACTACTCGTTTCTATTGGGGCCTCCTAGCAAAGTTGTATCTGATTCTGAGACTGTGCTAACTTGTTTTTACATAAACCTTTTTCATATCTCTTTTGAATTTATAATCGGGTTAACATCCGTCCCCAGAGCATATTTTGTTGAAGACATGACGTGCTCCGAAATTATGATCTTGTGCACTTTATGATGGAACTATCCAGAGTTGAGAAGTTAACTTTTGTGACGGCCTGGAATTTCGCTCGATCCGAATCGGTCGTTAAACCGATCTAGACCGTTCGAAACCCCTGAACGTTTGAGAACAGGACAAAATAGAACGCAGACGGAAGAACATTTCATTGTTATTACAACAATTCCATCAGATACAAGAATATACAGAGTTTAAATGAATAAATTACATTCGATAAATATCAGAGATTACAATAAATTACATTGCGGCGGAAAATAATACAAAGAACAACTGAAGGTGATATACGGATACAGAGCTTTCCGGATATCATTCCAGCTGTAAACCAGGATCCTGTGAATATAAATCTGCAAAACCAAAACTACTAGCTGCCCGTGCGGAAAATAGAGGCACCCAGAGTTTAGGTTAAACTCCAGGTCAGTCATGTGACTGGTGTGAGAACTAAAACAGTTATTTAAAACTTTACTTTAAAAGAGAGTGATTCAAGGGACCACGCCGTATAACACGGAACGGGTTTCCTCCCAAGAATACCAGTGCATAGAACAAACAACGCAATGCTTTTTCGAAAAATGAAGCTATTATAAGACCCAGGTCCCATCACATAATGCAACGCAAGCCGGAGGATAGGGTTTTCCCTTATAATAGCCAAATATGCTTGGTACGTTTTAAACAAATCATTTGATACTATAATAAGTGTATAGTGTCAAAACCGTTTCAATCATAAATATAAATCATAGACGGCATGGGTACCATATATCATGTCGCCATACTAGTTCTACAATTAAAACCGCAATACACGTATTGGAAATTGGATTTCCGTCATGAGTCGAGGCAAGGGGCAAGCTCCTCTCCGCGTTCGAGACACTCTAGCAAATGTCCCAGGGCTACGCACTCTGGGCAACCCCTGGATCTTCAGGGCCGGTCCTCACTTACGTTAGAGGATTGGCAATTCCTGAACACACGTTTCCCGGTCCTTACAAACCTATAATCGAGGCGCCTCGCATTCCAACAATCACATAGGTGAAAAGTATATAAATATCAGGGCTGGTAAGTCACTGACACCACCAAAGCTAGAAAGAAACGTCGTGCTCTCCCTGCAGTCCGTATCCTGTTTTTGACTCATACCGAGGTGTGAGGCTCGCGAATTCACGTTATACACAAAGCTGCCACGTAGGCGTGCTTTGATCATCAACCACAAGACTCTGCTTTTCAACAAAAGCCTTGATCATTGCATCTTAGCGTGCCACACAGGCAATTCATGCCATGCGACTGATGTCCATCGATATACAACCTCTGAGCTCATACGTCTCAGAGAAGGGCGTTAAGCAAAAGAATAAATTCTCCGCCGCCAAACAGATGTATATTTAATAGAAATCAGTCAACACAGAATAAAATCCAATGTCAGACACACAATCCATTTACAAGTCCGTTCTGGGTCTGAACGAAACCGGAGGCACTTTCCTCGCATATCCATCCGTCTCCAGGTACGTCTGGACGACCACCAACTATTTCCATCCTCTTGGGTGTACAGCCCAATCAGGATCGTCAGTAATTACCCAAACGATGTGAAGACTTCCAGTCTTCAACCACCGTCTTCATCTTCGACATATCGTCGAATCGGTTATTCAGAATGGGTATAAACCCGGCCTTTCCGAATAACCCGCGTATATTAAAACAAATGTTACACAAACACAACATACGCCTCATTCCAATTCATTAGTCACTAACCGCAGATTAGCAAGAGAACAATTTTCCAAACATTAACCCCGAAGGCCGAAACCAACATCAGATCAATACCCAGAAAACCATTCTTCTTAGCCAACCTACAGCTAGTTTCTAAATTCCACATTCTTAGGTAAAGGTTCCGATTAATTTTATCCAAGATAAATTCTTTAAAATTTATCCTGAAATCTTCCTTTGGATGTCATTTAAAACCAAATTATGGTTTTTCCAACTAGTCGAGATTAGCGAACCGTAACGAAGTAATTATTTATTTTATTTCCCAATCCCAACCTATTCATCCCATGAAGCAAAACTGGTAATACTCCATATCTAACACCGTGGTGTCATCGGTAAAATTAATTACCATTTCATGTTCAAATCTAATTAAAGATTTAACTATCGCTTTGGAGCAAAACTGGTGATACTCCATTCTCGCTCGTTTTCTAAATTTGATAATTTAGATTGTAAATTCACATTTCAATCTAATTGCAGATTCGTTAAACCTCCTTTTACTGGGTTAAAGAACTAGGTGTTATTTAAAACACAGTTCACGACAAACCCAAATCACATTCTATTTATTATTGGGTTAAAGAACTAGTGTTTTTTAAAACACAGTTCACGATAAACCCACAAATCAATTCTAGTTTAATCCAAATCAAATATATTAGGAGTCCCGATTATTTAAAACCCCTTTTTAAATCTAATTTATTTATTTAAAAATAAATCGGGTTTTAAATTTAGTTCAAACTAGTTCATTTTGATAAAAATCTACTTTATCATTTCAAATATGGAGTTTTTCATCCCAAATTTTCTCAAATCATTTCTTATGATTTTACACAAATTATTACTATTTTTAATAATTTTATCAAGGCCCGTACAATCGATTTCCAACAATGGCCATCGAACTGCACTTATAGCGACCTTTTTCGAATTTGATTTGGACGTATCTCCAAATCCAACCGTTAGATTTTGAATTTCTAATATTCTTTAGAAAGCTCTTTTCGATACGAACCCAACGGTTCCAGTTTTAGGAGAATCCGACGGTCGGATCTCCCGTAATGTCCGTTTGAAATAAATGGTCGAAACTCACGAACTGCCGCGGCGCGGCGCGTTCTATTCAGGCCATTATATTATATATATAATATATATAATATATATTTCGTCGATTTCTATTTAAAACGAATTATATAAATAGTTTTAAATTCGTTTCAAAAGCAATTTCAACTTCCATTTCAATTCAAATCAAAATTGAATTCTTCTTTATAAATTCGTTTTAAAATTCATTTCTATTCAATTCATTTTGAAATCGTTTTATATTCAATTCATTTCGAAATCGTTATATATTCAATTCATTTCGAAATCGTTATATATTCAATTCATTTCGAAATCGTTTTATATTCAATTCATTTTGAAATCGTTATATATTCAATTCATTTCGAAATCGTTATATATTCAATTCATTTCGAAATCGTTATATATTCAATTCATTTCGAAATCGTTATATATTCAATTCATTCAAATTTCATTTCAAAATATTCGATTTCGAAATCACTTTTCAACATCATTTTAAAATGATTAAAATCGATATAAATATCGTTCACGTCAAAATGGCGTCAATCTAATCAACACGGCTTCATATATTTCTATTTTCAAATATTCTATTTCAAAATATTTTTATTCAATACACGACTCTATCTTTTTGTCAACACACGACTAATCTCAACGAATGAGTACCGTCCACGTGTGACTATTTTGTTATTTAATATATTTTATGAAAATTAAGGTATCTATCGTTTGATATTAAATCAGACTCCAACCGTAAATTAGTAAGAGAACGATTCCCTGAATATAAACCCCGAAGGCCGAAACCAACATCAGATTAATATCCAGGAGACCACTCATCTTATCTATTTTCCAGTCAGTTTCTAATTTTATATATGATAAAGATGTAGATTTTATTTTAAAAATATTTCGTTCAACACATGACTAATCTCAACGGATGAGTACAGTCAACACATGAACCTTTATATTATATTGATAAAGATGTAATTTTTATTATAAAAATATTTCGTTCAACACATGACTAATCTCAACGGATGAGTACAGTCAACACATGAACATTTACATTATATTGATAAAGATGTAATTTTTATTATAAAAATATTTCGTTCAACACATGACTAATCTCAGCGGATGAGTACAGTCAACACATGAACATTTACTTTATAGTGATAAAGATATAAATTTTATTATAAAAATATTTCGTTCAACACATGACTAATCTCAACGGATGAGTACAGTCAACACATGAACATTTACTTTATAATATTCTTTATCTTCTAAATTGGAATGAGGCCCAGTCAATCACCATATAAAATTAATTATATGGATTTTCATACAACACATGTATATAATAGCATTGAAAAATTAATCAACCATCAACCAAAGTGCACTACACTGTATAAGCATTAAATATAGATATCTAACGCTTATAACAGCCTGTCAATCAATCGATCGACATATTAAATCAATCAGGATGAGTGAACCTCAATTTTCATCCCAACACCCGTGTGGGGTTTCAAACAATCAAGCACAGATTTTATTTGTGCAGTTGGGCGATGTGTGAAATTTATCGTCCCAATCAATGTCAGTCAAATCAGTGTACATAAACAAACCGTCCGGTTTGTAAATGAATATTTTATTTTATTCACTTCACGTTAAAAATTATATTTTTAACGATAAAACATTTTATTTCAACATATGAATTTCTATTCAGTTCATTTATTCAATAAAAATGATATTTTTATTTTTCTAACATATTTTAGAAAATTTCGGCGGCATAACGGCACTATACTAGAAACAGGACAAGGCCTAGCCTTATCCCCGGACTAGTGAAGGCCCACGCCATTCACACATCAATCAAATCAATTTCACTTCACCAAACAATTCAATTCAAACCAAATAATCTACCCAACTACACAACCAAACAATTAAACAAACAAGCCATCCATGGTCTGTGGATGACGGGTGTCGGGTGCTACTAAGCACCGTCTACATCCTAGTATATATCTATATTACTAGAAAAAGAATTTGAAAGGTGAGAAATTCTCACCGAAAGCTATCCAATACCACGACACTCCTATTGTAGAGATCTTCGTCGTTCTCGCCTTTTCTTCTCCTTTGTTGCCCGTAGCCACTACATATAGAAATCACACATTTTTATATTTCGATGTCTTTAAAATAAAAATCACATTTTTATTTATTCACTTTCAATTTAAAAGTCATATTTTTATATTTGCTTCATACATTTAAAAAAAATCGAATTTTCACTATGCTATTCAATATATAAAAATCTAATTTTTACTATGATGTTCAATATATAAAGATCATATTTTTATTTCTCTATTTTCTATATAAAGATCTCGCCTTTTTAACTATAAAGACTTCACCCTTACAAAAATATAGATTTCCTCGTTATGAAAATCACCACTTTATTTCAACGTATATAAAATAAAAATCAGATTTTTATTTCGCTACATATACAAAGATGATATTTTTATATTCTCTATCCTATAAAGATTATATTTTTAATACTTTAAAAATATAAAAATCATATTTTTGACTTGCAAATTATATATATATATAAATCATATTCTTTCACTCACAAAAATCGTATATTCCCATTCATGAAAATCATATACTTCCATTAACAAAAATGATATCTTTTTATTGCTACTCAAACAAATCAAAATTCAAATTTTTATTACTTCATGAACTGGTTCTAAAAATATATTTTCAGAATATAAAAACTGATTTAAAAGAATTCATTTTTAACATAAAAACTGATTTGAATTTAAAAGTAAAAGCTTACATTGAAAAGGGGAAGGAGCCGTGCTTGCTTGGGTTTGCTTAGGGGGCGGACGGGAGGTGGTTGGTGGCGCGGTCGCGTGTTAGAGGTGCTGCGGGTCCTCTTCAGGCGGTGGCGGCAGCCCTTGTCTCGATTTGGGGGTTGGGTTCGCAGTGGGCTTCAAGAGGAGGGAGAAGCGGCGCAGAAGAGAGGGGGGGGGGTCTGGTGGCACTGGGGGGGGGGGGCGTCGATCGCCAGCGAAGGGGGGGGGGGGGAAGAAGCGCGCCTCGCGCGGCGGCGCGGTGGGCGGCGAACGCCCCTGGGCGGATCGCGTGGATCGATTCTTTTTTTTTCCTGAATGAGTTGAAGAATAAACGGGGGGGGGGGTATATGTAAAGTTTATTTTAATTTATTTAATTAATTTATATTTCAAAAAGTTGACTTTTACATACGACCTCGAAACGAGGCCCACCGCCTGTCGTCCATAGCGTTTCACCCCCATTCTGAACACAATGGGATATGTATCGCAAGTTGATTCGATCGTTTGAATTAGTTTCCGTTGAATTTACATTTAAATCACTATATTGAATTTTAAACGTACATTTCAAATTACCGGGGTCACATACGAACTTTAAAAATTCTCGAAAAATATTTTCTAGCTTCGTATTAACGATACGGTCCTACCAAAACTAGTTTCGTCGAATTCTGAGACCGTTAGAAAAATGGCCAATTTCCAGTCGATTAAAATCAACGGAAACTGGTCAAACGCGTTTTCCTTTGCCACGCTCACATATTGATTCGAAAAATTATGAAATTTGAAACCTAGCAATAACTTGACACTGCGGATCCAATAAAAGTGGTTTCGTCGAAATCCGAGGTCATTTGCAAAATGTCCATTTTTAAGGGCCTGAATTCCATAGCGACTATTCAGAATTTTCAACTGGACATATCTTTTGATTCCCGCTATGAAATTTTGATTTGTCGGATTCGTTGGAAAGATATTCACAATTAGATCCCATTATTTTTGGTTTCACTAAAATCCGGATTGTTTTGCACCCGGTACATTCAATTGAAGTTTGAAATCGAATTATCGAACTACCGCGCCATTTTTAATTCTATTTATAATTATATATAAATATTTATATTCTATCGACGACGCGTATAATATATACGTCGAATTCTATTCAAAATAAATTTCTGGTCGATATTATTTAAAATAATTCATTTTAAATATTCAGAATTCGCTAAAATCGCCAAAATAAAAATTTTAAACTGGCCCAGATTTTCGGGTTATTACAACTTTCCTTGAGAAACCTCTATGGATCGGATACTTGTAACTTGACACCTTTGGACTAGAGTGTACGTTGTCCATAAAAATCAATGGTCTTAACTCAAAATTTTCATTGTAACCCCTAAATGACACGTGCATGTGGCTTGAAGAAACATTTTGCGCCTCCAACTGAATATGATGGATCTGTACCGGTCCATGGCATATGGACCGGTATTGGTCCTTATACTTAACAAATATTGGCTAACTTTCTTCTTTCTTTATATAGGGGGTCCGACCCTCCTTAGCTTATTATTTCCTACAATAAAAACTTTGGAATCCAGTCTTTATATTTCCTTGTTGCCTATCCACCGATTTCACCAATGTCTTGACCAACCAACACCGTTGCTATCTATCGGAGGCTTCTGGCTTCATCTTTGACCTGTTGCCATAAGTTTTGGCATAGATATGTCCCTCACTTGTTCGATCAACTCAGACCATTTCCAGCCTATTCCAACATATCACAACTAACCTCCTATTGTAGGCTCCCTCTTTGCTAGCTTTAGTAGTCCGCAATTAGGGCTATATCGTTTTTTTTATGAATTTAGGGTTTGCTACATCAATTTGACCTCGTTCTTAACGATTTGGGTATGAACGAGACGACAATGACAATGATCGGGACATGAGTGCTCGAGCTTGGTCATGTAATGCCTTGCACATGTTTTTGGCTTGGTTTGACGATACATATGGGATTTAAATGAAAGCTTATTAAGTCCTGGACCATTCATGAATTAAAATGCACTCTCATCACTTAGTTAAACTGAATAGAGAGCTATTCCACATTAATCAAAGGAGAAAAGCATCTGAAATTTTCTAAACGAAAACATTTGTTTGGCATCAATTTTAACTTTAATAGCTCAATTAGTCATCATGGTTAGTTTATTTCACTTTCAACACGCATGCATATCTAGCTGATCTGTAACAAAAGAGCTTTTCGTGCCGATTCAGGCGATGAATTCATTATCGATTGCTCAACTTGATAACATATTAGTCCAGTCAAAGAAAATGAAGCATATGAAGTTCTTTTGTACTCAAGTGGGCTATCTCCATGATCCTGCCCCATTTGAGAGTTTACACTTCGCTGGATATGGTTCATGTAAATATGTCACTTCATTTGAACTTCGGTTACGTCTGGGATTTGCTGTCTGATGCACGCCGACTTTGAATTCCATGTGTCTACCTCTCAAACAACACTTAGCACTTTGGGGCGCACATACCTGATTGTTCTGAATGCAAAGTTTGTAATGTAGAATGTCCTCTCGAAAATCTGAGATCTTTCGATCTGGAGAGGGTGATTCTTCTTAAATGTAAGTTTAGTCCACTTCTAGCGTGCATTCGTCATCAGTACAAATAAGAGCTACCTCATATATATTGGCTGAACGAGCTATCGTTGCAGCGGGACCCATGGTCAATCCTATCCTATATTTAGACTCAATTCGAATTCGCTATAGATATTTTTTAGTGGTGATAAATAGGATGCTTAAGCATGTTTGCATACAGTTTGGCATTCCAAAGGAAGATGTCTTGCTTCCTGGCAAGGACAAAGTGGATGACCATCCTCCTAACATATTTACGGCTTGTCACCGCTACATGTGCCTGCATGTGTCGTTCCTCCCTTCAACTTCTTATTATGATCAGTTCTTCAAAATTTAGGAGCTTCCCCTTTCCAACTGCATCCAAATGGTTATGTCATGCTTACTGGTCTGTACGTGCTTTTCATGTGGACCCTGTAGCATATCCCTCGATTAGAAGAGATTTACTACCTCATCATTTTCAACAGGACGAAAGGCCACCCTTCCCTAATCTTTGTCGAGGAAGCTAGGAATAAAAAACTTATTCTTGGTTTATAGTATAAGAATCCTCTATTCATGAATTTATTCTTTTACGTCAGGTGTCCAAAGGGCTTTAACAGGTTCTGGACCAGAAGAGATTAGCGTTTGAGTTGAAGTTACAATGTCCATGGGATTTACAAGTTTGTGCTATTTTCACTCAATCTTCGCCTTCTCCTTTATCTTTGCAGATTTTCCTTCCTAAGTTAAAGACCCCAAACACCTTTCTATTTTGAGACTTTAAAGGTCGTAGAGGTGGAGGAAAGACAAAAAGACTTCTTGCTCCAAGGCAAGTTCCTTCACCAGTTTGGAATCATTTCTCACTAAATTATTTTTAATTAAATATTATTAAGTTTCTATGAACCTTTTTTTAAAGAGGACCTTTATGTTATGTGTAAAGTAACAAGGAAACTTTAAAATGTTCTTTTTTGAAATAGGTAGCACAAAATATGGTGCTTTACTATACATTGTACACCTCTTTCACTGTACATTTCCTGGCCACTTTACAAAATATGATTACTTACAAACTTCTTGATTTATAAAAAAAATTATAATTCTTCTTATTCCAACAAGTTAAATTGTGCTACAATCCGTTCTTGAAAACTTTTATATTTTATTTCACCTAAGGTCACCTATGCATCCCATAAGGCCAATTTATTCGTGCTTCCTCTTAACCACTTATGTAGCTTAACCCCCAACTTGCTTACACATTTTATAATTTTGAAATCAAGACTGCACATTTATCTCAAAAATCCTTTTAATGCAACTCTTAATATTACAAACCGATAAATTTCTGAAATTGTAAACTTTTGATTTTTGAAACTTGGAAACTTTTCTAGAAATCTTTTTCTTTATTAACATTTTTTTCAAATTCTTTTTTTAAAGTTCTAATTGTGGGGCTAATTACAAAGTGGTTTCTAACTTTTTCATTTATCAAAGTCTTTGCGCGAAATTACATTTCTTTGTTCTAAATTTCTTATTTACATAATTTTTTACCAAACCATGTCTAAATTGAAAATAAGACTAGCACCACTTTTATGCCAAATGTGTGTGTATATATATAAGTTCCTAATCCGTTTTCTCTTTCTTAATCTTTTCCCAATTTACAAGGCCCCACTGCCCAATCCACTAATTTGAAATACCAACATTTCGAATATTAACACATGAAATCCTTTTTTTAAAACATTTTTGTATACTTTCCACCCTAGTCGCTCATGGGTCTAAAATCCTCAAACTTCCATAACTTTTTCCTTAGTGTACAAAACCAATACCCTAACTTCCTTCATGTGTTGTTCACTTAATTAGTGGTTTCCTCTATGGATATAAGTATATATAATATTTATATTTAAAAAATACAAATACGCTCAGTCAATATCTGTGCGGAAATCCTAAACCTAAGCTTTGATACTAGATGTAATAACTCGAATTTCGACGTGCCTGAGTTTTTTTAAAATCCAAATCTACCGAAGCTCGAGTTGGTTTGTTTTTTGTTTTTCTTTTAATTGTTCATCTTTTACCTTCATTTTCATTTTATTCGCAATATCCTATGTTTTTTTTCTTACCTAGCGATCACCACAAACACATAGGAAGAAAATATCCCACTAAACTATTCTAGTTTTCTAAAATAGAACAATGCATAGGAATGCAAATCTATACTAAGAAAACTTTCCTATTTACTCAAAGGGTGATAAAAAGGGTTTCTATTAATTCACCAACCACGACAAAAATTTTCATATAAAAAAGTCGGCTTGCTTTTCCCCTTATTCATTCCCTCGTTATCCTCTTCCCTTGAACCATGTAAGTTTTAATTTACTTTTTTCTTCTTTCCTTTTTCTTCCCCCTAGGCTCTCAAAGAGGGAGTGCTTAGCTCAGATTGCTTTATTGACTTTTCTTGTAAGACTCTTGAGGAGATGTACTGTTTATATGATTTGCTTTCCATGGTTCGATTGTATTTTCTTTTGGCTACTTGGTGATACTTTTGTTATGTACTCTGATATTTTTTCTATGACTGAATTTGAGACATGGTACTTTTATGACACTTTGGTTTATTTGAAATAAGTGAGAATGGTTAATGGTTTTGTCACTTTAATACAAATTGTATTTTCTTCCGCTGTGAATTTATTCTTTATTCTTGTGAAATCATAGTCTCTTTGATGATTATTTGTCTTTATACCTACAACGCTTCATGCTTCTTCGCAAGATTCTATTCTAGGATAGCGTTAAGGGGTGCGGGGTGTTACAAAGAACGATGAAGCATGCTCTCACCTAAAAAAGTCTAGTTTTCAAAATGAAAGGCTTAGTGAAGAAAATAAAGATTTGATGATGTCCTTTTCGATGTTGATTGGGGAATGAGAACTCCATGTAGGTTTTCTATGGGAAGCCTACTGTCAATATCCGATAGAGGATTATTCATATTTTGGTAAGCTCAACAATGGTTTCTTAGGCGCTTCCACTGGGGGTTCTCAGAAGAAATTGGTTGGTACCCTCACCCTATAATTACATGGAGCCTACCGATAGTCCATTCAGTATCTTTTAACCAGCCTCCTGAAAAACTTATATACTACAAAGACAAGTTCTTGTCAGAAATGTTTAAAAGTTCAATTTTAAAGGAGTCGTAATGAAATTTTGTGAATGTTTATACGATGTTATTGTGAAGGTCTTTTTTACAATATGTTGGTGTTTTAGATAGCAAAATCCGTTAAATTACAAAGAGATTTTCAAAAAATCCTTACTGATTACAACTTCAAAAACAATGCGATATTGTTTTTTAAGAGATTTACATGTGCTTCACATGTTATGCCCTCAGATCAGCCTTGACTTCTTAGGAGAAGAAAAAGATAAACATTTATAGGAAAGTAGAACCTTTAATTCTTATTTGGCTAATGGGAACAACACCCCATGAATCGATGGGTGAAGCTATGCCATTTTCCCTGCGATTCTAATTTCAGAAGGAATTAAGACCATGTTTGATACAATAGTTATTTTATCTGCTAGTTCAGTAAATAAAGTCAAAAATGTTGTAATGAAACGTTGAGTATTTTGAGTAAATGTATTTTCTTCTCTTTTTTAACTTTAATGAAATAAAGAAATTTATCTTTTGGTTATTCATCTCATTTGTAATTCATTTACTAGGCTTCCTCACTAGCAATTATGACTTTATTTAAAATCTTATGTTCCCACCTTTCGAAAAATAAAGATAAGATTATAGCTATTTATGAACAACGAAGGGCTTTGGATGATGCAAAATTTGCAAACAAACCTCTTGCCTTGGAGTGTTTCAAAAAACTTTAGGACCAACGGGTCCTAGTTAAAAGCCTTTGAAGAGCAAAAGAGGGACTTTGAGGGTAAACTAAGACAATAGAAAGAATCTCCCACTGAGGCAAAGGGTTTAATTAAGGCCTACCCTTCAATTGATTTTGAATTGGCATGCTTCGATTTAAGCAACAAATCTGCTATTTAGAATTCTACTAGAGAATGGTCGAGTCATAAGTAAATCGCTTGAATTTATTTTAATTTGTGGTGTTTTCGACTTCCCTACCACCCCAATCATGATCTCCTATGATCCACTTGAATCAACTAGACTCAAGTCACTCAATAGGGTCAGAGTCGAAAGGCATCCACACCTAACCCATAGTCCAAGAGGTTTGGATAAAAATTCGATAAGGGATTGGGATCGGAAGGTAAAACATGAAAATTGAAAATTTTATGAAAATAAGGGGAAGATGAGATTTCTCGTCGGATCTGCAACTATGTTAACCAAGTTAAGGTGTTGAAAATGGATATATACTCCACTAAGAAATGTAACACTGATTACGAAAGAGTAAATAACATTCTTTCGAAGGCAAATAGGGCATTCAAACGCGATTTTTAGATTCATATGGAATCAACTGATGACGCCAACAACATCAAACATAAGGAAAAAGAAGCTTAAAGATATGTTTTAAATCGTTTTAAAGCATCTTTTCAATCGGGCAATATTACCGGACTCATTCGTTTTTAAACCTTATTTCTTTCCTCAAACTTGTTTGCATGTACAACTCCATATATATATATATATACATATATATATAATTTCATGAATTGTATAATAAAGTCCTGATCGTAGATTTTGTTTTTCCTCTGAGATATTTATTTGTGCATGCACTATATTTATTCCTTTATTTGCTTGCTTTCCCAGCACACAATTATATATGTTGAATGCTTGCATCCTTTCAGAATTATTCAGAAGATCCAAAATCACTTTCATCTTTGGAAGACATGAAATTTGGATATGGGTATTAAAACGATAGAAGTCTAGAAATTTACTTCTCGAAATATTGGAAGATTCAAAGCCTCTTTCGACTTTGCAAGATTCAAAGCCCAGATTCAGGTATTTAAAATACTAGAAATCCCGAACTCATCTTTTGGATGTTATAGAGGGTCTGAGACAACTTTCGGCATTAGAAGCCACGAAACCCATATTCGGGTATTCAGAATAATAGAAGTCCCGAAATTCACTTTTGGAAATAATAGAGGATCTGAAGCAACTTCCACCAGAAATCCACTTTTGAAAATAATATAGGGCCCGAAACTATATCGACATTAGAAGGAACAAAACCAAGAAATAGTAAAGGATCTAAAATCACATTTGGTATTACATGTTCAAAATCCAGATTCAGGTATTTAAAATAATAAAAGTCCAGAAATCTACTTGTTGAAATAATAGAATATTCCAAACTACTTTCTATTAAATGGCTTTTTGGTCCGGTTCCCTAAAGTACACAAGATACGCTCGACTCAATGCATCGCTTCAAACTCAAGCCGAAAGATACGCTTAGGAGTAAAGGAAACAATATGAAGAGGGATCGCACCGACAAAGACCTCATGACACCCCAAACTCCCATTCGTGTAGCCTTCGAGGTACGAAGCCTCGCACTCTCAAGGTGCACCCTTGAGGTGCAAAATCTCGCACCCTTGAGGGGCGAAATCTTGCACCCTCGCGAGAAATCTCTCACCCTCGAGGGGCGAAATCTCGCACCCTCGAGGTGCGAAATCCCGCATCCTCGAGGTGCGAAATCTCGCACCCTTGAGGGGCGAAATCTTGCAATCTCGAGGGGCAAAATACCGCATCCTTGAGGTGCGAAATTTCGCACCTGCGAGGTGCAAAATTTCGCGCCTACGAGGTAGAAAATTTCGCGCCCCTGGGCCCAGGTGCGAATTTCTCGCATATGCAGGCTCCAAGTGCTAATTTTTGCATGGGGTCCCCTATTTCGACCTGCTCCTACCTAACCCATACCTACTCCTTTCCAATAAATACCCCATGACTTCACACTTCCAAGGGGTTGGAATATGAGACCTTGGTACCTCTAAAGAGCTCCATTAATGGCATCTCCCATTTGAGGAAGAAGAAGGGCAAAAGTGTCCCTTTCTTAATATATTTAATATATGATAATTATGACATCATATATGAGAAGTATCACATCATGTCTTAGAGGTGACATCATATAGTCTTAAGGATGACATCACATAGCTTAATTATGACATCATCTAGTATAAAGATGAATGTACGGAGATGTAATGTAATGGCCTCATACTTGTAACTTTGAGTGATTAATAATATTCCAACAACGCTTCAAAGTGGACGTAGGCCCATCACAAGGCCGAACCACTATAAATCTTGTGCGTTGTTTACTGCTTTTCTACTCTTGTCCATGTGACCAAATTAACTATTCCTAGTAATTGGAATCTTTGACGTTTTTTGTCGTCAACATTTGATGCTTTCACCGAGAAAACTTGGATTTTGCGCCTTTGTCACACGTTGTCATCTTGAGCCCCAACGAGCTTGAGGTTCCCTGCTAAACCTGCCGTCGAGTCCGCTCACAATGGCAAAGAGACCAAAGAACGCAATGGTCAGCTCTTCAGCTGCTACCGAGACGGTAAGTCCCAACAACTTCAACCAACGGACATGCCAACCACTAAAGAAACCGTCCCTCCTACCGTGGACCCCGAAGCGCCCCCGACACAAACTCAAATCTGCGCACTTAATGAAAAATATGAGAGCATGACGGTCGAGCTTAACCAAGCATTAAGGAATAACATTGACCTTATGTGACAACTTCAAGAAAGTCAGCGCATTGTCACTCGATTTTAACTAACTCGGAACAATGCTCGGCTTCGACCAACCATATCGGAAACTTCCTCTTCCGAGTCATGGTGCCCGCATCAAAGGAGGTGGTTTAGCCTCATCAACAACGTCGCCGCGTACACCAATGCCCTCGGCAATGGTAATGATAATGGCTACGCCAACGACAATGGGAACGGGAACGGAGACCGAACTACCGTCACATATAGCAAGGGGGCAATATCGAGACCGCTCTCGCTTGATCGTCAATGACGAGCTAGGTCCTACAAACCAACCTCTTCCTCGACACAACTTGGTGGTGGACAATCAGGATGATGAGCTCGCTATTCCAAAAGCCCGCATTCCTTCAGAACAGGAACCACATCACCCTGCTCCACCTCACCGTCCATGCCTAGACCGAATCATAGATGTCAGGGACATGGAAGAAGACGATATGGACATCCATCATAGGAGACACCCTCGCAACAGAACTCCCGAACCTCGCCAAAACCTGTGGGTCCCAATGGCGGATCCCCATCCAACTTACCTACTCGACATGGTTCGAAGAATCATGAGGTAAATGCGAGGAAATGTGGACGATTCATGGGAAGCGCACATTAGGCGTAACCCCTTCACAAGGATGGTGAATGAAGTTGAATGGACGCGACGCTTCAGCATGTAGCAAATTCCTCTCTACAACGGCATCACTAACCCATGTGTCTTCCTAAATCGATATGAATGGCAAATGAGATCGAGTCAGGGCAACTACCCGGTCAAATGCAAATGAATCCCAGTCTTCTTACCAGGAACCTCTCTGTTATGGTTCTCTCGCTTCCCAATCGATTCCATTAACAACTTCGGCTAGTTAGCAACACAATTGGTCAAGCAATTCAGGATGCACATACCAACTCCAAAGAATGCCCTCACCCTTTCTAACTTTTACCAAGGGCCCGCTGAGTCGCTTAAAAGCTACCTCTCTAGGTTCAACATTGCCCTTGCCTAGGTTGAGGATTCAGATCCTCGCACCGTACTCTTTCAATTAGCCAAAGGTGTCCTCCATACTTCCGAGTTCGGAGCGTGGATCTATCAGGAGTAACCAAAAATCCTCGACACCTTCCGTGAGAAGGCGGATCAGTACTTATGCCTAGAAGAGGAATCGCGCAACCACTCTCAGCCACCAGTCGCCCCAATGGTCGTCAAGCAAGCGCTGCGAATAACAACCTCAGAAGAAAACAAGTAGGAGAGCCCTTTGATCAGAACAAGGGGACATGTCCTATCTGGCATAGACGAAACAATGGTAGGCAAGACGGCCGGAACAACGATCTGGCCCCGACCGAGCCGAGAAAGCTCGGCCCTTACCGAGCATTCGAGACATACACCTCGCTAAATAAGGATCTAGAAACATTCTACTTGGAAACATGCAACACTTTTCCATATAAGAAGCCACGCACCAGGAAATCAACCGAAAAGCAATACGTCCAACAGCCTTTTCCCCCTAAAGAAAATCCAAAGCCTCAGGCGACTGCTTCCCAGGCAGCCGCCAAAGCAGCTCCAGGTCCATCCAACCCAGGGCGTGGGATCATAATCAACACCATATATGGAGGACTTTATCCACACATGATAGCTTCCGAAAAATGAAAAGTATGTTAGTTCGATAAAGCATGCTACTTTTGAAACTTGCTCCGCACACAACGAATCCGTCCCAGCAAAGCTCCAAAGACCATGCGGGACGATACCGTTTTCCACGAAAGAGATTCTAATGGAGTGGAGATCCCAACCCATGATCCATTAGTTATCATGGCTCAGATTGGTGTCGCTTCCGTTCGAAAAGTGTTAATCAATTTCGGAAGCTAAGTCAACATCATTTTCAAAGCTACTAACAACCAGATGATATTGGAAACAAAGGACCTAAAGCCATGTTGCGGCATGATCCACGGCTTCAATGGGGCTTCTACTTCGCCAGTAGGAGTGATCGATTTACTATGGAGCTGGGTAAGGGGGACCAGAGCCGGGTCCGAATCCTCACTTTCGTAGTTATAGACATTGATTTCCCCTACAACGCTTTCCTCGGGTGCCCTTCTCTCACAAAGTTTCGGGTTTGCATATCGCCATGGTCTCTCCTAATGAAATTTCCGGTAGAAAACGGGATTGGAATAGTTAGAGGCGACTAAGTAAGCACTATAGAATGCTATGCAATAGAATGGAAGAACGCACACACGTAAAAAGGACAAGGGTAAGGTAGTGTCATGACTTCTTGCGCCAAGACTATTTTGGCATAGCAATCAGCGGCGTCTGGGCCATGACTCAGGCGCCACTGTTGTCTTTCCGAAGACCTCGACCCACGGAAGGGCAAAGAGCCCGAGTACGAGAGGGCTACCCCGGTCGAATCTACAGTGGATATTCCCGTTAATCCTAATGATCCGTCAAGATTTCTAAAGACATGATCGCAACTCCATCCTGCAATAAAAGAAGATCTTGTGGATTTCTTGAAGGTTAACTTAGACATGTTTGCATGGAGTCATTCCCATATGAAAGGCATCGACCCTGCGATCGCTTGCCATTGTCTAAGTATCGATCCTACGACAATTCCAGTCAAGTAGAAGCGTCACTTCTTGGGACCCGAGAGGTCCAGAGCACTTGAGGAAGAGGTAGACCGTCTACTCAACAACAATTTCATTTGCGAAGCCAACTACCCCGAGTGGGTCTCCAACCCAGTCCTGGTCAAGAAGGATAACGGCAAATGCCGAACGTGTGTTGAGTTCTCCGACTTAAGCAAAGCATGTCCCAAGGACAGCTTCCCACTTCCAAAGATCAACCGACTTGTTGACTCAACCGCCGGATACCTGCTGCTATCTTTCATGGACACCTATTCAGGCTACAATCAGATCCCAGTGAACCTTCACGACCAGGATCACACCTCTTTCATAATAGACCTTGGACATTACCACCATTGCGTTATGCCCTTCGGCCTCAAGAATGTCGACGCTACTTATCAACGAATGGTTAATCGACTCTTTAAAAACCAAATCGGAAAGTCCATGGAGGTGTATGTGGACGACATGTTGGTAAAATCAAAAGTATCAAGCGGTCACGTCCATGACCTCTCTGAAATGTTTGATATCCTTCTCCAGTACGACCTTAAACTCAACCCCTTGAAATGCTCATTCGGAGTCACTTCAGGAAAATTCTTGGGTTTCATCGTCAACTCCTAGGGAATTGGAGTTAACCCAGAAAAATCCAAGCTATTTGGGATATCCAAATCACCAAAAACATCAAGGATGTCCAAAGATTAAATGGAAAGGTTGTCGCTTTAAGTTAGTTCATATATAAGGCCACCAACAAGTGCATTCCTTTCTACGATTTACTTCGAAACGAGAAACGTAATTTCGAGTGGACCCTAGAATGCATTTCTGCGTTCAAAGAAATTCTGGATCACTTAGAGCGACCTTCTCTCCTATCCAAGCCCATAAACCATGAGGACTTATACGTTTATTTGGCTGTTTCTACGCAGGCAATTATCTCGGCATTAATCCACCTCGAGGACCGCGTCCGGCGGCCCGTCTACTACGTAAGGAAACAATTAACAGGGGCAGAGACGAATTACCCGAAGCTGGAAAAGCTGGCGTTTTGCTTGCTCATTTCCTATCGGAAACTTCGGCCATACTTTCAGTCTCATCCTATAAAGGTTTTCACCGATCAGCCACTACGACTGGTCCTACAGTGACCTGAAGCGTCTTAACGGCTGTTGAAGTGGAGTATGGAGCTGAGCCAATTTGAGATAACATTCATTCGCCGCCGAGCCATCCTTGGACAAGCTCTCGCTGACTTCATAGTAGAGTTCACTACCCTTGAGGAGACTCCAGTAGAAAACACAGAAGCTCCTGGGATTCAATGGAAATTATTCATGGATGGGTCCTCCAACAACAAATGCTCTGGGGCTGGATTCGTTTTCATCACCCCCGAGGAGTGCCCAATATGCTACGAGCTAAAACTAAATTTCCCTACTACCAACAACGACGCGGAATATTAGGCCTTAATAACTAAATTTCCCTACTACCAACAACGACGCGGAATATGAGGCCTAGATAGCCGGACTTAGAATCACGATTAGGCTTAAACTAAAGACAATCCAAATCTTCTCCGACTCGCAACTCATCATGCACCAAGTAAACGGGGAATATCAAGCTAAGGGGGAACGATTTGCCCTCTACTTTACCAAGGTTCAGGAAATACTCACTCACCTCGACCACTTCGTCATCATGCACATACCTTGAGAAAAAAATGAAAAAGTAGATTCGCTATCTAAACTAGGAAGCTTTGAGGATCCACAGCTTTTAGGGTTCGCCCCCATCGAAGTGCTCGCCTAGTATCAAGAAAATTCAGACTGAGGCAGTCATGAGCACTGAACCTGAACCTGAACCTGAATCTTGGATGACACTGATCAAGAATTACCTACATCACAGGACCCTTTCTGGGGAGCTATAATGAATGGCGAGCACTCACCCGCCAATCGACTCGCTATCTTCTTATGGATGGGATTCTCTACCGCACATGTTTCTCTGTCCCGTTGCTCAGATGTATAGCCCATCATGACGCCATCAAAGTCTTAACTGACGTACATGACGGGGAGTGCGGCGACCATACGAGAGGGTAAACCATGGCCAGAAAGATACTTAGACATGGTTATTATTGGCACACGCTCGGCCAAGACAACGCAGACTATGCTCATAAGTGCGACAAGTGCCAGCATTTCTCAAAGATCCCGAGTGCCCCGCCTACAGAGTTAACACCAATGATCAGCCCATGGCCATTCGCCATGTATGGAATCGACATCATTGGAACTCTTCCAATGGCCAGAGGTGGGGCACGATACGCCATCATCGCAATTGATTATTTCACCAAATGGGCAGAGGCCGAAGCTCTTGCCATAATACCCAAAAAGAAGATGATCAACTTCGTTGTACGCAACATTTTTTCTTGATATGGGGTCCCTTAAGCTATCATTTCTGATAATGACACTCAATTCGAGAGCGTCGAATTCAAAGCCTTCTGCCAGCAACACACCATCGAAAAGAGATTCTCGGCAGTGGCTCATCCTAGAGCCAATAGGCAGGTCGAAGCGGTCAACAAAGTTATTAAGTCTGTCATCAAGAAGCGCCTGGAAAAGGCTGGGGGCATGTGGGCAGACGAACTTCTGCTAGCCCTATGGGCATACCGGCCACCCACAAGACAACAACCGGACATACCCCCTTCGCCCTTGCCTATAGATTAGAAGTTGTCATTCCTATTGAACTCAAGCTTCCATCTCACCGAGTCACCTATTTCGATCTAAGGAAAAACAAGATTTAGTTTTAGGATTACTTGACTTGTTGGAAGAAAAATGGAATGAAGCTGATCTCCGAGCTGCCGCCCAATGGCAACGAGTCACCCGATACTTCAATTCTAGGGTCTACCATAAGAATCTCAACGTCGGCGACCTCGCCTTGAAACGGGTTTTCCCTACGTCAACAGGCCTCGCACCTCGTTGGGAAGGTCCATATTCCATACAACGGGAGCTCATCAATGGATCTTTCAAACTCGCAACTGTGGACGGAGCTGAAATCCCAAGGGCATGGAACAGTGAACATCTCCGCCTCTACTGTACATAACTTAGTACACAGTTATTTACGCTTTCCAACAATGTTTTGTTTTCTAACAATTCAATGCATTGTAAAGGCTATTACTGCCAAAGTTAGTAGTGGAAATGATGTTCAACTTCCCATCTCTTCTTGTTTATGTTTACTCCACGCATGACGCATTTGATTAATCCTGATAACTAGCTTACGTTCAAGCAATCGGTTGTCGTTTCAGCCTCCGAGCACGGAGTTGGCATAGCCATCCGAGTCTCGAGCTAACCTCGAGGCCAAGACACAATGGCTACGACCGACATTCTGAACAGGGGAGCCGGCAGCGCTACTCGAGTCGTCGGCCTTCGACGCGACCGAGTATAAATAACCACGAACTCGAATCTCCGCCCTGTGCCGAGACCGAGGATAAATCGTTCCGCGCCCAAGTCCCAAGCGACTTGAAGCCACCCAAAAGCCAGGAGGGAGTGATGTAAATCCCTCCCTCGATTACGGATACCGGTCGAATCTTGGCACAACACCGAGACCAACCTTCAAATCATTTCTTCCTGGAAGCTCTCAAGGCTAAGGGGTAGCCCATGTCCATGATCTGACCCTACGGGCTGATGATTTGGGCTTCTCTTCTCAGGTGAATAAATGACACCTGCGTCTCGCCTCAACCCGATGAACGACGGGAGAGCCACACACCGGACGGACCGCACAATGCGACGTCGTATGCCTTCGCTACACTTGGGATTAACCCCGGGCAATCCAAATACAGTAGGAACTCAACCTGGCTTCACAAACTATGGGTTTCCTGAGCTGAGGAAGACATATTAGAAGCCTGCGCTCTATCAAACCCCTCTGGAATAATTGACCCGGAGCATGGTGCACATTCACACCCTTCTGGAATAATCAACCCAGAGCGCGGTACACAATCGCTTTTTTGTTAAGTGTAGCAGTAAGTATGCTTATGCAAGTACGGGACGCTTGAAAACATAAGAAGAACATCCAAATGCTTGACACAAATTTCTACCTTTATTAATTCATATTTCCATTTCAATACACACATTAACACAAACTACATGTCTAACATCTTTCTTTTTGATGACAGGGTGTACATGAAAACCACACCATGTCTTCAAAAACAAAAAGCGAGGGCCATACTCGTGTAAACTATCGGCCTGCACAACCAAAATAAAATGGTAACTACTACGTAATTTACTAACACTAATCATGCTTCTTTCGTTTTTGTTTATGTTTCTTTTTTGCAGATTCTTCACTTGACGGTTCATCCTTTGCCTCGGGCCTCTTCTTACTAGACCCGCTATTCCCATCTCGGTCCCTCCGAGAAGTGGTTGACTCATGAGAAGCCGAAAGATGCTTCTTGTCTGCAACCTCGCCGCTAGAGATCTCGATAATATCAACAACGGCGGTATGCGACATAGGCATATGGGAACTCCCAACAGCGAGGCCGACCACTACGTCAATCTTCTCGGGGACCGCCTTGCCTTCTCGCTCAACCTGTTCTTTGGCCTCTCTAGCAGGCTGACGCTCACCGAGCTTCTGGGATCTATGCGGCGTGTCACCGCCAGCCTTGGTTTTCTCAAAAGACTCAGTGGTCCTCTTCTGTGCTTCCTTATCGTTCCTCTTCTTTTGCGCCTCATCATCAGTCCTCTTCTTCTCGGCCTCCTCATGGGCCTTCCTCTTCGCGACCGTGTCAGCGGCCCTCACCTCAGCGTGATGCCTGGTCTTCATTAGGACCTCTTTCCTGGCAGCCTCATCATGCTTCTGCTTCTCCTCCACCTCTTCGCATTTGGCCACCATTTTGGCTTTTTGGGTCTCCACCATAGCATCCATCAAAGGAACATCACCCTCCACTGGGCCTCATGCAGCCGCACTTTCCCGTCAACCACCTCTCCTTCCTCCATTTGGGTATCGACCATGTTGGGAGTTAAACTTATATCTGAGTAGGTGTCTAGTTGATTGTCGCCCTCTCCAAATTACGCTGTCGCGAGTCCTGCCCCAAATTCCATTGTTTGCGGGACCAGGGGGCGGGGCCCGATGTCCTGGTTAATCCAGGAAGGGCTGTACATTGACAACACAACCTTTTAGTCCGCAAATTCAGTAATTACATCATCCTCGGGATGCATGCCAAAAGAAATTTACCTCCGGGTAGGGATGGTGTAGAAATGTCAAGCAAGGTACTAGTAGTGGTAGGTAAAGTGAATCCAGCCCCTCCTAGCTCAGGTTGTTCAGGGTCATACTCGGTTGAAACCCAAGCGGAAGCTGCATGATCACTCATCATAACCGATTCAAGGGCCGATGGCCGGTAGGAGCTTGCTTCGGCGAATGTCTCCGCTACCGCAACACTCCCAGTCATGATAGACTTCCCTTTCTCAGCGGTGAGCCTCTCCCTCTCAGCATCCTCAAGCAACCACTTACCCTCTTACAACTTCTCGTGCTCCTCAACAGTAAGGAGGTCGATCGCGAGTTGACATTCATCAAAAGTTCCCACATCCACTTCACGCAAGAAGGCCTCATACGGCACCAGCTTCTCAAGTCCGGGCTGGTTCCCAGTGATAATCATCAACCCACAGTAGTCCATGGAATCTCAGAACTTTGACGTACATGTTTTGGATGTCCTCCACCATAGACGATTGCACTCGGAACTCTGTGTCTGCTAGCACCTCTCTTATTTGTTCTACCTCTCCCAGATGTGCCGCTCTTAGCCCATCCATTGTGCCTAACACATCCCGATTACTGGCCTCCGCTTCCTCCTTTGCCTTCCTCATTTCGTCGAGTTGCCTCTTCAGGCAGTCATTCTCCTCTCTTAGAGCATTATTATCAGTTTAGAGGTCGAGGACTCTGGCATTCTACCTTTCCAACTCAATGCATTTTTTATCTACCTCGACCTTATCCCTCTTAAGGGCCGTGTTTTTGGTGGTCAAATCAACTACAGTTTCCCTGAGGGAAGAGCGGGAGTGATCAGTCTCTCGTTTGAGTTTCTCATACGCACTCTTCATCTCCGCTGCAATAACATGGCCCACAAATCATTATATATAGACACATGAATGGGAAACCGTGCACGCACATTACAAATAGCAAACTCACCAATGATGACATTAAAATTGCCAATGGTAGCCCGTTTAGCCTCTATGGCTAAACCCTGGTTGGTTAGCTCTAAATTTTTCTTCCTGGTTAGCTTCAAGAGTTGGTGGGAGTAACTAAGAAGTTGGTCGACCTGATGGTATTCTGCCTTCACGCGCATCTAGACATCCCCGGACTCCCTAATAGAGGATGGTTGAAGATCAAGAAGGACATTTATCTCGTCAGAATAGTGGTGAGGAAAGTCTCGCTTCAACAGCTCTTTCCTCTCTCCAATGGGAAGCTCCTACCTCCAGGGATATGAAGGACTTTGCCTCCCTACTACCATTGTTCCCGCCGGTCTCGAATGGCCGGATGACGGCTCCCTACCCTTAGTAGGCGGAGAAGGAGCCAAGGGTGCGGTGTGTGAAGGAGCTGTCGAAGATGGATGCCGAGAACCCCCCAAGTTAAGTCGAGATTCTCCCTCGGGCACCCGAACGAGAGGGGGAGGAGGAGTCGGAGGTCGACGAGATCGATCCTCATCTCGGTTCCCACTTCCATGACCAATCGGGGGAAGAGCGCCATACAAGTTGGTCCCTCTTATGAAGCCCTCAAAGAAAGGATTCCTAGGGCGGTGGTGGCCTCCATGACCATAACCTCGTCCTCCGCATCCTCTAGCCATGTCACTTGTCAAAGAAATGAAGTGAAGTTAGTTATGTCGCATGCTCAGATAAGCCACTATGTTATGCAGTGCTAATGAGTGTATGCCTTAACTGTTCTCTCAACAGACCAGATTGTGATCCGCTCGAAGGAGTTAACCCCTCCACAACAAGAACTAGTTCGTCCATTACAGCTGGTGTCAGCCGCAGGGATACGTCAAGGTCAAGTTTATTCAAGTCGTCGTACTGGCGCTCGTCCTCGAGCGGGGTGTTAGCTCTAGAAGAAGCCACTGGAGACAATGGCCTAATGGACTCTCCCTCCCCCATCCCTCCAGTCGGGGGCGGAACGGGAGCACTCAATGGGCCCTCATCTCCGGCTGTAGCCTCCTCACCACGAGCCCCATCTTCACCGATGTCTCCTTGGAACTTAACAACCTTCTTTGGCCCTGGACCAACGGAGGACACCTTTCTTTTTAGAACAAGTGTCATAAGCCCTTTCTCCACCACCTTTTTTGGTACACCGCTTGCTACTACGGGCCTAATTATAGCCCGATCGTTGGGAAGCAACCCTGCACGGCAAAGGAGCTCTTGGGTCGTTTCAGTTTCCGTTTTGTGAAAATCCTTGGGAATCGCCCGCAAGGCATCAGGACGCTGCCTATACTCTACGCCGGTGGGTGCCTATTGTTCCCCTACTGCAATCAAAAAAGGCAAAATAATAAGATACGAGCTCCAAAAAATTTATAGTGGAAAGCAAAGTTCGAAGGTACTTACTCCCTCCAATCCACCTCCTTGCAACTCCAGGAGGGCAGCGCACAAAGAACCAGTCTTGTTTAAACACCGATGGCCTGGGCCACGTCTCGCGAGAGAATTTGGTGGTAGCTGTCACTTCTAAGAACCATTGGGATGGTGATCTTTTAGACGATCTCCTCAGACTAAAGAAATACCGAATATCCTCTCTGGTGGGTTCCATTTTCAATTACTCTCGGTATAGGACGTAAGTGCCTAAAAGCGACGAGTAAGCATTGGGATGCTGTTGTGAAGGTGCCATGCGGAAATAGAATAGAATGTCCAAAATAAAATCATTGGTAGGGGGCACGCACCCGCAAAACAAGCTTTCCTATTCCAGACAGTAAAACCCTCGGGCGGTGCGTGAGCCCTTCCATCCCCTCCCGGTGCATGAGCATCACCTATTGGTATGTTGAACCGTTGTTCCATATTCATGACTTCCGTAGCATCCAGGCGTGACGGTATCGAGTCCGTCGGATTTTCCAAGACAACAACATCGGGTAACATATCCAGGGCTACTGGGCCCACTGGTGCATCTTCATTCATAATGTCCAATTCTCAACCTCTTCGCATATGATCGGAGAATGTAGCCTTTCAAGTTGTTCACCGTGATCAGACACTTCGGGTGAACTAGCCGATTGAGAAGGAACAGATACTTCGGTTGTCTCAAGCTTGCTGCCACTCGAGCTACCGCTATTGGTAGAACCAAATGAATGTGACGATATTGGGGAAGCCTCGGCTTCCAGGATTTTTCCTTTCTTTGATCTTGTTTGAATGGTTAACTATACTTTAAGACACTAGTGTTAGACATCGCATTGGAATAACATGTACCCCTCGTATTGGTGAAAACTAACATGTGTATGCGGTTAAGATATACATAGGAAAGTCAAACAATCCAACAGCTCAGTCATAGTTTGGATGTATGCGCTATCTTATGTGAAAGATTCATGTCCTTATCCGTGCAACTTCCATCATATGCATTCGTGCAATCGCACAAGCAAGTATGTGATATGTAAACTTAAGGGCGGACTGTCAGGAGATCGAAGTACTGTACTAGAAAAACGACACCCTGCCAAGGTGTGGCACAAAGAAGTTAGGCTAGTAGCAAACCAAAAGACCGCGATGAGCAAGAGAGGCTACAACAAGCTTCAAAGTTCGAAAGTCCGAGCTTCAAAACACCAGGATCTGAACTCCTAAGGGCTCAAAAATTCGAACCTCAGGGTTCAAAAATTCAAACCCCACAGGGTTTGAAAATTCGAACCCCATAGTGTTCGAAAAATCGAACCCCACAGGGTTCGAAAATTTGAATCCCAGAGGGACGAGAGTTTGAACCCAAAGCTTAAGGACCCGAAACCTTCGAGGTTTGGAATTTCGAACCCATAAGGTTCGAAACTCTGAACCCAAAAGGTTCGGACCTTTGAACCCCTCAGGTTCGAAGTTGCGACCCCGAGATTTCCGGGAACTGGAACCCACGAGCGGTTCAAAAGTTTGAACCCCAGAGGTTCGAAGTTTCAAACCTCGAGAGGGTTGAAATTTCCAACCCAGTTCAGGCCCTCGCCTCTCTCTCCCTCGCGTCGAGCCACTCGGACCAAGCCTCGACGTCTTGACCTCCTTCATCCTTGCATCTCAACCCCATACATTACCTAAGTCTAAGTTCAAAAATTAGTAGGCCTCGAAGCTCAGAATTAATAGCGGTTGAGATAGAAAAAACAATGAAAGAGGAAAATAGGGGGGCTATTTACAATAAAAGGAAATAGTCCCTTTGCATTCCCAAGAAATTCGAGCCCACGGGTTCGAAATTTAGAACCCACGAGTTCGAAATTTCGAACCCACGAGTTCGAAATTTCGAACCCACGAGTTCGAAATTCCGAACCCCCTAGGGTCGAAATCTCGAACCGTTATGGTTCAAAATTTCGCACCCCACCCAAAAAAATATATTCTAAAACCCCCGGGTTCGAAACTTCGCACCACGCGCTCATGTGCATGTATTCCCTACGCATACTGACCTCGCGGACACATGGTGCAACACCCTGCGAATACTTAGCAACGTGAGCATGGCGCCATGCCAGCAACAGCTCGCTCGCAACCATACCGTGAACAAGCCTGTCAATTAAAATGTGTTTTTCTTCAACTTACAGGATAAACCAGCAACTCAATTACTAACTCAACCAATCCAAAGCACATCATGTCAACACAAGACGTACGTTGGGGGGCAAATGTTTATCGGTTTTTGGTTTGGTTCGCAAAAGTACACAAGACACGCTCGACTCAACGCATCGCGTGGAACTAAAGCCGAAAGAGACGCTTAGGAGCAAAGGAAACATGACGAAGAGGGATCACACCGAAAGAGACCTCATGGCACCCCAAACTCCCATTCGTGCAGCCTTCAAGGTACATTGCCTAGCACCCTAGAGGGGAGAAATCCTGCACTCTCGAGGTGCGAAATCCCGCATCCTCGAGGTATTAAATCTCGCACCCTCGAGGGGCGAAATCTCACACTCTCGAGGTGCGAAATCCCGCATCCTTGAGGTGCGAAATCTCGTACCTGCGAGGTGCGAAATTTCACACCTACGAGGTGTGAAATTTCTTACCGCTGGGCCCAAGTGCGAATTTCTCGTATATGCAGGCTCTGGTTGCGAATTTCATCATGGGGTCCCTTATTTCTACCTTCTCCTACCTAACCCCTACCTACTTCTACCTAACCCCTACCTACTTCTTTCCTATAAATACCCCATGACTTCATGCTTTAATGGGGTTGGAATTTGAGATCTTGGGACCTCTAAAGAGCTCCATTAATAGCATCTCCCATTTGAGGAAGAAGAAGGGCAAAAGTGTCCCTTTCTTAATATATTTAATATATGATAATTATGACATCATATATGAGAAGGATGACATCATGTCTTAGAGGTGACATCATATAGTCTCAAGGATGACAACATATAGCTTAATTATGAAATCATCTAGTATAAAGATGAATGTAAGGAGATGTAATGTGATGGCCTCATACTTGTAACTTTGAGTGATTAATAATATTCCAACAACGCTTCAAAGTGGACGTAGACCCCTCACAAGGCCGAAACACTATAAATCTCATGTGTTATTTACTGGTTTTCTACTCTTGTCTATGTGACCAAAATAACTTTCCTAGTAATTGGAATCTTTGGTGTTTACGACATTTTTTGCCATCAACACTTTTGACATTAGAAGACCCAAAATTCATATTCAGGTATTTAAAATAATGGAAGTTTAGAAATCAACTTTTGAAAATAATAGAGGATCCAACACCACTTTCGCCATTTTTAATTCCAGTATCCATTTTAGGACGTGTCCATTTCATTTTTTTAATGTAAAGGTAGGTCATGTAATTCTTTAGAACAGAGGCAAGACGTACTTTAAGTGCTCCATTTAAGCTTCCGTTCCCTTCTATGGGACGAGGCATAAACAGAGTTAGGGTATGCTAAGAAAAAAAGAGGCAATGCTTATTGCAAAAAGAAAAGATGCAGAGCGTGCTTCATTCAAAAACTTGGCCAGACCACTTTTGTGATGGGATCAAGGGATTACTCATCCCTCCTCCAAAGGGCGCATTGAAAAGGCCACATTAGTGATAAGAACAATGATTTACGGTGCATCAACCAGGACTCAAATGTGGGACTGACGACTTACCTCTCCTCCCTCCAAAGAGGCGCCTTGACCAGGCCATCTTGGCATGATCAAAGGATTCAGTCGGTGTCGGACGCATGTCCCTGGGATTTCCTTGCTGCTTTCGGGAACCGCTTTGGTATACTAATGACTTTTTCCAAAATAAAGGAATAATCCACTTCCAGCCATATATAATCTCTTATTTCATTCTATCTACCTGCATATATTTTATTTTATCATTGCAAATAGCTTTTCCATTTAATGTATTTATTGACCTTTCTTAATTACTTCTTTTCAAATTTATCCAATTTTCCTTGTTTGAAAAGGTCAATAATTCTTCCTTCTAGAGTCCTATAATGGCTTGTCTCGTATCCATTTACCAAATGATGATAACAATATCCTCCTCCTTTATTCCACTCATACTTGGGATTTTTTCTCTTTGAAGGTCAAATTTTCCGTTAGTCATAAAGTAGATGTCTTCAATTGAGGTGACTAGATAGCACCCTTTTGTCAATCATGACTCAAAATTCTTGAGTTTGTTTTTAAGGTTTCTCCTTCCGTTATCTTCTTTTTTAGGCTTGTTGGTGGTTGGTAAATAAAAGTGACTTTACTCTCGGCATTCTCTTTTCCTTTTGATGCCTCTTGATTTCAAAAAGAAAATAGGGATTTTTTTTTTCGTGTTTGGCTGCCATTTTTAGGCAAAGCTGTCGTGGTTCTTTGTTTTAGTCTCCTACAAAATTATCCCTATGGAATAAACTTGAATTTCCTTCCTTATTTGTGAGAACAGGTTATTATCTTTTTTTTATTATCTGTTCAAAGGTAAAGAATGGTTTCGTCCCAGTATGGAACAGGTTTATACTCCATTTATCAAGGTCATATTCCTCGGTTTTATTTTCATTGGTGATGTCTAAAGCTTTCATCTTCAGCTTTTGTTCCTCATAAAGGTTGGTATCTGTACTAACTAACTTCTTTGTAAAAGGTCATGAAGATCCTTGTTCAAACTAATCTGGCTCTTACCCTTGTCTAATGACTAGCATTTCTCCTTTATTACCAATTTTTTGCCATAAGAGAGATAATGGCACTACTGACGCTTTCCTTTTGTAGGATCGTCGATACAATAGGTTTGCTTCCTTTGGTCTATAGGCAACTTTCTCTCTTTTCTTTTTGGAATTGAACAAACCTTTTATAAATTTTTAGTCAAATCCTCTCGTACCCTGAAGATTTTTTCTTGAGTCATAGATTCTTCTCTTAGATTTAAGAGAATCCCTCTTTAGTCCCTCAAATTTTTTCTTGTGTTATAACCCACTCTTGTTACACGGCTAAGGATTAATGAAAGCCAAGGGAGTTAAAAGGTGTCAGAGGTCCATGCCCTCCATCTAGCATAAAAAATGTTAGCCACAAAAATGATTAGCATCCCTAAATGGTGAGCTTCTTGTAGAATCTAAAATGATAGCGGATTTACTTGGGGTACACCATTGTAAAGCTAATCGTATAGAAAGTATCTTCGTTTCTTAAAAGTGTAATCCTGTTAAAATAAAAGGTATATATATTAGATGCTTGAGATTTTGATTATAAAAATCCTTAAAATTGGGAGTTCCACCATATACAAACTACCATTGGTTCAATTTTGAGGGTTTACTTTTATGAATAATTATTTAAACGAAGATCCTTGTAGATTAGCTATGCTTATAAGGTTTCAAGATGCACCAAATGTTTCAAAAATGACTTCAGAAGATCAATTACATTACTTTTCTTTCCGTAGAGATCCAAAGTGTTGACAATATATTAAGCCGTATGCCAGAAATTATACTTGACCATGTGTCAACAATACATTAAGTCGTATGTGGCTATAGATATTTTATAGTAGGCTAGTATTTGCATATTTCCATGCATCAGAATCTACGTATAGTTGTGTGTCTGCTAATCTATTTTATATATAGTTATTTACTATATCAGACTATCACTGTCCAACTTTCTTTCTGTTGTTGGTGTAAACTAGAATGTTTAGTATCCATCTTCGTGGCCTGATCGCAGGTTCATGGCCCCGATATTTGACACAAATGCAGTTTGTGGGAATCAGCCGTGTGTCAGCAGTACATTTATTATTACTTGTGGACAACATTTATATGTAGTTGTGTGTTAGCTAACATTTAGCCCTTTGTGTCATCTTAGGCCAGTAGTCTATTACAATTAGAGGCTCGGGTAGGGTTATGACTAAAATGCAGTATGTAGCTCTATAACATGTTTATGACAAGCAGGAATAAGAGTCACGAACTCCATCGAGGTAACCAAGATTGTAGGAGGCGTTCTGTGTAGAATATGTGCATCTTGTTCGCAACATCAATGGGTAGTTTCCTATAGCTACTTTGTCCGTCTACCTCCCATTCAAGTTCAAGCATGGTGTATTAAAACACCCCACCTCCGTTAAGGTCATTCACAAAGGGAATGCCTTAACTTCGATGGAGCATTATAGGTAAATGACTTAGAAAAATTTACAAGACATAAATCTAAGCAGCGGAAAATAAAACTGACATTTATTTCATACGTGGTTCAATACAAAAATCATTACAGTAAATTGTCTCAACACAACTACCAAAAACACTTCATCATAATCTCTGCCTTGATTAAAACATAAAGAAGCATATAACATAAAAAAAACTGCATAAATCCCTAAGTCTGGTGTGTCCAAAGCCATAGCCAAAGATAAGAGATTCCAAGCCGTAGATCACAGAGTCTTCAAGCTTGGAAAGATGAACAGTCCAAATTAAGCTGAGCTATTCCCTCCATGGCTACCTCGGGGGGGGGGGGGGACGGAAGAAAAGAAGACGAAAGAAAAATGAGTCAGACATAAGTCTGAGTAAGTTTAGTGACTTTGCAGTGCGTGAATAAGGAAAAGGACATTATAGGAATAAATAGAAAATAGGACGGTACCAGAACAACAAACTAACATAAAACTATGTAAGGCAGGATAAACCGAATGTACATCGCACTCATGTTTAATTCTTCTGCACCTATTTATACTTGTCCAACTAGCACCACGTGTTCGTGGCGAAATGATTCCCTTATATCGGTTGGCTCCTACTAGCATACATTTATCACATGTGTCCTTCGCCCCCCGCTTGACTAAAGATACCTATGCTGGTCCCACCAAGGGGTGTATCAAATCCTATGGTGGCAACCCGACACGATTCAAGATGCATAGTTTATGACTACTGATGCCCAGTGCCTGCTTTTTCCACTTCGGAGTACGTGCACGCCCGATATTCTGCAGGAACCTACACTAATCCACCACCGTCGATGTTTTTGACGCTTATAATCAGCCCAGTAATCGTGTCCCACCCTGCCTAGTTGAGGGTCCTATGATACAACTACATGGTTTACTGCTAAAATGGGTCTCTGTTGCTAGGTTTTTCCAGTCAACATGTTAAATTGGTTAAGTGTCCAAATTTACCTTAACCCCACCCATCAGTTTAGCTAACATGTTGGATTGGTTAAGTGTTTACTTAATTTACTTAACCCTACTACTCTTGACTTAGCTTTATTAGAGCACCAACCACTAACATTAAACATGTATTGTTGTCATTGGATGTGACGGTGGGTTCGGGGCAGTTTTACACCACAACCAGTTTTACACCACAACTCAGTCTAACCTCGGGTCCTCTTTGGGCTCAATGCACTAACCACCCACATTAGACAGGTATTGTTGTAGTCACTGGATGTGTCGGTCGTTTCCGGGCAGTTTTATACCACAACTCAGTCTAACCTCGGGTTAGGCATATTAATCTTTTCTAAAATTTATATATTTATCCTTTTATACTTATATGTAAATTTGTCAACAAATTTATTGTTATGACCCACTTTACTTCTAAATAAAATTCATAATTTTTAGTAAGTAAATAATACCATTTCAATGCCATACCATTTATACGGTTATGAGCCAAATTTGCTAATTATGTATAATTCTCATGTTTTCCCTAACGTTACCTCCGTTGTACATTCGCAAAATTACATAAGATGTTAGGCTTGACATTTTAGCCCAACTAATAAACTAAAAAGGGAAAAAGATGAACTTGCAATATTCCAACATCATACAAAAATATGGATCTAACTACAGATGTGTCACATGAACTTGGCATAATATACTTTTAATTATGAACTTGCAAACTAGATCTATGCAACATGAATCATAAACTAATAGTATTACATAGAACTACCAAATTATAATTAGACGTGTAGTGGTGAACTTGCATAGGTTGAATCATGTTAATATTGATCTAACATAAAGGCATATGGTTCTAACATGTAAAGTTGTAGATCTAAACATATAGGTTTACATTGTCATATTTTTAACCTATAAACTTGCATGTATTCATAACATGATAGCATCACTTAACTTGCATAAACATGGCATAATTTCTAAATTAACATACAACATATAGATGTCATCACAATGTCGTAGATCTAAACATGTATGCATAATGGATCTGAACAATTAGGCATAAACTATATGACTTAGCATAAAACTTGTATAATATCACCAAACTTACATATGATAATTTCATAACATTATAGGTTTATTCACCAATTTCCACAAAACATGATAGACCACAATAATTCATAGGCATATATGATAGAACAGACATAAATAAACATAAATCAGCATCACATACAACTTGATACAATTCTATTTTACAATTCATTATAAACCATATATTTAATTCATTCGCATCTGAAAGATAACTACACTTACAAGCAAAAAGGAATTCTTATGTTCTGGGATCTGTATTCTGAAATTGAATTACTCGCCTTTGATGTAGATCATTGAATTTTCTTAGTTGAATTAGATTAGATTTAATTTTGACGTAACTTCAATCTTGCCTTTGAGTTGAAAGAGATGACGGCTATCCTAGGTTCACCACTGACGGCATGGCGTCTCTTGGTATGAATATTTGTGATTTAAGGTAGAGAGTTAGGTTGCTTTTATAGAGTTTCAATTAATTTAGAGCCGTCAGATTAACCCTTGAAATAATCTAGATCATCGAGTCAAGATAGGATAACACCTCAACCCTAATGACTCACCAGGGAGTCAGAAATCGTCATCTTTTCAGATCTGCCCTGGGGTGGGGGGTGGGGGGGTAGGTCAACCTCCAGGTCGACCTGTAGGGTAGTTCGACACTAGGGTCGACCTCCTGGTTGACCTGGCCTGGGCGGGAATCTTTCCTGCCGTGCCCTCTTCTGTGTTTAAATTTGAATTTCGAATTTTTGAAACTTCCGAAGGCCATAACCTCTTCATACGAAGTTCAATTCACGCAAACTCGAACTCTATCTCAACCAGAATTCCAAGACGAACGCAATAGTGTATCCCGTTTCCCTTAATTCTCACATTTAAAATTAATTATTCTTTAATTTGTTACTATAAGGTTTATTGAAAGCACGGGGTGTTACATTCTCCTCTCCTTAAAGGATTTCGTCCCTGAAATCTTCACGTCAAGAAGAACGTATATCCTACCATTCAATCGTCCATCTACTCAACCATCAAACACAGGCATCCATTGTCCTTAAAAGACTTCTAATGCTTCATGATCATATGCATAGTGTGTGAATATGTCCTTATCTAATGCAAAATCAGGCGGTCTACTGATTCAGTTGACCTCCTTAATGCAAGTCATGTCGGTGTCATGCATCCGTAATGTATGCAATCTTCCCTAATCATGCTTTCTACATGAGTGCACAATCATTCATACAAATGCAACATACACATGATAATGCATCAAGTTTCAATCATATTCAAGTACGTATATGCATATGCAATATGAAAGTGACTTAGCCGATCTAATACCTAAAGTGTGTGAATATGCAGCCACGAGCAACCACTAGCAATCACTTGCAACCACTTGCAACCATCAATCGTAACATGTTTCGAATATATGTTTACATCCATTGGTTTCTGCCTTAGGATCGAGAATGGGACTAAGGAAAATACCAAAAAAAAAAGATAGATACGACTATGAACATACTTAAGGAGAAAGAGATCAAAGATGTACCCTCAAAAAGAAAAAGGTAGGTTGCGCGTATTTTGGCCTCAGTCTCCCAAGTCGCGTCTTGCTCAGCTTCACTCCATTGTACTTTTACAAGTTTGACTTCGCGGTTGTGTAGCATTTTGACTTCTGTACCCAAAAAACGAGTTGGAACTCTCCTCACAGTCGCCTCTCGTTCTACTTCTACATCCTCTTATATGCTTGGTTCCACCACTTCGCAGACTCATGTAAGCACTTTCGTAAGTGAGAAACGTGAAACACATTATGAACTCCAGTTAATCTTTCGGGCATCTCTACTCTATAAGCCATCCTCCAAATTCTTTCAATGATAGGAAACGACCCTATAAATCTTGGTGCCAACTTTCATGCGGATCCGAAGCGAACGACGTTCCTCAAAGGAGATACTTTAAGGAAACCCCTGTCCCTAACCTCAGACTCAAGGTCCGTCCTTTTCTTATCTGCGTAGGACTTTTGTCTATCTTGGGCAGTCTTCATTCTTTTCCATATCAAGTCCACTTTCTCTGAAGTTTCTCTAATCATATCTGGTCCAAGTATGAGCTTATCTGTAGACTCCCACCAACAAGTTGGTGATCAGCACGGTCTTCCATATAAAGCTTCGAAGGGTGCCATGCCTATGGTGGCTTGGTAGCTATTGTTGTAGGCAAACTCCACCAAAGGAAGGTGATCTTCCTATGTTCCTCCGAAGTCGAGAATGCATAATCTCAAGAGGTCTTCCAACACTCTGTTCACTCTCTCCATCTGACCATCGGTTTGGGGTGATAGGCCGTGCTTAAGCATAACTGTGTGCCTACAGCTTCTTGCAAGCTCTTCCAAAACTCGCTCATAAAGATAGGATCTCGGTCGCTAACAATGCTAGAGGGTATCCCATGGAGTCGGACTATCTCTTTAAGATATATGGATGCTAGGATAAGGCAGTCCCTCTACTCTTAACGGTTATGAAGTGAGCACTTTTTGTGAGCTTGTCCATTATTACCCAAATACTGGTATTGCCTCTTCTTGACCTAGGCAGCCCATCAATAAAGTCCATCGAGATGCTATCCCACTTCCATTGTGGTACCTCTAGAGGATGAAGCAAACCACCAGGCTTCCTTTGTTCCGCCTTGACTTGCTGGCATACTAAGCACTTCGAGACGAATTCAGCTACATCCCTCTTCATGCCATCCCAAAAGGAAACCCTTTTGATGCCTTTGTACATTTTGTCTCCACCAGGGTGTATGGTCAACTTGGAATGGTGTGCCTCTTTGAGAACCTTCTTCACCAATTCCCCTGCTCGTGGGACGCATAGCCTCCCATCCTGTCTCAACCAACCCTTATCGATGGAGTATCTATTGAGGTGACTAGAAGTCTCACCCTACTCAACTTACCTATCATATCAACTAGCTGAGGGTCTTCACGTTGTGCAGTCCCTATTGAGTCCAAAAGAGTAGGACGCACCTCTAGAGATGCTAACAAACCAGTCACATGATCGACAGAGGGTCTAAAATCAAAGTTGGCTATATACTTCAGGCTCTGCCTTTCAACAAAGAGAGGGCTTAAGGTCAGTTTCTTTCTACTCAAGGCGTTTGCTACTACATTGCCCTTGCCAGGGATATAGGAAATCTCGAAATCATAGGATGCCACGAATTCCATCCACCTTTGTTGCCTCAAGTTAAGATCTTTCTGCAAGAAAAGGTACTTAAAAGATTTATGGTCAGTATATAATTCAAACTTCTCACCTATGAGATAATGGCGCCAAGCATAAGCGCAAAGACGATAGAAGCCAACTCTAGATCGTGGGTTGGGTAGTTTTTCTCATGTATTTTCAGTTGTCGGCCTCCATAAGCTACTACCTTCCCTTCTTGCATCAAGACAGCTCCTAATCCCGTACCACAAGCATCCGTGTATACGGTAAACATCTTGCTCCCATCCGGCAATGTCAGAACTGGGGCTGTTGTTAGAGCTCTTTTTAAGCGTTGGAAAGCAATATCGCAATCCAAATCCCAAGTGAAAGTTAAGTTCTTCTTTGTCAACTTTGTAAGTGGAGCTAAGATTTTCGCAAAATCTTTGATGAACTTTTGGTAAAAACCTGCTGGCCCGAGGAAGCTTCGGACTTCGGTTGCATTCCATGGGACCTTCCAATCTTGCACTGCAACTACTTTTGCGGGGTCCATAACTAATCCCTCTCTGGACACCACATGTCCAAGAAACCTTACTTCTTCTTTCCAGAAGTGGCATTTGGAGAATTTGGCTTTTAACTGGTGTGCACGAATAGTGTCCATGACTTTCTTTAGATGCTGAGCATGCTTTTCCTCACTCTTCGAGTAAATCAAAATGTCATCTACGAAGACCACTAAAAACTTATTGAGGAACTCCCTAAACACCCTGCTCATTAAATCGATGAAGTAAGCGGGTGCGTTTGTCAAGCCGAAAGGCATGACAAGCCACTAGAAGAAACCATCCGGAGTTCTGAACGTGGTCTTGTCAATGCTGTCTTCAGCCACTCTCAGCTGATGAAACCGGGTAGATAAATCTGGTTGGGAGAAAACCGATGCACCTACAAGTTGATCGAACAAGTTGTCTATTCTTGGGAGTGGGTGCCTATTCTTCTTGGTCAGCTTGTTTTGCTCCCTATAATCAACGCATAGGCGAAGAAAACCGTCCTCTTTAATTGCAAACACTACTGGAGCACCTCATTCAGAAATACTCTGCCTTGTAAACCCCTTCTCAAGCAGCTCTTTAACTTGCTTGCTAAGTTCTTTCCTCTCCCTTGTAGCCATGTGTCTAACGGGTAGAGCGACGGGTTTTGCGTTATCAACGAGGTATATGAGGAAGTCTGTCTCCCGCTTCGGAGGTAACCCTTTAACCTCTTCAATGACATCCAGGTATTCACGGACTACTCTAACGGACTGCAAATCCTCAATAGATGCATCAAGAGATTCTAGATAACTAAGCATAATAGAGTTCATGGGATTACAAGAAATTTCGAGAGTGTTACCAAGGCGAGTCATGAGTCTAACCACTCACTTTTCACAGTTGAGGATGGCACCATTATTGGATAGCCAATCCATGCCTAGAATTAACCCATAGCCCGTGAAGACCAAAACATAGGCATTGCATCTAAACCCCACACTCAATATAGAAATTTCCAAATCCAAACAGATCATTGACAAATAAGTTGAGCCCCCAATTAGATTTGAAACAACCAAGGGATCCTCTAATAAACTGGTGTCTGGGTGCAGAGATTCAACTAAAGCAGTAGATATAAAAGAGTGTGATACACCAAAATCAAAGAGTGTACGAACAGGATGATCAAAAAAATAAACTTGACCCTCAACGGAAACATTTCTACCTTGTTCTTGCGGAGGGTGCCATGCGAGCGTGAACCCGCCCTCCAGAAGTAGATCCAACTCTCTTCCCTTACCCTTGCTTTCTTGGGCAGTCCCTAGCCATGTGTCCTGCCTCACTGCAATGGAAACAACCACCCATCTTCCTTTTCTTCTTCTTGCAGTCCTTAACCAGATGTCCAGGAATGCCACAAAAATTACACTTCCTCTTGTCACAGGTTTTGTTGTTTTTCCTGCCCTTCTTGGATCTGTCTTCTTGCTATGTGATCCTTCCCCTTTCTTATCTTGAGATGCTTCCACCTTTATCTCCTTCTTGCCAACCTTATCTTCTTCTTGTAACAGTGCCATGTCCACCAGTCTTTCATAAGTCACACCCATATGTATATGGGAGATTGCTACATTGTGCAATGGCTCATTCAATCCTTTAATAAAGCGGATAGCCTTCTTATGGGGAGTGTTCACTTACTCCAATCCAAATCTAGCCAGCTGATTAAATTGGTTAACGTATTCCTTGACCGACATACTTCTCTGTCTGAGAGCTAAGAACTTCTCCATCTGTAAGCTTCGTTTAGCTTGTGAGAGGAATTTCATTTCAAACCTCATCCTAAAATCCATCCAAGTTTCAATTAGTCTTTCAACGTTAGTGACTTCCCACCAATAGGAAGGTTCGTCTTGAGCAACCAAACCGCCAACTGTATCTTCTGCCTATCATCCATTTCGAAGATCTCGAACAAATCCTCAGTTTCTTTAAGCTAGTTTCTTGCTTCCACGAAGGATTCATTTTCATTGAAGTTCTTTCCATCCATGGCTTGAAAGTCCCTACATATTTTTGGGAAAGCATTTGCACGAGGAGGAGGAGGAGGAACCGCTGCAGCTGGGGGAGGAGGAATGTCTGCTTAGCCTGCATCATTGGCCCTAGCCTTTAGGTACCTCCTGAACCAGCTGGGTATCGGTACATCCTACGGAAGGTTAAGATTCCCAGACATGCTGAAACGAAAAAAGGAAAGATTCAAAACAAAGGATAGAAAGATGGTGCATTTGGCTTTGGGGGATTATGCCTTTTAAAATAAAATAACACTCTTTCTTGAAAAATGTTTTTTTTAAATAGTTTTCAAAAAAATTTATCTGATCTGGTAAACCTTTGCTCTGATACCAAGTGAAGCACTCCACCTCCATTAAGGTCACTCACAAAGGGAATGCCTTAACTTCGATGGAGCATTATAGGTAAAAGACACAGTAAAATTTACAAGACAGAAAGTAAAACTAACATTTATTTCATACGTGGTTCAATACAAAAATCATTACAGTAAATTGTCTCAACACAACTTCCAAAAACACTTCATCATAATCTCTGTCTTGATTAAAACATAAAGAAGCATATAACATAAATAAAACTGCATAAATCCCCAGGTCTAGTGTGTCCAAAGCCATAGCCAAAGATAAGAGATTCCAAGTCGTACATCAGAAAGTCTTCAAGCTTGGAAAGATGAACGGTCCAAATTAAGTTGAGCTATTCCCTCCCTGGCTACCTGAGGGAGGGAGGGATGAAAGAAAAGAAGACGAACTAAAAATGGGTCAGACCAAGGGGTGTATCAAATCCTATGGTGGCAACCCGACACGATTCAAGATGCACAATGTATGACTACTGATGCCCAGTGCCTGCTTTTTCCACTCCGGAGTACGTGCACGCCCGATACTTCGTCGGAACTTACACTGATCCACCACCGCCGATGTTTTTGACCGCTTATAATCAGCCCAGTAATCGTGCCCCACCCGGCCTAGTTCAGGGTCCCATGATACTTCTACGTGGGTTACTGCTGAAATGGGTCTCCGTTGCTAGGGTTTTCCAGTCAACATGTTAAATTGGTTAAGTCTCCAAATTTACCTTAACCCCACCCATCAGTTTTGCTAACATGTTGGATTGGTTAAGTGTTTCCTTAATTAACTTAACCGATTACTCTTGACTTAGCTATATTAGAGCACCAACCCTCACATTAGATAGGTATTGTTGTGGTCACTAGATGTGCCGGTCAGTTCCAAACAGTTTTACACCACAACTCAGTCTAACCTCGGGTCCTCTTTGGGCTCAATGCACTAACCTCCCACATTAGACAGGTATTGTTGTGGTCACTGGATGTGCCGGTCGGTTTCGGGCAGTTTTACACCACAACTCAGTCTAACCTCGGGTTAGGCAATTCGTCTTTTCTAAAATTTATATATTTATCCTTTTATACTTATATGTAAATTTATCAACAAATTTATTATTATGGCCCACTTTCCTTCTAAATAAAATTCATAATTTTTGGAAAGTAAATTATACCATTTCAATGCGATACCATTTATATGGTTATGATCCGAATATGTTAACTATGTATAATTCTCATGTTTTCCCCAACGTTACCCCCGTTGTACGTTCACAAAATTACATAAGATGTTAGGCTCGACATTTTAGCCCAACTAATAAACTAAAAAGGGAAAAAGATGAACTTGCAATATTCCAACATCATACAAAAATATGGATCTAGCTACAGATGTGTCACATGAACTTGGCATAATATACTTTTAATTATGAACTTGCAAACTAGATATATGCAACATGAATCATAAACTAATAGTATTACATAGAACTACCAAAATCTAATTAAATGTGTAGTGGTGAGCTTGCATAGGTTGAATCATGTTAATATTGATCTAACATAAAGGCATATGGTTCTAACATGTAAAGTTGTAGATCTAAACATATAGGTTTACATAGCCATGTTTTTAACCTATAAACTTGCATGTATTCATAACATGATAGCATCACTTAACTTGCATAAACATGGCATAATTTCTAAATTAACATACAATATATAGATGTCATCACAAGTTTGTAGATCTAAACATGTATGCATAATGGATCTGAACAATTTGGCACAAACTATATGACTTAGCCTAAAACTTGTATAATATCACCAAACTTACATATCATAATTTCATAACATCATAGGTTTATTCACCAATTTCCACAAAACATGAAAGACCACAATAATTCATAGGCATATACGATAGAACAGACATAAATAAACATAAATCAGCATCACATACAACTTGATACAATTCTATTTTACCAGTCATTACAAACAATGTCTTTAATTCATCTACATCTGAAAGATAACTACACTTACAAACAAAAAGGAATTCTTGAGTTTTGGGATCTATATTTTGAAATTGAATTGCTCGCCTTTGATGTAGATCGTTGAATTTTCTTAGTTGAATTAGATTAGATTTAATTTTGACGTAGCTTCAATCTTGCCTTTGAGTTGAAAGAGATGACGACTATCCTAGGTTCACCATTGATGGCATGGCGGCTCTTGGTATGAATATTTGTGATGTAGGGTTGAGAGTTTGGTTGCTTTTATAGAGTTTTAATTAATTTAGTGCCGTCAGATTAACCCTAGAAATAATCTAGGCCATCCAGTCAAGATAGGATAACACCTCAACCCTAATGACTCAGCAAGGAGTCAGAAATCGTCATCCTTTCAGATCTGCCCGAGGGAGGGGGTAGGTTGACCCCCAAGTCAACATGTAGGGTAGGTCGACACTAGGGTCGACCTGGCCTAGCCTGGGCGGGAATCTTTCCTGCCCTACCCTCTTCTATGTTTAAATTTGAATTTCGAATTTTTGAAACTTCCGAAGGCCATAATTTCTTCATATGAATTCCAATTCACGCAAAATCGGACTCTATCTCAACCAGAATTCCGAGACGAACGCAATGGTGTATCCCGTTTCCCTTAATTCTCAAATTTAAAATTAATTATTCTTTAATTCGTTACTATAAGGTTTATTGAAAACACGGGGTGTTACATGTATAATCAAATACAAGATTATATCAGACATTATGTCCTAAGTACGATCAATCTCGACATACTTCTTTGACTTATGCTGCTATTATCTTTTTGGCATATTGCCAATTATCATCATTTTCATATGTTCCCTTATAATTCTTTAGCGTATCATCATGTTCTATTATATGATATTTGCGATGTTTATCCATCATTTTAACACTTATAAATCAATTGTAAAACTAACACATTTATCAAGTCTTCATTTATAGCTTCATAAAACTTAATCTTAAAACTTAGTTAAGGTTCAACACTTGAAAGCATTATTTATACAACTTGATTATAAAGTAGGAACTCAATATAAATCATTTATAACATTCTTTTATAAAATCTTGGTTTGTTTATAAAATTTCATTTTATAAATCTTATATAACATCAATTCAAAATCTTGTTTTTTTTATAAAATAGTTTATGACTTCAATACTTGGTAAATTTCTCCTTACGGCAAATCATCATGTTCAAAATGTTGAATTTAGGCCATCTACAACAAATAACTTAAACAATATTGTTTATTGATTAATAACATAGTAATGTTGAATTTACTTTAGCAATCATCATCCAATTAGTTTTAGTGATACTTAGGTTTGACAGTTCATGGGCTTATAATATGAAAGCGGATAATGTCAAAAACATTGAGAAATTCAGCTGGATCCCTCCAACCTATCCGCCTGAATCACAACTCATATTTTAGTGCATATATGCATAATAATTAGATATTAAAATCTAATTCATATAAGGTAAATCTTCCGCTTAAAGTAGATAATGTCAAAGGTCCCCGCTCTACAACCGAGAATATATAGCAACAACCAATGAAATAAACAATAAATCATTTAATCGACAAATCATACAATAAAATAGGTAATTAACAGAGGATATTATTATATAGTACAATAATATTCTAGAGGGTGTGATTTTTAACTCACCATCCAATCCATATCCAGATCAACAATTTTGCATCAATGAATTTTTAAAATCGAAGGCGTTCAATTTCAAAAACCAGTAAGCTCCGAGTCAAACCAATCCAACATGTACGCCTAGATTAAGCGAATACGAATCTAAGTGAAGACGAAGCCTCAATCAGACCTGAAACGGGTGAGTAATGTATATTCAAAGTTTATGCAACTAAATTTTAACACCTTTCATACCCAGCCCAAGGCCCAAACCTGGCATATCTTCTTTCCCAGTCCCTTCTTCATCTCGATTAACCTATTTCATGTGCATGTGCATCACTGACATCCCCCCATCGCATGTCTACTTCTTGAATCAAGACCGCACATGAACTCCCCTCATCGAGCTTCACTTACTGTGCGACTCTAACCTCCGATCGCACCACCCAAGCAAATTTCAACACCATAAAGCCAAACCCGAAATAAAAGTAGCGTGAAACTTCTTGAAATGCACGACAACTTTTAGTTCCGAAATTCCCTATATTTTGTTGCCTTGAAGTATTCTCATCCATGAACACTAATCCAAGCTCCATTTCAACAATTGCTACCCGAATCAAAAGATGATCCAAAAAAATAATTTTCAACATCAACTATGATAGATATGAAATATCACCGATACGATCCCAACGACGCTTATGGCGTCGAGAAATTTAAAGTAGAATGTGAGAAATAATTTTTTTAATGTTTCATCTACATTTTTCCTACTTACTGTATTTTGACAAAATCTTTATCATTCCATGATGGAATATCAGAGTGATCTTTTTTCTTAAAATACTCAGATTTAGACGGACAACTTTCATATTGGTCCCTTAGGCTAATTTTGTGTAGATTTAGAGGTAAGAATTTTTAAAGTGAGAAAATGGAAATTCTCTTCATTCAGGAAAAATGGGAAGGAAGGTTTCATTGTTGGTTATTGCCTTCCTAACTGTTTCCTGATCAACTAAGGGACATGTAAACATACATACATATACATACATACATATATATATATATATATATATATATATATATATATATATATATATATATATATATATATGTATGTATGTGTGTGTGTGGGGTTTTCTCACTCATGGGAGAGAAACCGCATGCATGGCAATTTCAAATGGTGCAAATTTTCATCACAACTTTGCTCAAATCTCAATCCATGTTAATAGCGAAGATTGCAAATTCGCACCTCCTGTAAATCAGTCTATGCTTCTCGATTTTCAAAAAATCAAGCCATCAAAATGCGGTATTTGATGATACTGTTTTCCACCAACATCATCCTAAGTCGAATATCCTAATTTCAATAACCGGTTTTATGAAAGGGACATATCGTAAATAGGTTTTCGATTTACGGCGGAGAAATTTCAGATACTTTCTGTCTATTTTCCTCATTTGGCAGATGGGGACTAGAAACGATGAATTTTGATTTGAAGAATCAAGCCATCAAATTTAATTGGAGACTTGGCTTAATCTCAAGTGAATATTCCAAAAAACCGATTCTAGAGAATAATGAAATTATCGTTTCTACTCGATTTGCAAAACGATATGTATTTTTATGTTATGGGATTTGGGGTATAACTGTATTTAGAACGCTTATGGACTCTTCAAGTTTCGAATTTTGGTCTTGATTATTCAACAATGAATCTAGTTTCAGTTTACATCTTTTGCTAAGCGTTTCAGAGGAAAACTTAAGAAGAATTTCAACAATATTTAATTTGAGGATTTGGATATTTTGTTGGGTTATTCTCAAAGTCACATGCTACAACCGATTCAACAAGAATGATTAATTTGGAAAAACATATTCGGTTACTAGAAAATTTGCATTTCAATGGTAAAGGTCTGTAGCAGTTTCACTATCACTATCTAGGATATATTCTCCACATCTGCTTTAAGTTCATGTGTGTGAAATTTGGATCTGCAAAATCTAGTGGCTTCTATTACGATTTACAATGGGTTTGGAAATTGTTTATAGTAAAGGATTGGGTTCCAAAATTCTGGTGATGAGAAATAGCAGCATGATTTGGAACTGATAACAACGCACAATCACTAGTTTCAGACCTGAGTATTAACCAGATCCGGAAAATCCGACAGTCTTGTGTGTGATTCATTTTCATGGATTTTATATTAAATGTGATGTAATATGATTTGATTTTCTATTGAAGTTTGATCAAACTTTGCGTACCCTTTTTGTAAGGTGCAGTTGCTCAATGGCTAGTCGATGAGGAATAATTATCACCTTCAATATTGAAGCTGCTATAGTAAATCCGGAAATGAAGCCGCTAATGATGATGCAAATGGCTTTCGATCTTGATAATAGTTCCAGCATTTTCATAGCACAAAAGAACACATGGTGAGTGATAGTGTTACTGTAGACGGATGCAACAGCTACCCCTCTTGGGTCCACCTTTGTTTTAGACCTGGAGTACTAGGTTCCATCTACAAATATATAAATTCAGCAGCAACAATTTGAATCTGCTCTGTAAGCCAAATGTTTGAAGATAGATTCCATCAACTTTCATGGGGCATCTTATTAGATATTACAGACGAATGGAGTTGCTCAGCGAGTTGGAGCAATTAGCTTGTTATTCACGTGCATGGAGAGACGCATTTTATGTTCTATTTGCTTTAGTTTGGTTCTTTTTCCATATATTTGGGCTTATGTACGACTAAGTTAGACCTGACTATGTATTGTTTTATACAAGTTAATAAAAGCTTACCAAGTGTTATATATATATATGGGAAGCGTTTAATAGCATCCCAAACGGTGCTAGCACTCCATTGACCTCCCTGTTTTCCACTACACATCGGTTTTCTCTCTTCCCCCACTAACTCTCTCTTTCCCACTAACTTATTTTAATATGAATGACTATAAATGAGGAGCATTTGTGGTGCACCTAAATGAGGTGCCATGGAACTTGCCTCTCTTTCCACACACACACACACACACACACACACACACACACACACACACACACACACACACACACACACACACACACACACACATATATATATATATATATATATATATGACGAGTGTTCCGAGACATCCCTATTTTGCAACACTCATTTTGCACTCTGTTGACATGCTTTTTAGTCAAAACTATCACATGTCAAGTATTTGGTTAGCAACGCGCTCAAGAATTGAGAACGTCATCAGAAAACACAAACCGATTTGATTGAAGTCACGTCGCAAACATAAAAAGGCCCGAAACTCCTATCAGATGACATGTTTTGGGCCCAAAAACATCAATTGCAATGCTTAGCACCATAATTTTTGAAGCACTCTAAATTATCTTTAGGTACAACTTTTGTTTGGCCAAAACGACCTTACGGTTTGGATGTTACGCCGGTTTCTGTGAACGCATCCATAAAATTCATGCCCTATGTCTCAGGGATTTCGAATCTCTCACCAACAAGTATTTCAAACCCCAGGAATTCGGATCCCAACAACTCGGATTCCATGGTTACAGGAAATTTTGACTCCCTCTCTACTCCATCTCAAATCCATATCCCTTGGGATACGAATTTCATATCCCTTGGGATAAGAAATTTCATAACCTAGGGGTGCAATTTTCGTATCCCCTAGGGGTACAAACTTGTATCCCCCAGATGGATAGGAAATTTGTATCCCTCAGGGGAATACAAAATTTTATACGTTCACATAGGGGTCCGAAATTCGGAGGTGCTGCATTTGGGGGATCCAAAATTCTGCTGTGTTGGCCTCACTTCCTACCTACTCCCACCTAACCTCCCTTTGGCCTTCATTTGTGTCGTTTTTCCTCCAATTTTTGGACTTCTAGGGCTACAAAACCCTTATTAATGGCTGCCATCTCTTTTTTCATGGCCATTGGACCTGGCATGGACAATTAAAATGTGGCATACATGTTTTCCATCAACATTTGGATATTCATAAGGATAGTTACACTACTTATGGGTTGTTTTGGAATTCTTGGACATCAAAGAGAAATTTGGACATAGTTGACCAAGTCAACTCACTCAACGAAGAAGAAGAAGGCTATTTTGGTCAAAGTTTAGGAGCTAACATCTATTTTATTGTCCTATTGTAACTCTTTGTATTTGAATATTGCCTAAAATTGTATAACTTTAAATCAACAAATATACGATGAATGATTACTATGAAGTGGACGTAGGCGTTAGTGCCAAACCACTATAAAAAATCGTGTCTCCCCGCATTCACTTTACTTTATTACATCTTTGGATTACTGTGTTGCTAATGCACTTGCATACACATTGCTTGTTGGCGTGTGCTGAATAAAGAGACAACTACCCACGTCAACATTTTGGCGCACCAGGAAAAGGACGCACAGCTTTGACATCTGCTTCAGATTACATTCCCGGATTTGGTTTTCAACTCCGACTTTGTTACTCGCTTCTCAACGTGGTTAAGTGCAAGAAGCTCGATGCTATAATTGATGCACAAGCTGCAGAAGGGGGAGGAAGTCAAGATCTTTCTTCAATTGGAGTTCCATCGAACTACGTCATTGAGAAGTCGTCGATGGAATGATTAAAAACCTAGTTATGGATTTGAGCGCTCGACTAGAGCGACAAGAAGGCGCTTCCAATACCTTTCTTTCCCAGATTGAGGACATGATAAGAAGTACTTCAAGGTCAACTGACCAGGCAGACATTATTGGGATGAGTACCAATGTTCCTCCACCCACGACTCCGGACCTCGGGACAACCCCGCAAACTAACCAGCAGGCCGACACTGCTCGTCGGAACGGTGTCGGTCCTGCTACACTCGTCTGCACCCTTAATCCCGATGTCGCTCCCCCCCGCGAAGCTTTGGTTGGTCAAGTCGTGGGGTTTGCTGTTGGTAATTTTTCTTAAGCGCTCGTGCGTGAAGCTTTGGATGGTAGTGCTGCCATGGTTTGAGGAGTCAGGATTGCGCCCGATGTGGCCCCTCAGTTTGGAATCCAACCAGACATTCTTCTCAACTAAATGATTCCTAACTTGGACTTAAACACTTGGATCTCCCTTGTCGCTTTGGATAATCTAAATCACCTTCTTGCATTCAGAAATGGATCACATATCGCGGATGTCATCCGTCGGTTCACACGAGGCAGTGCCTCTTGTACGGACTTGTATGTGTGAGTCGTAGTCTGCATTCTTTGGATATTAGGAACTTACGTAACCCGTTCGATTTCAAGCTACTAGTATTGGACCCCTATGATGGTCGCAAGGACCCGACCGCTCACCTCATGAGATACATTCGACGTATGGAAGTCCTCACTGATTCAGAGAATGTCATGGTGAAGTGCTTTTCGATCTACTTAACAGATATAACTGCAATGTGGTTCCGGCAGCTAGAAGCGGACTCCATTAATTCTTGGACTGCATTGATTACCCGATTTGTGGAATAGTTTAGAGTCAACAAAGCTCGTTCAAAAAGCGTGACGACTCTCAATGGCATTAGACAGAAGTCTGGCGAGGCTCTGCGGAAATTCTTGAAATAGTTTAATGTTGTGACCACTTCAGTTGATAGCTCTAACCCTTCTATAGTTTTAATGGCTGTAGTATCAAGTGTTCTGGATAAATCTGACTTCAAGACTTCACTGCACCGGGACCTGCCGAGGGACCATGGTTAGTTCTACTTTAAAGCCAAAAGATTCCTTCAGGAAGAGGATGCAAAGACTGACAACAAAAATATCATCGATGTTAGTGCTGCCGAGGACGGGAAACCGTACGACTTTGAAAAGGCTAAAGTTTTTGCTACTACTAAGCGACCCTCCCCGGGGAACGATCGCAACCAGGCTCGGAGGAGACTCCAGTTCCTGTCTTACTCAGAACTCACTCATACACTCGAGGAGTTTTTTTGATAAGTTCATCATACTGCTCGATTCCCAAAGCCTCACGCAAGGGAGTCAACTCAAAGAGAAAGGGATTCTGGTAGACATTGCATACTTCATGATGTCGATGTTCATGATAAGAATGATTGCCAACATCTTCAAGACCCGATCGAAGAGCGCATCAGACGCGGAGATCTGGGATGGTTTGTTGGAACTCGGGTTGTGGTGCCAGGACATGCACAACCCTCTCAAGGGAATCAGGATAGGTCCGGGACCCACAATCACCCCGGTGGCATTGTTATCAATTAACCTCTTACTTTCTCTGGTGTCTCAGATGCAAGTCTCCTTGGCATAAGTATCTTGTGAATTACGGCTTTGGTTTTCTAGTTCTATGGAAATTGTTCTTTCGGCTGCGTTGATGTTTTGGTCTGTTGGTATTGGCTTTGCTTGGTTTTGGTTTCTTAGCTTCTATATTTATGGTTTTCGAATAATGAGCTCCTCACTTATGGCTTTTTTATTCCAGTTCTTTGGATTGTGGATATTCTGGACTTTCAGAACTCTTGGTTTGACTCTCTCTACTTTCTTTGGACTCGGTTATCTGGGCTTCGGCCCATGGTTTTGGTTTTAAGGACTTTAGTCCTTTAGATGTATCCTTCCTTTTGGTTATGATGGTTGCAAGATGGTTAATTTGGCATACCCATGTACGTGAGCTGTTATAATCCCTAGGCATGCTCTTTGTTCGACTTCACACCATCACCCCCTCTGGTTATTAGTGAAAAGTTTACTTTTCTCGGCTTTGGATTGTGAATGGTTATGTTTGTTTACCCGTATAATAGGAACCGAAGAGATCCTAGGCATGCTCTTCATGAGAAATAAACCATTCACTTTCCCTCAAAAATGAATTTGGAATCGGAAAACAGCTAAGTCCGCCTACCCATGCACAGGGGTAGGCCAACTCCCAAGGCATTCCCTTTACGAATGACGAGCCATTGAATTTTCCTATTGGTTTTACTAAATATACACTAACTTTTATAACTATAATAAAATTACTTCGCAAAGTAGGGATGCTTGCTTGTGATGTATGAAATCCACAACGAGATTGCAAATCTTAATAATCGTCTGGCTATCTTTGCCTCTTGTCCCTTCGTGACAAGACTGCCTTGATTCGTGGAGAGTCTGGATCTTATCCATATGTTGAGTTGATCCTGCTCATTTTCCTATCTTGGCCTCTTTTCACTCCACGACAAGACTTCCTCAATTCATGGAAAGTATGGATCTTGTCCGTTTAATTGGCAGATCTTGCTCGTTTAGCTATCTTGGCCTCTTGTGCCTCCGCCACAAGACTGCCACGATTCATGGTAATTATGGATCTTGTCTATTTGGTCGGTAGATCCTGCTCATTCGGATATTTAGGCGTCTTGTCCTACTTCAACAATATTTCCTTGACTTCTAGAGAGCCTGGGATCTTATCCCTCAGGTCGACAGATCCTGCTCGTTTGGTTATTGGATCGTTCCCACATGACAATCCATATAGTTATCTAGCTATACGATTATCGGTTATTCTGGATTTACAGATTTTGGGTTTTCCCCATCTTCCTAATTATGGATTTTCTGATTATTCCGGTTATCGGACCACTGAAGTCCTCTAGTTATTCTGGCAACTTTGGTTATCTCTAAACGATCCGGAGCAATCGTCGGCTTTCATTAGATTTCAGGCTTTCGGTTTTTCTGGTGAATGGATAATATAACCTGGAGCGATCATGGATTTCTGGTTCATTGGCTTTGCAACTTTTGGATTAATATGATCCGGCGAGATTGTGGCTCTTCAGTTTTATGGATCTAGAAGCATACTCTGGATTTCTCTTGGCTTTGGTCTCTAGATTTCTCCTTTCCTTGATAAACACACATTCCTCGGATGAAGCAAGATATGTTTTGGAAGGAAAAAGTTGACATACTTTTTTGTCAAAGCTATCACACGTCAAGTAATTGGTTAGCAATGCGCTCAAGCATTGAGAACATGTTAGAAAACATAAAGAGATTTGGTTGAAGTCGTGCCGCAAACATAAAAAGTCCCGAAACTCCGACCAGATGACCTCTTTTGAGCCCGAAAACGTCATTAACGGTAGTGATCATCGTAACACTTGTAGCTCTCTAAATTAGCTTCAGGTACAACTTCTGTTTGGCCAAAACGATCTTACGGTTTGGAAGTTACACCCGTTTCAGTGAACGCATGTAGAAAATTCATATTCCATGTCTCTAGGATTTCGAATCCCTCACCACCGAGTATTTCAAATCCCAGGATTTCGGATCCCAACAACATGGATCCCACGGCTACAAATTTTTTTGACTATCTCTACTTCACCTCAAATCTGTATCCTCTGAGATACAAATTTCGTATCCCTCAGGATGCGAAATTTCGTATCCCAGGGGCGCATTTTTTGTATCCCCAAGGGATACGAAATTCGTATCCCCTTGGAGGGATACAAATTTCATATCCCCCTGAGGGATACGAAATTTGTGTTCCCCTGAAGCGATATGAAATTTCGTACATTTTGTGTAGGGATCCGAAATTCGGAGGTGCTGCTTCCCAGGGATCCAAAATTCTGCTGTGTGGGCCTCAATTCCTACCTACTCCCACCTAACCTCCCTCCTATAAGTACACCAAGGCTTGGCCTTCATTTAGATCCTTTTTTCCACCAACTTTTTGATTTCTAGAGCTCCAAAACCCTTATTAATGGCAGCCATCTCTTTTTTCATGGCCATTGGACATGGCATGGACAATTAAAATATGGCATACATGTTTTCCATCAACATTTGGATATACATAAGGATAATTACACTACTTCTAGGCTGTTTTGGACTTCTTCGACATCAAAGAGAAATTTGGACATAGTTGACCAAGTCAACTCAATCAACGAAGAAGAAAAAGAAGAATATTTTGGTCAAAGTTTCGAACTAACATCTATTTTATTGCCCTATTGTAACTCTTTGTACTAGAATACCGCCTAAACTTGTATAACCTTGAAATCAACAAATATATGATGAATGATTACTATGAAGTGGACGTAGGCATTAGTTCCAAACCACTATAAAAATTCGTGTCTCCCCGCATTCACATTACTTTATTACATCTTTGGATTACTGTGTTGCTAATGCACTTGCATAAACATTGAATGTTGGCGTGTGCTGAATGAAGCGACAATTCCTCACATCAACATTTTAGCATGCCAGGAAGGGGACACACAGTTTGAAATCTGATTACGAGTACATTCCCAGATTTGGTTTTCGACTTTCAACTACGACTTTGTTACTCGCTTCTCGACATGGTTAAGTGCACGAAGCTCAACGGTATAATTGAAGCTCTCAGTGCATAAGGGGGAGGAAGTCAAGATCTTTCTTCGATTGGAGTTCCATTTAATTACGTCACTCGAGAAGACGTTGATGGATGATTAAAAACTTAGCCATGGATCTGAATGCTCGACTTGAGGGACAAGAAGGAGCATTCAACATCTTTCTTTCCTAGATTGAGGACAAGATAAGAAGTACTTCAAGGTCGACTGCCCAGTAAGACATTATTTGGACGAGCACAAATGTTCTTCCACCCGCGACTTGGGACCTGAGGGAAACTGGGCAACTACAAACTAACCAATAGTTCGACGTCGCTCCTTGGATAAGTGTCGTTCCTCTACACTCGGGGGAACCCCTAATACCAATGTCGCTCCATCCCGTGACACTTTCGTTTGTCAAGTTGCGAGATCCGCTGTTGGTAATCTTGCTCAAGTGCCCATGCGCACAGCTTTGGATGGTAGCGCTCCCACGGCTCCGAGAGTTTGGATTGCATCCAATGTGGCCCTCAGGTTGGAATCCAACTAGACATTCTTCTCAACCAGCTGATTCCAAACTTAGACTTCAACACTTGGGGCACCAGTGTCGCTTTGGATAATCTAAATTGGCTACTTGCTTTCGGAAATGATTCACAGATCACGGATGTCATCCTTCGGTTCACACGAGGCAGTGCCTCTTCTACAGACTTGGATTGTGTGACTACAAAGCCTCTTTCTTTAGATATCAGGAACTCTCGTGACCTAACAGATTTTGAGCTACCAGTGTTGGACCCCTATGATGGTCACAAGGACACGACCGCTCAACTCATGAGATACATTCGACATATGGATGTTCTCTCTACATCAGAGAATGTCATGGCGAAATGCTTTTCTCTCTACTTAACAGATATAGCTGCGATGTGGTTATGGCAGCTAGAAGCGAACTCCATTACTTCTTGGGATGCTTTGGTTATCCGATTCATGGAGAGGTTTAGGGTCAACATAGCTCATCCGGAAAGCGTGATGACTCTCAATGGAATTAGACAGAAGTCCAGTGAGACTCTGGAAAAATTCTTGAAATGGTTCAATGTTGTGGTCGCTTCAATCGACAGCCCCGGCCCTTTTATAGTTTTAATGGCCACAATATCAGGTGTTCTGGATAAATCTGACTTCAAGACTTCGCTGCACCACGACCCGCTGAGAGAACTTGACGAGTTCGATTTCGAAGCTGAAAGATTACTTTGGGAAGAGGACGCGAAGATTGACAAATAAAAAGTCCTCTATGTTAATGTTGCTAAGGACGGGAAACCGTTTGACTCTGAAAAGGCTGAAGTTTTTGCTACTACTGAGCAACCCTCCTCGAGGAACGATCGCAACTAGGCCTGGACGAGACCCAATTTCCCGTCTTACTTTGAATTCACTCATACCACTAAGGAGATTTTTTGAGAAGTTCGTCCCACCGCTCCTTTCCCAAATCCTCCTGCAAGGGAGTCAACTCAAAGAGAAAGGGATTTTGGTAGACATTGCATGCTGCACGATGTCGATGATCATGACACGAATGATTGTCGGCATCTTCGAGACCTGATAGAAGAGCACATCGATTGCGGATATCTAACATGGTTTGTTCAATCTCGGGCTGTGGTGCCAGGATAGGCACATCCCACTCAATGAGAATCAGGATAGGCCTGGGACCAACAATCACCCTAGTGATATTGTTATCAATTAACCTCTTACTGGATAATACGATCCGAAGCGATAATGGATAATATGATCCAGAGCTATACTGGATATCTGGTTAATGGACAATGGATTTCTGGTTAATGGATAATACGATTCAGAGCGATAATGGAGTTCTGGTTCATTGGCTTTGGATCATCTAGATTAATACGATCTGGTGCGATCGTGGCTCATCGGTTTTATGGATCTGGAAGCTTACTCCGAACTTCTCCTGGCTTTGGTCATTGGATTTCTATTCTGCTCGCAAATCACACCTTCCTCGAATTAAGAAAGATATGTTTTGGGGGGCAAATTTTGACATGCTTTTTAGTCAAAGCTGTCACATGTCAATTATTTGGTTAGTAAAGCGCTCAAGCAATGAGAAGCGATTTGGTCGAAGTTGTGTCATAAACATAAAAGGACCAAAACTCGTATCAGATGATCTCTTTTGGGCTCGAAAACGTCAATTACGGTGCATTTCACAATAACTCTTGTAGCCCTCTGAATTAGCTTCAGGAACAACTTTAGTTTGGCCAAAACGACCTTACCGTTTGGAAGCTACGCTCGTTTCCGTGAATGCACGTAGAAAATTCGTATCCCATGTCTTAGGGATTTCGAATCCCTTGCCACCAAGTATTTCGAACCCCAGAATTTTTAATCCAAAGAACTCTGATCCCATAACTACATAAAATCTTTGACTCCCTCTCTACTCTGCCTCATATCCGTATCCCCTGGGATACAAATTTCATATCGCTCAGGATACAAAATTTCGTATCCTAGTGGTGCATTTTTTGTATCCCAAAGGGGTGCAAAATTTGTATCCCCTAGGAGGGATACGAATTTCATATCCTTCTAAGGGATACAAAATTCGAGTCGCCCTGAAGGGATTCGTATCTCTCAAGGTGGATATTTAATTTCATACATTCACATAGGGATCCGAAATTCGAAAGTGCTGCTTTTAGGGGATCCTAAATTCTGCTGTGTGGGACTCAATTCCTACATACTCCCACCTAAACTTCCTCCTGTAAATACTCCAAGGCTTGGCCTTCACTTAGATCGTTTTTCCACCAATTTTTGAACTTCTAGAGCTCCAAAACCCTCATTATTGACTGTTATCTCTTTCTTTATGGCCACTGGGCATGGCATGGATAATTAAAACATGGCATACATGTTTTCCATCAACATCTGAATATGCACAAAGATAATTACATTACTTTCATGTTGTTTTAGACTTCTGGGTCATTAAAGAGAAATTTGGACATAGTTGACCTTGTCAATTCACTCAATGAAGAAGAAATTATTTTTGTCAAAGTTTGGGGCTGAATCTATTTCTTTGTCCTATTGTAACCCTTTGTACTCGAATATTGCCTAAACTTGTATAACTTTGTAATTAACAAATATATGATGAATGATTAGTATGAAGTGGATGTAGGCATTAGTGTTGAACTAGTATAAAAAGTTGTGTCTCCCCGTATTCAGTTTACTTTATTACATCTTTGAATCACTGTGTTGCTAACACACTTGCATACACATTGGGTATTGGCGTGTGATGAATAAGCGATAATTCCTAATGTCAACACACTCCTATCCATTCATGATTTACACCAATCCAAATCCAACATGAATTTCAGTATGTTCTCTCTCTCTATATATATATCCAAAATATAAGGTCGTTCCGACATTCATAGAATAATATATCTGACGTTTAAATTTAACTGTTCGAATACATGTCCAAGCAGTGAATAATTCATATAATGTTTTGAAAATGCTATGAATGTCAGAACGAGCTCAAATTTTGGATAGATGATAATATATATAAGGATTAAACGTCTACAAATTCTTGTTTGATTTGGATTGGTTAGCACACGAACAGATTGGAATGCTAAAGGTGCGGCAAAATAGGGATGCCCTGGAGCGCTCATATATATATATATATATATATATATATATATATATATATATGAAGTATCAATTTGAACATAAAAATTTGACATAAATACATTTCACAAAATCTCAGTCACATATTCGATTTGTCCTTATGTATGGGGTAAAAACCAAGGGGAAATCCAACAGTTGAGAATTTGTGTCCTCCAATCAGTGCCAACCCAGAAAATTGCACGCCTAAGCCCACAAAGCAAATATAAAGTTTGGCAACAGGAAAAAGTAGACTACTAGTCATAGCCTGGATTTAACCTGCACCAATACACAAATCCCAAATCCCCAACAAACTAAGCTACACAGCCTTCTGTCAATGATTGGGTTTTACGCCTAATATAATATAGAGTTAAAATGAAAATTGTTGCATTGTTTCCCTATCCCAGTGGGCTGGCCTAGCCCAATGGTTTGGTGGGATGTCCCCTTGGTCGGGCCTGCCTCCAATTTATGTCTAACTTTTGTGTCTAAATAGACTTTCCTATATATATATATATACATACATATATGTATATATAAATTATACTTGAGTGTAAAGTCAAAAGGGATGGTGTATTAAATGCAAGTCATAAGTGTTTAATGAGGTATGGTGTAGAAAAGAGAGGTGCATTGCACTAAGTGAAAGTGAAGTGTTATGTGCGTGTGTTTAACATCTATTTGTAGAGTTAGATTTTATTTTTATATCACACGTTACACACAAATTTTGTTTACATACGAGAGGGAACGACAAGAATAAAAATTCTATTGTGTATAGTAACGTGTCATAATTACAACACTATAATAAAATAGATAAGTTAACTTATTTTGTGAAATTTCAAATACAATGACATTGGGCGTAAAATACATCAAATGGAAAATTAATTATTTTCCAAATTAAATTGTTAATCGATACACGTTTATATCGGGCATAATCACATAACAAGTCCGATCGCTACGAAATTTGAAATATTGCAATATTTTACTATTCTAGATGCAATAAAATTGGTTTTAATGAATTCCAAGTTGGTTTGCAAAATGAATATTTCATGTCTTAACGAAATCAAGTAAATATAAGTTAATTTTCGAACACTCAAATTTCTCAACAACGATTTCTTATTATTTTTCTAATTTCTTTAGCATTATAATTAAACTTTAAATCAATTTAATTTCGTATGAAATTCAGAATTTGTAATGTTAGGTTCATTCATTATTCAAATTCTCATATGAATTTAACTCAAGTCGTTAAATTTCAAATTTATTTACTTTAATACTTAAATTCTATGTATATTCAAGTTTAAATTTTTTAGGTTATTGCATTCACCCAACTTTAATAGAATTTCATTCCTGAATTTAAACCAATAAGAACGAACTAAAACATAAAAAATTTCTTCCAAAAATATTAATAGTGTTCTAGGAAGCAGTGAATAAATAATCGTTAAAGCCATCAAATACACCGCTTAGGTTAAGTTTTAAAGAAAATGTCACTTCCTTAATTTCAGCATTAGTGACATTTTCATTTTAATAATTGCAGTCATGTTAACTCAATTTAGAGAGCTCAAAATCATTTAGAGGAGGAGGATTAGTTGTAAACCTGTTTGAGTTCCAAAGTAAGTCTTTGACATAAGAGTGAAACATCTGTTGTACTTTAGTGGGTCATTTATAAGTTCTCCATCCCGACTAACCAAAAATGCAATATTCTCCTTAACTTTAAGTGATGCATGATAGAAGGAGGAGTTTTTATCACCCTCTTTGAACCATTCCATTCTCCCTTTCTATTTAATCCGTCAGCTCTAGTTTTAAAGTGTCGTAATCCTGCTTGGATAAAGTAGCATCAGCTGCAGCTGAGCCAGGATCATCCATATTCGTTGACATGTTCCTTTACACTTTTTAAAGTTTAGTTTTCAGTGTTGAAGATTAAATTTCGTTTGCCAATTTTTTTTCTAAACCATTCTTTAAGGGTGACTATGGTGGCCTTCAACTTTCCCTTCAAAACAAAACATGGGGTTACCAAGTGTTTATTAAACCAAGCCCATTTAACAATAGTTAGATATTTGGGTCGTAGCCCAAACATTGTAAATTTTATATTTTATTTTTTCTTTTGTGGCTTCCTGCATATTGCTGACAATTTGAGGAGACTGGCCAGATTGGGTAGGTAATGGGAGAAAGTTGATAGTACTAGGCCAAGTAATGAAGGTTGCTTAGTTAAAAAAAATTGAATTTTGAAAATTTCCTTACTATTGTGTTTTTGGAATTATTCCATGTGTAAAAAGAGCCATGAGTTTTTATATCAAGAAGATTGGAGCGTTTAACAAATATACTAAGAGGTCCAATTTCAGTAATGGTAAAGCATTGCCACCATGAATATCATTTGTTGTGATTTGTAATATTAAATTACATGGATATTGAAGGCGGCGTGAGATTTGGAGTTCGGTAACTAAAGGTACTACAAGATGCAGCTGAAATGGGTTGAAAATGTATAGATTCAGGTTTCCTGTTTTTGATTGTTTATTTTAGTAATATTGAGGAAGAAGAAGGTTTTCTACTTTTGACCGGTTATTTTGAGGAATATTGAGGAAGAGGCAGGTTTCCGATTTTTGACCGATTATTTTAGGAATATATTCCTAAAATATATTGTGAGGGGGTAATTGGATATTTTGCCTAGGTCTTCTATTCTTCTATATAAAGAGCTCTCAGTATTGGATTAGAGCATGGCCGAAGTGAGTTAAGAGACTGAAAAGAGAAGTAAGATCATAGGATGGATAGTCTCCAAAGATGACGAAAGCACCCGTATTGAATTTTGCATTTGCTATATAGTCAACATTGGTTTTGATTGCCTCTTTATCGTTGTGGAGACATACTTTGATAGTTTTGGTTAATTTCGATTTCTAAGATGTGCTAGAGGAATCCATTGGAATGATTGTTTCGAAGAGTATAGAAATGAAGAATGTAGCTTGAATTTTGAGTGAAAGGTAGAGAGAATAGACATAGAGATTGAATGATATGAATTAAATAGGCACAACTTTTCAGAAATCAATGACATCTTTTCAGACCTTGGTAGTTGGTGAAAAGTTAGAGGTAAGTTCGAAAGTTTGAATCTTTGAAATTCAATGTTTTGTTTTCATTTTACAGGCTGATATGTCGACATATGGACATATGTATGTCGACATACATGTTCAATTTCAAAGGACATATGGTTTTTGTGACTTTTAATTTAAATTATCGATCTATATTTCAGGTTTAACTATTTCCTGAAATAATACTATTCCTAGCAAACATCCAAAATTTATTTTACTATTTTATTAATTATTATTTTGAATTTCAAAATTCAAAATTCAAAATTCAAATTGAATTTTAAACTTTAAGTTTGAATTTTAAAGTTTAAATTTCAAAATAAAAACAAATCAAGCAATCAAAGCGTCCATTCAACCAAAAAACTTTAAAAATTAATTAAGACATACCCAGTTTTTAGATCCATTTGTTCGATATTTTCTGAATTCTAAATAGCTGTGAAGCACATATTTGAATTTTTGGTTTCTGGCTCTTCATCACTTGACGCTGAATCTGAATCATCTAAAGTTGCTGCGTATTCTCTCTTTCTTTTCTTTGATGAATTGCTATTGTCTGTTTGTTGAATTGATTTATCTAGATATGGACACAATTTCTTCATATGGCCTGGTTTATTGCAGTCATAACATGGATTATCATTTATTCCTGAACTTCCTTGGTTATTACTTTGAAAATTATTTCTCTTTCTGTATTTCAGAAATTTTATAAATTGTCTTGTCATTAAGGTTGTTTCTTCATCATCTTCATATATCGAGTCCGAAACATTTGTTGTTTCTTTGAATGCAATAGATTTCTTTTCAGTAGGTCTAATTTCTTTTCTTTTTTGTTGTTGGACTTCAAAAGACATCAAATTTCGATTAACTCCTCAATCTTCATTTTATTGACATTATTGGTTTCTTCAATTGCCAATGTTTTCTTATCCCATTCTAGAGTCAATGACCTCAATATTTTTCTGACTTGATGTCCTTCGGAATAGGTTTTTCCCAGTGCTATTAATGAATGCACTATCTCTTGAAATCGGCAATACATATCGGAGAGAGATTCATTCCGTTCATTTTGAATAACTCATATTGATCAATAAACGTTGACATCTTTGTTTGTTTAACTTAACTAGTTCCTTCATGAGTAACTAATAAAGTTCTCCAAATTTCATAAGCAATTTTACAGACTGACACTCTATTAGATTCATTCCTGTCTAATGAATACAAAAAAAATTCATGGCTTTAGAACTGCTTTATGCAGCAGCCTTTTGTTCATTAGTCATGTTACTACCAGAATTAACTCTGAAACAGGCTGATGGTGAAGGGGTAGCAAATGAACACAAATACTAAAGGACCCCCTTTGGAAGCAAAATACAAAGACTATAGAGAATTCAAAAGCTATAGAATACCGACAGAGTCCATCAGGTAGGGTCTATTCGTCGGAATCAATCCGACAGGGAGGTTCTATATCAAAAGGACATCTAAGTCATAAGCTAAGAAAAAGGGAGGCAGGAGCTCCGCTCATCGAAACCCAGAAGGACGTAAGGGCTATCGGTATTAACCTGCTAAATACTGATATATTACGGGGCGAAGGCATCAAGAATATCAAGCCAAAAGTGCATAACAATTATTCGAAACCGGCTTTCGAAACCTTTACTACGTAGACACTGAAAGGACACATTGATGAACAACAGACAAATCTCTGAGAGCTACGTTCCAAAAGACCTGGATATACCCAAAGACTCCACCGGAAGGCAAACCGGAACCTTAGAAGGGATATGGGATATCCATGCTAATCCACTTAGTATAGACACCCACAGTGGTTCCATACCGGTAGCCAACTACATACATCACGAGGGAAAGCTCCCCAATGTATTCATGAGAAAGCCGGAAGCCTACACCCTGAAATATACAAACGGAAGTTCAAATGCCTTTCAAAATCCATTTACATCAACAAACTCACATCGATCTCGAAGAAGCCTTAAATGACCGGGACCCTCCTTCCGGATGCTATAATCAGCACCACAAAGTGACTGAGAGCTAAATCATTTGAGACCATAGAGAAAAGCGACTGACAGAGGCTTCTGCAAGCCCAATGGCCCAATAGCAGAAGGGTCCTCGAATTCTCTATAAATAAGATGCCAGGATTCACATTTTGTAGACGATTTTCTCATTCTTCTTCTTGGGAGTAAACCCTAATTCTTAGATCGATTTGGGGATTTCTTCTAATCTATTCATGTATTCCAAATCAAAGATCAATAAAAGAGTGAATCAATACTTATGATATTTCTTTATGAGTTTGCCATGTGATTTCTTAGTTGTTTTTTCCATAACTTACTGCTTATTTCCAGCATGGACATGAGCCTTTACCTAAGCCTTTCCACAAGTCAGGTGAAACTCCGCCTTTCTACAAGCTTAGACCCTTCCTACAAGCTTAAACCCTTCCCACAAGCTTAGACCCTTCAGCAAGCTTAGTACAAAAACCCTTTCTACCATCCGTTAAGTCCTTTATCAAGGGATGTGTTTAGGAATCTATCCTCCAAAGGTAACTATTGGTTCTTGAATCGCTTAAGCGTGTTGCTCACCCCATCGAGGGAATTGTTGACGGCAAAAAATGTCGTAAACACCAAAGATTCCTATTACTAGGAATAGTTAGTTTGGTCACAAGGCTGAGTAAGGGAAAGCGGTAAATGACACAAGAATTTACAGTGGTTCGGTCGTGGATTAGGCCTACGTCCACTTTAGAAGGATGTTGAACTTTTATTAATCACTCAAGAATTACAAGGTAGAGCCATGCTCATTACATTCACTTTTATAATTGCCGTATAGTAAATATTTAGGAAAAAGAGTATATAATTCTCCTTCTTCCTTAAATAGGAGATGTCATTAATGAGGTCTAGGAAGCTCCAGGAAGGTCTTAAGTGAAGAAAATCCAACCCCTTAGAAGTGTGAGGCCATGGGCCATTTATAGGTGTGGGGGTAGGTAGGATTAGGTAGGAGTAGATAGAAATAAGGGACCACTAGCAAAGTTTCGATCCCGCCACCTGCGCACCTCAGTATTTCAAAGTCGGGTATAGGTGCGAAATTTCGCACCCACTGGGTTTGAAATTTCCCACCTGCTGGGTTCGAAATTTCGAACCCAAGTATGGGTGCAAAATTTCACAACCGCTGGGTTTGAAATATCGTACCCGCGGGGTTCAAAATCTCGAGCCCAGGCATGGGTGCAGAATTTCGAACCTAGGCATGGGTGCGGAATTTCGCGCCTTACGGGTTCGAATTTTGGGCCATGCCCGATGCGAAGTTCTTCCGAGGGGCGCGAGGATCCCGGGATTGGGCGCTCTAGGCTTGTAACTCTTTCGAGGTTCGAGGCTTTGGTTCGCGGACGTTTTCTGGATGCCATGAGGTTTCGAGCGTTGTATTCCCTTCTTGATCCTGTTTCTTTTTCTCCTAAGCGCCCCTTTTCAGCCTCAACTTCACGCGATACGTTGGGTTGAGCGTGTCCGATGTACTCTTGAGAACTGGACCCACCAGGTTTGAATTTCGGGACTCGGTCTTTGATGTGTCGGGCTTCCAATCTATCATGCCGTTGGGCTTTGACTTCCGAATATCCGTCTTTGGATTTTCATACTTAGTGTTGGTGCATATGTTGTTATCCGTGTGAGCGGGGTTTAGGATTGTTCACATAGGATAGAGCATACAACCGGACTGGGACTTTGACTATTTCGAATTGTTCTGAATTTTCTTTATGTAGCTTATCTTTGCATAGCATTTCATGCACGTATTATTTGTCACCAACATGAGGGGTATAGGTAACTATACTGCCCGTTCTAATACTGATGCGTTAAAGTGTAGCTAGAGATGTAGAGAAGCTCAAAGACTGGAAAGATCAAGCCGAGGCGTCCCAGCCGTCATCACACACATCCGACTCTACCCCTAGTGGTAGCTCGTCTGGTAGCGAGCTTGAGACTACCGAAGGGTCGACTCCTTCTCATACGACCAGCCTGCCCGAAGCTTCTGAACATAGGGAACTGTTTTGGTGACAATATTCCCCGATCGTAACTGAAGAGACCGAGAATGTGGATATCATGGGTGAGGATGCGCCCGCACCTCCGGTAGCTCCGAACATGTTGCCTGACATGGTGATTTTGGAGAATCCCATCGATTTAGTACCATCGTGTATGGATGCTACTGCGGTCAGGAAAATGGCGGCGTGATTTAACATACCGGCGGATGATGTCCATGCCCCAGGAGAGATGGTAGGGTCCATGCGCCGCCCGAGGGTTTTACTGCTTAGAACCGACAAGCTTGCCTTGCCGGGTGTGTGCCCCCGGCTAATAACTTCATTCAGAATATGATGTTCTATTTCTGTCTCACGCCATCATAACTACAGCCTAATGCTTACGCTTCTCTATTGGGCACTTATGTTGTCTTCCACGAGTTCTTGCTCAGGGAACCCACCGGGGGAGATATTCGATATTTCTTCCATCTAAGGAAAACAAGCACTTCCTCCCTCCATCAATGGTCTCTGGAAGTGACAGCTGCCACCAAATTCTTCGTTGGAACGTGGCCTAGGATGTCAATGTTTAAGTGCGAGTGGTTCTTCGTTAGCTGCCCTCCCGGATTTGCCAGAAGGTGGATTGAGGGAAGTAAAAGTTTCTCTAGCTCCGTTCCTTGTTGTAACATTTTGATTTCCTCCTTTATTTATGGTTTTAATTGGGTTATGAAAGAAAATCCAAAGGCGCCTACCGGGGACGAATACCGACTATGCTTAATGCTCTGCGAGCGATGCCAGGAAACCTTCGCGATACAAGCACCGTTACAAGTCAGGATCGCCTCCGTCGCGTTGGGTTGCTACCTACCAACCGGGCTGTGATCAGGCCTGCAGTTGCTATTAGTGTGCCAAAAGATGGAGTTGCAGCAGGTCCAACCACTACTGGAAAGAAGATGAAAATGTCTCCCGCGGGAAGGGAGCTGCCGGAGACTGTTCGACCTCAAGGAGGTGTGCGCGGAGGCGAGGCTCATGGTCAAGAGGAGGTTGCCAGAGATAAAAGGCTGTCGACCACTCCTGTCCCGCCTCCGAAAGGGGAGGGGGAAGGAGCGCTGGTTAGACCGCGGTCTCATACGACTCACTCAAGGGCCACAGCCTCGCTGGAACCCATGGGCCAGTTTGGTGGCTTAAAAGGGCCTGATTTAGTGGTGACTCCATAGTCAAATATGACAAGCCTGGAAGAACTTACGTGTGCTGCTGAGGGTTTAACTTCCTCGATCGTACTGCAATCTGGTCTGTTGAGAGAACACTTAGGGCATACATTCATAACACTGCATAGCATAGATGTTTGTCTATATGTGTGACTCGAGTAACTTTGGCTTGTTCCATTGACAGGTGATATGGCGGGAGGACGTGGTAGACGAGGTTAGGGACGCCGGGATCGCCAGCATCCCATAGCTCTTCCTTTGAGATTTTTCAAAGATCCAACAGTTTATGTGGTGTTCCACCTCCGCCAGACCAAGGCAGTGGGAATCGAGGCTGGGATCGACCTAGGTGATCTTCGACACATCCTCCTCCTAATCTAGTATATGTGGGAGACTCTCGGCTTAATAAAGGCAGCTCTCGATCCTTGCCTTCGACATCTCCACCGTTTGTCGCCCCTCCAGCTCCCATTCATCTTGCTAGGGAAAAGGAAGCGCCTCTTAGCCAGCCGAGGCCGGAGAGGGAGACTAAGATAGAGGTGCCAGACTTGACAGAAAGCCAATTTCGGAGGCTATCCATAGAGGAATGATGGGAATTCCTGAAACACCATTTCCTTCAGCACTATTTCGACGAGTTGAAATTCGTCCCCGACCTCTGTCCAGCTTTTGACAGAGAGTCTAGGGAGGTGCAGATGCATGTGAAAGCTTCATATCACCAAACCAACAAGTTTATCAAGTATTCCCTCTGGCTTTCGGAGCTGATCAAAAAGAAGAACCGGTAGCTTGCTGATCAGAGGTCGATTACTGACCCCAAGTAGACCACCGTCGAAGATTTGGACAAGAGGATAGGTATGCCTGTTCCCCGCATTATAAATTCTATTTTATGCATTATCAGACCCTTTGACAATATCTTTTTCGCTGTAGCTAAGATGAAGCAGTCTTATGATACACTGAAGAGGGAGTCGGAGTATGCCCTCTCGAATTTTAAAGCCACCGTGGTAGATTTAACTACCGAGACCATAGCTCTAAAAGGGACAAAGCTGATCTAGCGCGAGCATGCAACATCTTGTAAAAGGATAATGCGAGGGTTACCGAGCTCTAGGATGTCGCCTTGAGGGTGAAAAATGAAAAGTTGCGTGCTGAGAATAACGAAGTTGCCAAGTTGAAGAAGCAGCTCGAGGTGATGAGAAAAGCGAAGGAGGATGCCAAAGCTAGCAATAGGGATGTACTGAGTACGGATGAGGGTACAAAAGCCGAAGATGCAATGGAGATAGAGCAGTTGAGGGGATAACTGAATGATGCAGAGTTCCGTGTTGGGTCCTCATTCGAGAAGAGTATCCACAATATGTATGTCAAGGATTTGAGATTCAGAGGAATTTCGTGGGTTGAGGACAATCCCCGCGAGCTAGCCAGAACTTAGGAGAGATTAGTCCCTTATGAGGCCTTCTTGCATCAAGTGGACGTGCGTACTTTAGACGAGCGCCAACTTGCGGATGTTCTCCTAGACAATGACGAGCGTGAGAAGCTAGAGGAAGGAAGGAGGCTATTGCCAGAAGATGCTAAGAACGAAAGGTTGGCGAGGCTCGCTGAGGAGAAGGGGAAATCTGCAATGACCGAGAGCGTGGTTGTTGCAGAAACATTCACAGAGAGGAGTTCTTATCGGCCCCTGGACCCTGGATCTGCTATGGTGAGTGGTCCTGAGGCTTTGGCCCAAACCTCTACTGAGTGCAATCCTGACTTTCCGGCACTAAGGGATACTAGATTCACCTTACCTACACTGCAAGCACCCTTCCAATCATTCCTATGCCATCCTTGACCATAAGTTAACTCCTTTTACCCTGCATCCCTAAGGATGAAGTGATTACTGAATTTACATACTAAAAAGGTTGTGTCTTTGTTGTGCAGTTCCTCCTAAGTCTACGACGACAGCGAACCCTTATCCTATGGTCCCACAAGCGACTGAATCCGGGCCAAGCCTCGTAGGAACACAGTTTGGAGAGGGCGACGACCAACTTGACACCTTTTCTGACATAAGAGTAACTCCTAGCATAGTGGACATTCTTAACAAGGAAGGAGAGGTGGTTGATGGATAGAGTGCCCCGACTAGAGGTCCAGTGGAAGCCGGTGTGACTTCGTTGGCAGCTATGGTGGCGAGTCAACAGGCCAAGATGGTGGCCAAGTGTGAGAAGGTGGAGGAGACGGAGAGGGTTGCTGCTGAGGCCCAGAAGAAAAGGGAGGACGAGGAAGCCCAGCAGAGGGCAACCGAGACCCTTAAGAAAACCAAGGCCGCTGACACCACATCACATAAGTCTCTAAAGCTCGCTGAGCGATGGGCCGCAAGGAAAAGGTTGAGTGGGAAGGAAAGGAGATCCCGAAGAAGAGCGAGGCCGTGGTAGGTCCTGCTGCTGGGGGTTCCCCCGTGCCTACGTCATTTGCCGTTACTACTGATATCACGGAGATCTCTAGCGGTGATGTTGCTAGGGATTGTCGCCTTTCTGTCACTCATGAATCAGTTACTCCGCCAAAGGGTCGATCGAGTAGAAGGGGATCTGGTGCTGGTGACGAACCATCGAGCACTTAATCTGCAAGAAATTACAAGCATAAGGGAAAAAAGAAAAGACATGGTTAGTGTTAGTAGCCCAAGTAGAGGTTACCGTTATTTTGGTAGTGTAGGCCGATAGTTTACACGGGTACGGCCCTCTCTTTTGGTTTTTCAAAACATGATGTGATTCTCACGTACACCCTATCATTAGAAAGTAAAAGTGTTAGACATGTAGTTTGTTTAGTGTGTGTGTGAAAAGGAAACATGAATTAGTAAAGATCGTTGTTTATTTAAAGTGTTTGGATGTTCTTTTTATGTTTTCAAATGTCCTATACTTGCATAAGCATATTTATCGTTACACTTGTCACAAAATGATTAGGGGCTGTCTCTGGGTAGATTATTCTAGAGAGGTGAGGTAGAGCGCTAGTTTCAGTAAGTTTCCCTCAGCTCAGGAAACCCGTAGTTTGCGAAACCAGGCTTTGCGCCTGCTGTTTTGGGTGGCCCGGGGTTAAGCCCAAGTATAGCGAAGGAGTAGGGCGTCACGTTGTGTGGTCCGCTAGGTGGGTGACTCTCCCGTCGTTCATCGGGTTGAGGCGATCCACCAGACATCGTTTATTCACGGCGTTGTTTTCAGCCCCGATCATCAGCTTATAAGGTCCGATCGTGGCCATGGGCCGCCCCTAAGAATTGAGAGCTAAGTGGGATGAAACGATTTGAGGTCGGTCTTGGTGCTGCGCCAAGATTCAACCGACACCTGCTATCGGCGAAGAGAGATTTGCATCGATCATAGTTGGTCACTGAATGGCATTAAGTCGCCTGGACTAGAACACGGAACGATTTATCCTCAGCCTCGGCACTGGGCCGAGGTTCGCGTTAGTGGTAGTTTAGGCTCGATCGCACCGCGGGCCGGCGATTCGAGTAGCGTTGCCAGTTTTTTGCTCGCGATGTCAGGCATAGCCATGTGTTTCAGACTCGAGGTTGGAACGACAATGCCAGCACCCGTGCTCGGGGTGCCGATGCGGCGGTTGTAGGCATGAATCGAGCTGGTTATTAGAACTAACAAGACGCATTACGTGAGAAGTAAACAACAAGGAGACAGGAAAATGAACATCATTTCTACTATTAACTTTGGCAATAACAACCTTTACAATGCCTTGAATTTCTGAAAAAACAGAACATTGTTTGAAAAGCATAAACAACCACAAACTGAGTTCTGTAAAGTAGCTGCGGAGATGTTCGCTGTTCCACGCCCTTGTGAGTTCAGCTCCGTTGACGGTGGCAAACCTGAAAGTTCCATCGCTGAGCTTTCTTTGTATGGAGTACGGGCATTCCCAGTGAGGTGCAAGGCCCGTTGGTGGGGGAAAAACTGGCTTTAGAACGAGGTCGTTGATGTTGAGGTCGTTGATGTTGAGGTCGTTGATGTTGTTGATGAGGTTGAACCTCCTCCTTTGGTGTGGGCCCCTTGACTCGGAAGGGGAAGTTTCCGAGGCAGTTGGTTGGGGTCGAGCATTGTTCCGAGCTAGTTGAAGTCGAATGACGACGCGTTGTCTTTCTTGAAGTCGCCCCATAAGGTCGATGTTATTCCTTAATGCTTAATTGAGCTCGACCGCGGTGCTCTCATATCTTTCATTAAGCGTGCAGATTTGAGCTTGTGTAACGGATGCTTCGGGGTCCACAATAGGAGGGAAGATTTCATTAGTGGCTGGGATATCTACCGGTTGAGGTTGTTGGGACGTACCGCCTCGGTTGCGGCTGAAGAGTCGACCATTGCATTCTTTGACTTCTTTACCATCGTAAGCGGAATCGACAGCAGATTCAGCAAGGAACCTTAATCTTGTCGAAGTCGAGATGATAATGTGGAAGAAAGACGCAAATCTTGAGTTCAATTCTCAGTGAAAGCACCAAATGTTGATGGCAAAAAATGTCATAAACACCAAAGATTCCTATTACTAGGAATAGTTAGTTTGGTTGCAAGACTAAGTAAGAGAAAGCGGTAAATGATACGATAATTTATAGTGGTTCGGCCGTGGATTAGGCCTACGTCCACTTTGGAGGGATGTTGAACCTTTATTAATCACTCAAGAATTACAAGGTAGAGCCATGCTCATTACATTCACTTTTATAATTGTCGTATGTTAGGTATTTGGAAAAAGAATATTTAATTCTCCTTCTTCCTCAAATAGGAGATGCCACTAATGAGGTCTAGGAAGCTCTAGGAAGGTCTCAAGTGAAGAAAATCCAGCCCCTTTGAAGTGTGAGGCCATGGGCTGTTTATAAGAGTGGGGGTAGGTAAGATTAGGTAGGAGTAGGTAGAAATAGGGGACCACTAGCAAAATTTCGAACCCGCCACCTGTGCGCCTCAGAATTTCTAACCCGGGCATAGGTGCGAAATTTCGCACCTGCTTGGTTCAAAATTTCGAACCCAAGCATGGGTACGAGATTTCGCATACACTGGGTTCGAAATTTCGAACCCAGGCATGGGTGTGGAATTTCAAACCCAGGCATGGATGTGGAATTTCGCACCCGACTGGTTGCGAATTTCTCGCCAAGCCCGATGCGAAGTCCTTCCGAGGGGCGTGAGGATCCCGGGATCGGGAGCTTGAGGCTCGCAACTCCCTCGGGGTTCAAGGCCTTGGTTCGTGGTCATTTTCTAAATGCCGCGAGGTTGTAAGCGGTGTAGTCCCTTCTTGATCTTGTTTCCTTTGCTCCTGAGCGCCCCTTTTCGGCCTCAACTTCACGCGATACGTTGGGTTGAGCGTGTCTGATGTACTCTTGGGAACTGGACCAAAAAGCCGGTTAATAGGAAGAATAACAGTTCTTTTGGATTCTTGACCTTGATACCTAGGAAACGGTGAACTAATTCAAACTTGCAAAGGCTAAACAACCTATTTTTCCCTAGGTTGACTTCCATAGACCTATCTCCGGTGTTGACGAAAAATATCGTTAACATTTTGGCGCTAGAGGGAGGGGTTGAACCTCCGCTCCTTCAGTTACCCTTACCACATATCTACTTATTATGTTCCATCTCGGATTGGACTAATGTTTTGAAGAAGCAAAGTTATGAGAAAGAGGTTCCAACAAAAGCCTTTTGAATTTCAATTGGATAAGTCAGGAATCACTGAGCCAAGAGTGACAGAAGAACGAAGGCTGAGAGTGGAAGCCTTGCAGATATTGAAGCAAAAAAGGAAATAGAACAATACACTTATGACGCTTGGAATAACAGCTTTTCCCACATAGGACTAACCCTACCACCTCCTCCAAGTGGCTCTACATCAAAGGATATTAAAATTTTCTCTCACCTAAGGAAAACTCTCCATAATAAAATCAGAGGAACGGTGTTTGAACAAGAAATAATGAATGATTTTGACCACTTCATCAACAAATGGTCCGAAGGGCATAACACCTCAACCTCAGTATATTTTGGGAAGTAGGAACATAAGTATAAGTAAAACAACAAAACAGGTTTGCAAAAGGGTTAGGTCCAAGCGGCAACAAGAAAGGCATACGCCAAGATTACTCAAGGGATACCACTTTACCACTTCGATGAGAATATTTACTTCCTAACCAAACACGAGCTCAACTATTAGCCGTTCAAAAGAAAATACCGAAATATGAAAGGAAGATAGGAGGACCCTATTATCGTTACCACATGATGAATGGACATGAAACTAACCACTATAGAATCCTTGAGGAAATGGTCGTCAAATTCATCAACCAAGGTTAATTACGAGAGCGTATAAAAATGTCAGATTAAGTTCAATAAAAGTCCTTAGTAAAAGGATTATCAAACACGACCGAGGTTATGAAAAACCCTATTTTCGAAGCATAAACAAACCCAAAAGCGGTCAAACTACGAATGGATCAAATCCCTTGTCATCACCAAATTGGTCAGGGCAAGACATCCCCCGGAGAGGGTGGTGTGTCAGTCTTTTTCCATTCCCAAATCAGAAGGGGCTTGGTTAAAGGATCAAAAGTGTAAGCCTCCTTTTCACACCAGAAATGGTTGTGGCGGTGCATTTAAAATTAGCACACCCTACCTCTGCTCGTAAAAGAGTATGCACTGCCTCTGCTATGAACAAAGCATGTCCTACCTCTGCTCGCAGAAGAGCATGTCCTACCTCTTCTTATGTTCTACATTACACACAGAAGGGAACGCCAATCCTATCATCGTCTACGACGGTTAGGATAGGGCACCCCTCGGAGTGGGGTGGTGTGTAAGCCTTTGTCAGTACCTACAATGGTCAGTATCGAGCATCAAAAGAGTAAACCTTAATTCCGTGCCTACAATGGCCTGGTTTAAATTTCCAAGACCTTATCATCGCCAACTATGGTCAGGATAAGGCGCTTCCTGAAGGGAGGTCAGGTAAATCCTTGTGCCCTGCTTGTGGATAAGCTAGCCAAGCGCACCGGAAGCATTGGCATAGAGAGTGGCCAACAAAGCATGAACATCCTCTTCTTTGACATCAAAAGCCCAAAGAGTGGTTAAGGAAGCACATACAACCTCTGCTTCATAAATCAGATCCAAGGAGGATACCAAAACGTTAATGCCGATAGTGGATTTCTGGTACTCAATCTCAAATTGCTTGTACAAGAGTTGGTTCAGGTCTTCTATATTAATAACCAAACTTGGTTGATTCGATTCTTCATAGATACCGAAAGGGGATTTCTGGTCTTCAATTTTTAATTACCCAAACAAGGGTTGGTTCGGGACTTCTATTAATACCAGAAGTGGATTTCTGGTAATCAATCTCTAATTGCCTGAACAAGGGTTGGTTCAGGTCTTCTATATCAATACTTGAATCTGGGATGATTCGGTTCTTAGTGAAGACTAGAAGCGGAATTCCGGTCTCTTATTTTAATAAACCGAATCTAGGTTGGATTAGATCTTCACAAGTACTGGAAGGGGAATCCCGGTCTTATCTCAATACTAAATCCGGGTTGATTCGACACCCCACATATGCCAGAAGCGGGCTCTAGGTCTCCTATCTTAATGCCCGAATCTAGGTTGATTCATATGTAAATCAGAATTGGATGTAGGGTTCTGATCTGTCACAAATATCCAAATCTGGATTGATTCAGAATATTAACAAGAAGGAGTTGTTCAACCTTTTCGGTAGCTTAAATGCGGCTCAGGACTACACTTCTGTTACTTCTAAGGATAAACTCATGGCCTTCTCACTTGCTCAAGGAAATGTCTTTAACATATGCACTCGTCGATTTATTATCCAATATACCAGCTGTTTGCACGGTACAGGTAATAGCATCACATTAAAACATAAGTTTGGAAAAGAGCTAGGGAAAAGATCCCAAACATTCCTAATAGAGTCCTATAACTAGGACTACATCTTTTCTAGGAAATCTTATAGTGAGAGTTTTCCCAAAAATACTTGTTACACTAGGAAGTTTTAATAACACTTGGCATGAGTAGGTCTTCTGTTGTTACAACATCCTATGTTATGATGACATTGTTTCCAACAAAAGCAATACATCATATAAATCACACAATACACAGGCATGCCTACTAAAAGTCATAACATAAATCGTTACACAAACACAATTGCTGTTTTAAAAAGGATTTACATTATAAACATGCAAGAAAAGTCTATTATTCTGAGTTGGAGTTTCGTAAAGCAAATTCCAAGGAAGTATAATTTTCCTTAGCTTTCTCTAGTTCACTTTCCAACTTGCCGATTTGTTGGTATAGCCTACCTACCTCCACGTTAGAGCTATCAGAGGAATTTGTCGCAAGCATATGTTGCAAATTATAAATAATCCCATCTTTCCCCTTTAGTTGATTTTCCAAATGGGACATCTATTCCTTGAGATTTGTAACAATAATCTTTTGAAGATAATACATCTTTTTATAGCTCGAAAGGGAGGCACTCTCAAAAATATCTTCGTAGCCAGAAACGTTCAAAGTTTCCTCTCTAAACTGTAAAGGAGGGGTCTGGAATTGGTCCGCCTAGTCATGGATAAGATGACATATTGTAATATATAAAACACAAGCATCAACTATGAACTAGTAATATCATACATTCTAAGGAAAGATAACCACATGACTTTTATCTATCCATACAAACACGAGCATAACATCCACACTGACATATTAATACACCATCACAAATTACTAATGTCATGAAGTCAACACCATTCACGGAAAAGTTAAAAATACTTCATACAATAATATTTGAGACTCCCTACTGGATTGTTTTTACAGGACAAATTCCTCCACATTTTCAAACACATAATCTAAAGCATCACTATAGCTTACATCTTTGAAGGAGCAGAGAACTGCGGCGACATGAGAAGACAAGTTATTAACAAAATTCAAGAAGAAGGAAAATATTTCGAGAGTGAAATCCATACCTGTGTAACATCAACATCAGATCGGGCCAGAGTCCCTTTATTCTCGGAATCCAGAGAGCCATATCCCTTAGAGGGAGCGGCAGCTAGACTCCGATCAAGTGAAATGCTTGCAGGACCAGTTATTTCCCTTTCATCATCAAGTAACTCCCTCGTTGTGGAAGGGGATATCCTATCACCTCTTCCAGATCCACCCTGTCATTCCATGTCTTCTCCTATCCCCCCTTCAGCCATGGTTTCTTCCTCTACCTCTTGAAAAGTCGATGTATATGACTTAGGCAGGATCTTTATATGGATATAGCGGAATGGTATATGATAAACTAACAAGTAAAATACAACAGTTATGCAAACAAAACTAGGTAGCATAGATATATCACAAATAAGAAAATGTAGTAAGTAAAGACACCACGAATGTTATACTGGTTCAGACTTCCCGTCCTACGTCCAGTCCCGAAGCTCCTCTTCGGAATTCACTATCACGCCCTCTCTTAACCTAGAGGAATAGTTCTCAATAAAACCAAGCACCAACACGGATGTTCACGCCTAAGCACCCACACAGGACTTCACAATTTACAATTGTTTTGACTTTTGAATGTGTTCTCTAATCAACACAGAATAGTCACGATGAAGTACACCCTTCCTATAATCTTATCCTCAAGTATTTGAAGTGTTTGTGAAGACTGAAGGAAGAATGTTGCTTGTTGAATCAAGTGATTTGATGTAATACCAAAGATTCAACAGGTAACTTGAATTTTAAGAGAGCTTTAGAATGCAATGAGTATAGAAGTGTAAATCAGAAATTAGAGAGAATACATGAGAATCAGTAAAATCGGTGATTTGGAAAACAAGTTTGTAGTGCTTATATAATTGTAGAAAAGTAGCATTCCTTCATGAAAAGTTTCAGTCAAGAATTATGTCTATTTCTGTTCATAAATAAAGAGGAATCTCTTCATGAAAGGAGTTGATTTTTCATAAGAAATGTCTGCTAAACTCTAATTAGTCGATTGGTAGAAAAATAATCAGTCGACTGGTTAAGAATGAGATTCATATATATATATATATATATATATATATATATATTCAAATATGTTCTGGAACTAGTCATTGCTGGAATTCTGGTCTGTGACCAGCCGACTGGTTAGTTTCCAACTAGTAGACTGGTTACAGAACCAGTCCAGTATCAGCTGGTTTGAGCGCATATATATAAACTAATTATTCGCGCATTCGTGTTATACTTTGAGGATAGATTTTAACATAATTCTAACACGAATCAATACTTATATATATATAAAAACTTATATCCTTGTCATGATTTCCATTGCTCTTCTCTTTATTGTCATTAATCAAAATTCTGGTGAATCAACATTCTCCCCCTTTTTGATTGATGACAACATATTGCATTCTTGTTAAAATATTGAATTTTCTCCCCTTGAGTGTATGCTAGTATGCATATCCCTGAATCTCTGCAACATTTTGTTAGTTAAAATTATATAAAACTTACCCATCGAATTCCTGCAACAAAATGCTAGTGCATACATATTTTTAATGAGTAAATCCATTATCATATATAATATAATATTCTCCCCCTTTGTCATTGATTAAAAAGAATTAAACTACAATGGTTACAAAGTAATCGAATAGCATAATTTTTCAAAGATCTTTTAAGGAAACAATTCCTAATTCTCTTCGAAGTTATATGAAAGAATTTTCTAAAAGAGGTGTAGTAAACATGTCAGCAATTTGATTTTCCGAGTTTACAAATTCTAAATTGATAAATTGTTTTTCAATATTATCTCTCCAAAAATATGTCTTATATCGATATGTTTAGTTCTAGAATGGTTTGCCGGATTTTTAGATTAATTTATTGTGCTTGTATTATCGCAACAAATTGTGGAAATAGATAAATTAACATTAAAATCTTTTAGTGTTTGTTGCATATATATTACTTGAGCACAAGCTGGAGTAGTAGATATATATTCAACTTCACATCTGGATAGTGAAATATAATTCTGTTTCTTGCTGAACCAAGATATAAGTGATTTACCGATAAAGTGACATGTTCCACTTTTACTTTTACGATATGTCCGTGATCCTCCAAAATAAGCGTCACTTTATGAAACTAATTCGAAGGAACAACCTTTCGGATAGTCCAAAATCTTTGGTACTGCTAAGATAACATAATATATGTTTTACTGCCCTCAAATGTGACTCTTTTTGATTAGTTTGAAAACGAGCACATAAACAAACACTCATCATAATATCCAATCTACTAGCAGTTAAATACAAAAGTGAACATAACATGCTTCGATATAACTTTTAATCGACACTTTTACTATTTTCATCTTTATCTAAATGTGTTGTAGTACTCATTGGTGTAGGTTTACTTGAAGTACTTTCCATTCCAAAATGTTTTATCAGATATGTACAATATTTTTCTTGATTAATGAAAATTCCAGCTGATAATCGTTTAATTTGAAAACCAAGAAAGTATGATAGTTCTCCCATGTGCAAAATTTCAAATTCGCTGGTCATTATTTTTGAAATTTCCTAACATAATTGATCGTTTGTTGATCCAAAAATAATGTTATCGACTTATATTTGCACTATTAAAATATCTTTATTAGCTTTCTTAATAAAGAGTGTTTGATCAACCTTCCCAATTTGTAAACCTAATTCTAATAAATAGTTTTTGAGACGTTCATACCAAGCATAAGGTGCCTATTTTAAACCATATAATGCCTTTTTCAACTTGAAAACATGGTCAGGAAATTTTTTATGGGCAATTAGTGGAGGTTGTTCAACATATACTCTTTCTTTAATATAACCATTTAAGAAAGCGCTTTTAACATCCATTTGATATAGTTTAAAGTTACGATAGCATGCGTATGCTAATAAAATCGAATTGCTTCTAGTTAAGCGACTGGAGCAAACGTTTCTTCGTAACCTATGCCTTCTTCTTGATTGTAGCCTTGTGCAACAAGTCTAGCGTCATTTCTAGTAATATTACCTAATTCATCTGCTTTATTTTTGTAAACCCATTTTGTAACAATATTAGTTTGATCAGTCGGTCTTGGAATTAATTCCCATGCATCATTACGTTCAAACTGATTTAATTCTTCTTGCATTGGAATTATCCAACTTTCATCTGTAGATGCTTCATTAGGGTTTTTGGGTTCAATATTTGATAACAAGGCTACATTACTTACTAAATTAAGTTGACTTCTTGTTCTTACGTTTGAAGTTATTTCTCCAATAATTTTTTGAGTTGGATGGTCGTAATATCCTTGGTGGAGATCTAACTTCATTAACAAGAATATTTTGATTATCAAAATTATTTTGAATTTCTATAGTACTATTCTCTATGTTATTTTGAATAACGTTTTCGTTTTCTCTATATATTATAAAATAATCATCTTGAGAAGAATTATTTGTTACAATATTTGAATTGAAAAAATTCTAAATAAAATTTTCATCAAATGAAATATGAAGTGATTCTTCTATTTTACTGGTTCTTTTATTATAAATACGATAAGCTTTACTGTGCTCAAGATATCCCAAGAATATTCCTTCGTCAGATTTTGAATCAAATTTTCCAGGCTGATCTTTTGTATTTAAAATGAAGCATTTTGAACCAAAAACTTTGAAATAAGATATATTTGGTTTTCCACTAGTAAAAAGGTCGTATGAGTGATTTTAGTAAGAGGTCGAATAGCGACACGATTCAAAACATAACAAGCCGTTGCAACTGCTTCAGCCCAAAAATGTTTTGGCAGTGTGCTTCCATTTAATAATGTTCTGGCACATTCTTGCAAAGTTCTATTTTTACGTTCTACAACTCTATTTTGTTGTGGAGTTCTAGGAAAAGAGAAATTATGAAATATTCATTTCTTTTGACAAAATAAATCAATTTTCTCATTCTCAAATTCTCCTTCATGATCACTTCGTATATTCTTTATTTTTAAATCAGTTAAAATTTTAATTTGTTTGAAATTTTTTTAAAGATATCAAAAGTATCGCTTATATTCTTTAAAAAAATAGTCCAAGTATATCTTGAAAAATCATCAACAATTACAAACACATATCTACTGTGATTTATGGACTGAACTTGAGTTGGTCTGAATAAATCCATGTGCAGTAATTCAAGCGGATGTAATGTTGATATAAACTTTTTAGTTTTAAAAGTAGATTTGGTTAATTTTCCAAGCTGACAAGCATCACACAAATTTTCAGTTTTGAATTTTATTTTGGGTAATCCTCTTACAAGATCATTTTTAGAAATCTTGTTTATCATATTAAAATTAATATGACAAAATTTTTATGCCATAACCAAGGATCATTGTCTTTGGCTAATAAACAAAAACTTGCTATTATTAACTGCCATATTTAAAATATAAATGTTTTTATCTTGATTTCCTTCAAAAATAAGATTTTGATTTGAATTTAATATACTATATTTATTTTCAAAAAATAATATTTTTAATATACTACATTTAATATACTACGTTTTAAGATTTTAACTAATAAAACATCAGAAATATGAGGTGAATTGGATATACTGTAATTGCTCACATTGCCTTTGCTAATGATATATCCTTTGGAATTATCTCCAAACATGGCAGTTCCTCCTTTTGAATAAGTGATATTTGTTAACATCTCTTTATCTTCTGTCATGTGTTTTGAGCAACCACTGTCGAGTATCCATTTTCCTCTGTTTTTGTTGAGTGGGACCTACAAAAAATAATTTAGAATTTTATTGGAACCCACTTCCTCCGTTAGGGTCCTAAGGGTTAAATCTTAGGAAGCCAAACCCAAGAGGGTTCAGAATCCTTTTAGAAAATGTAATTAATTTAGTTGTGAACAGTATCTAAAAAATTCTTTATATATTTATTTCTAATAAGAACATTATTGGTTTTTTGAACCCATATGCTAATATTTCCCAAGTAGTTTTTCTTAGTAGAAATGTCTAATTTACTACTAGGAATTACTGGTTTAATATTCGATTTCCTAGAACTACATCTTTTCTGAGAATTAACCTTTTGAACATATCCTAGTCCTCTTTTACTAGAAGATGGATGAGAATTTTCTAACATCTTATATAGATTCTCTCTACCATTATTAAAATTATTAACATTTTTAGAAATACTTTCCAGTTTAATTTTTAAACTAGAATTTTCTAATTCTATAATTTTAACCTTAGTATTCAAGTCATGATTCTCCAAAGCTAATAAATCATTTTTATTCTTTTGTATCTCAATTTCTTGTCTTAACATAGAAATTTGAGAATTTTCTACAGATGGAGATTCTTGTAATTTTCTAATTTCGTCTTTTAAAATCTCTTTTTCATGTTTTAATAAGTCTCTTTCAAATTCCGCTCTTTTTCTATTTTCGTTAGCTTGTTTCTATTTTCTCTTAAAATTATTTTTGGATTCTAAAACTTTCGTATTAATTTCCATTAATTCATCATAGGTAAATTCACGAACCTAAGTATCCTTTGCTATGAAGCAGACGCTTGCTTGTTCATTGTCACTATCACTGTTACTATTGGAAGATCATGCGTCTAAATTATCCCAAGTGACTGAGAATGATTGTCTTTTCGATTTTTCCTTTTTATTGCGATTCTTCTTTAATTCTGGACAATTCTTTTGATAATGTCCGGTTTTATGACAATTAAAACATTCCACCAAGGCTAGGTCAGGCTATTTTGATGAATTCTTTTTCATATTCTTGCTTTGGCCTTTTCTATATCTTATAAACTTTTTGAAATTCTTTGCTACAAAAGAAATATCCTCTTCGTCTGAATCTGAATCTTCTTTCTCAATATGGAATGCTAAATATTTCTTGTCTTGTACATGTGCTTTCTTTGCCTGCAAATTTACTTCATAGGACATGAGGTTTCCGATTAACTCTTCGGGTTTCATGGTAGAAATATCATTAGCTTCTTCGATAGCTAACACCTTTCTTTCCCATTCATTCGTTAAAGAGTTTAATCTTTTGAGACTATATCAAAATCAGAGTATTTTTCTTCTAATTCTAATAGAAAATGATAAATGTTTTGAAAACGTGAATACATGTCATTTATGAATTATTCTCGTTCATTTTGAAACTAGTTTTTAAGCATGGATATCTTGCTTTGTTTGACATTGTTAGTTCCTTCATGAGTAACTTTGAGTGTTCTCCAGATTTTATATGCTGTGTTGCATATACAAACTCGGTTAAACTCATTTCTATCCAAGGCGCAATGCAAATATTCATGGCTTTAGTATTGGTGGTAGCCTCTGCTTTTTCATTTGCAGACCATTCAATATATAAAGTAGTAGGTTGTGTATACTCTTTTTGTGTAATGTTCCAAGCATCAAAATTATTAGCTTTCATATATATTATCATTCATGTAGCCCAATAGTTATAGTTCATGCCATTAAAAAAGGGTGGTCTTGTAGTAGATTGGCCTTCAGTATATCCAGTATTAGTGCTAGTGCTAGTACTAGTGTTGTTATACATATTAACTATGTATCAGATAACGGTTTTATAGTTAAGTGATGGCCTTGCTTTGATACCAATAGAAAGTCGATGTATATGACTTAGTCAGGATCTTTATATGGATATAGTGGAATGGTATATGATAAACTAACTAGTAAGCTACAATAGTTATGCAAATAAAACTAGGTAGCATAGATATATCACAAATAAGAAAATACAGTAAGTAAAGACACCAGGAATTTTATACTGATTCGGACTTCCCGTCCTCCTCCCAGTCCCGAAGCTCCTCTTCGGAGTTCACTATCACGCCGTCTCTTAACCCAGAGGAATATGTCTCAATACACTCGAGCACCAACAATGTATGTCCATGCCTTAGCACCCACACAAGACTTTACAATCTACAAGTGTTTTGACTTTTGAATGTGTTCTCTAATCAACACTGAATAGTCACGATGAAGTACACCCTTCCTATAATCTTATCCTTAAGTATTTGAAGTGTTTGTGAAGATTAAAGAAAACATGTTGCTTGTTGAATCAACATATTTGAATTAATATCAAAGATTCAACAAGTAACTTGAATTTTTGGAGAGCTTTAGAATGCAATGAGTATAGAAGTGTAAATCAAAAATTAGAGAGAATACATGAGAATCTGTAAAATCAGTGATTTGGAAAACATGTTTGTAGTGATTATATAATTGTAGAAAAGTAGCATTCCTTCATTAAAAGTTTCAGTCAAGAACTATGTCCATTTCTGTTCATAAACGAAGAGGAATCTCTTTGTGAAAGGAGATGAATTTTCATAAGAAATGACTATTAATCTCTGGTCAGTCGATTGGTAGAAAAGCCATCAGTTGACTGGTTAAGAAAGAAATTCATATAAATATATTTAAATATGTTTAGGAACAATCCATTACTGGACTTCTGGTCTGTGACCAGTCGACTGGTTAATTTCCTACCAGTCGACTGGTTGCAGAACCAGTCCAATATCAGCTGGTTTGAGCATATATATATATACTAAATATCTGTGCATTAGTGTTAAACTTTGAGGATAGATTTTTACATAATTCTAATACGACTCTATACTTATATATATTTATAAACTTAGCTCCTTGTCATGATTTCCAATGCTTTTCTCTTTGTTTTCATTAATTGATATTCTCGTGAATCAACACCTCTTCCTCATAATCCTCAGAAAACTCATTAACAAACAAGAGAGACGCAGGATTTACCTTATCCATTGAGGAAATCGTATTTTATCGCCTCACCTGCGCAATCTTCTCTAAAACTCTATCTCTGATTGAAGGTTCAATTGAAGAAAAATCAAATTCCAGGAGCCTCTTATAATTATCAGAAAAAGCAAGGATGAGGGCATCCTCATAATACACCATAGTTATGTTATTAAGATGAACTTTGAGGAAATTGGAAATTCTGTCACTGGCCCCGTAAATTATTCTTTTTGTGGTAGAAAGCTGAGTGTTCATCCTGTTTAACTTGGCGGAGTAATCAACCTCCATCCCTTACTTTTTTCCTTAAGGTCTTCAACTTGCTTCGCCAACACTTCTTCGGCCTTTCTCTCATCTTCCAACAGGGTCGCCAACTGTAACACCCCACATTTTTAATGAAATTAAAAATATGGAGACATGTAAATATTTATATACATAGATATATTTAAGAGAAAAATTAAACAATGACAATGAATATTTCATGTAATAAGTTCATGCAGTGGAATGAAGGAAAAATTAAGTGTGATACATGAAATGCGAAGAAACTCATGCGAACAATTAAATAAAAAAGAAAAATTTGAAGAGCTTCAGAAATTTGGTCACGAAATTAGCGTCATTGCGTTCATGGCGATTTTTTGGTCAATTTTGACCTATGGTTTGCAGAAAACCGATTTAAAATGAAGAAGATATCTTTAAATTAAATATTGCAGTAAAACTTGAAAAAGAGGAATGAGGAAAGAATAATGTTTAGCATTGTTCTAAGGTTTGTAAGCAAAAGACTTAGTAGCTCTTTTGGTTATAACATGTGACTTGCATACTAGAGGTACAGGGTTTGATCCTCGCCAGCGCTATATTAGGGGAATGGCTAGTGGCTTAGTGTGAACGCAATTCAAAAAGTGGTTTAGTGTGAAAATGGTTAATTAGGAAGATAGCTAAGAGGAATATATATATATATATACATATATACATATATATGTATGACGTGTACGCATCATGTGGCATATGTGGTGCATTTTTGTTAGTCAAGGATTGTTTTTTTCGAATGTGGCTTTTTCTGGTTGGTTGGGAGACGATTTTTCTTGTATTATAGCTAATGTGGCTTTATTTGATTGGTCTGGTGAGGTGTCTTTGTGTCATGATGATTTGGATGGTTTGGACGGATCCTAGGTTGATCCAAAGGCTAGAATTAATCCTAGACTTCTATATAACCAACTCAAATCCTAAACCTAAAACACATAAACACATTCTATGAAGTCGTCATGTTGTCTCTCTAAACTAGCGTAGCCTCCATCTTCTTAAAACTAGAATATCTTCTTCAACTAGAAATCAATTAGAAGAACATCAATAGCCTACATCAAAGGAATAGCTTAGCAAATTCAGAAATTAGATTCCAGAACACAAGAACTGTTCTTTTTTTGTAAGTTCAGTTATATTTCAGATTTAAATATATAAAAGTCATGACTTGAAACAAATCGAATCTAGAACTATGCCTAATTGTGATTCTAATTCATGTTTATCCTTATGACAAATCTGAAATTAACTATGCCTATGAGACTATTGTGATTTGTACAATTGGACCTATCGTATTGTATATTAATTTGGTGATGCTTTTATGTTATGTTATGTACATGCTCATAAGCTAAGTCATGTTCATATATGTTTAGATCTACATTCTTGCTTTTATGTTATGTTATGTACATGTTCATAAGCTAAGTTATGTTCATATAAGCTTATATGTTTAGATCTACACGCTTGCTTTTATGTTATGTTATGTACATGTTCATAAACTAAGTCATGTTCATATATGCTTATATGTATAGATCTACATGCTTACATGTTTAGATCCAACTTAATACATATGTTTAAGATCTATGTAAATTCCTATTCATATGCTTAAGATCTATGTTAATTGGATCTAACTCAAGTACAAGTTCACATTGATATGCTTGAATAAGTTTATATTGTTCATGAAAAAATTGTATTACACATGCTTAGTTAGATTCATATTATTTTGTGTTGTTGGAATGCTACATATTCCTTTCTATTCCCTTTTGTTTATAAGTTAGGCTAATTTGCGAGCCTAACATTCTATGTAAATTATGGAACGAATAACGGGGGGAAACGTTGTGGTAAAACATTAAATTACATGCTAATGGCAAAGATTATCTCATAATCATGTAAATGACTAATAGCATGAAATTGGATAATTTGTATTCCATTAATTATGAACATAATTTAAATAGTAAATGTGACATGACAACACTTGTGGATAATTTACATATAAACTTGATATAAATGACGAATATTTAAATTAAATAAAGGATGAACATGTCTAACCCGAGGTTAGATTGAGTTGTGGTGTAAAACTACCCGGAACCGCTCGGCACATCCAGTAACTGCAACAACACCTATCTAATGTGAGAGGTTAGTGCATCATGCCCAAGAAAAACCCAAGGTCAGATTGGGTTGTAGTGCAAAACTGGCCAGAACCGCCCGGCACATCCAGTAACCGCAACAACACAGATCTAATGTGAGAGGTTGGTGCATTAATAAATCGGTTAATGCTAATGAACAGGACATATTAAGAATGATAGGGCAACACTTAACCAATACAACATGTTAATTAAACAAATGGTAGGGTTAAGTAAACTAAGGCAACACTTATCCTGTACAACATGTTAATTAAACAAATGATAGGGTTACGTTAACTAAGGCAACACTTAACCAGTACAACATGTTAATTAAAAAAATGGTAGGGTTAAGTTAACTAAGGCAACACTTAACCAGTACAACATGTTAATTAAACAAATGGTAGGGTTAAGTTAACTAAGGCAACACTTAACCAATACAACATGTTAATTAAACAAGTGGTAGGGTTAAGTTAACTAAGGCAACACTTAACCAGTACAACATGTTAATTAAACAAATGGAAGGGCTAAGTTAACTAAGGCAACACTTAACCAGTACAACGTGTTAATTAAACCAATGGTAGGGTTAAGTTAACTAAGGCAACACTTAACCAATATATAACATGATGAATGATTGGGTTAAGTTACACAAGAAGGCAACACTTAACCAATATATAACATGATGTATGATAGGGTTAAGTAACACAAGAAGGCAACACTAAACCAATATAACAAGATGAACAAGTGGTGTTAAGTTAATAGAAAACACTTAACCAATACAACATGATGTGTAGGTGGGTTAAGTTAACATCAATGGACAACACTTAACCAATATTACATAAACGTAGCAGACATGGTTAAGGCAAGCTTAACCAATAATACGTATTGACTTGATCAGTGGGAGGGTTAAGTACATCACGTGTAGTTGGGTAATATTAGTATATATAGGCCCACCAAACTTAGCCTTAAATAAACATGCTTGAGTCGGTGGGAGGGTTAAGTACATCTAGTGTAGGTGGGTAATATTTCTATATATAGGCCCACAAACTTAACCGTTAAATAAACATGCTCGAATCGGTGGGAGGGTTAAGTACATATCGTGTAGGTGGGTAATATTAGTATATATAGACCCACAAACTTGACCGTTAAATAAACATGCTTGAAGTACAGCTCGTGTAGGAGTGTAATATCTGTATATATAGGCCCACAAACTTAACCAGTAGGGAAGCCTAGTAACGGGGACCCATTTCAGCAGTAACCCACATAGATGTATTACGGTACCTTGAACTAGGCAGGGTGGGGCACGATTACTGGGTTGATTATAAGCGGTCAAATTAGCGGCAGGGGGTACGTCAGTGTAAGTTCCGATAGTTTACGGGCATGCACGTACTCCGGAGTGGGAAAAAGTAGACACTGGGTACCAGTAGTTACACACTGTGCATCTTGAATCGTGTTGGGTTGCTATCATAAGGATTGATACACCTAATGGTAGGGCCAGCACAGGGTATCTACATGCAAGAGAGGGCCGATTGACAAAGACACATGGAACATTAATACAAGTAGGGAGCCGATCGATAGGGTAGTAAGGGTACATCTAACATCTTCGTGGCAATTAGGCTGATTAAGTTAAGATCCTTCTACTAGATGTACACCTGAAGGCTACCACAATTGCGAGGAATAGGATCACGTTGTAATATTATCATTTTATATAGATTACTAGTTGGGACACTAGTTAGGAGGTGCAGAGATATAGAAATCAAAATAACAGGGTAGTAGTGAAGTAGAGAAAGAGTAAAAGCACATTCAGTTTACCTTGCCTTATCTTGTCTTAAGTTATCTTGTTTTATGGTATTGTCCTGTTTTCAGTTTATTCAAGTCATGATCCATTATCTTGTTTACATGCTGAAAAATCACTGGACTTACCAGACTTATGTCTGACCTATTTTCTTTCGTCTTCTTTTCTTCAGTTCCCCCCCCCCCCGTTAGTCAGGGAGGGAATAGCTCAGCTTTGTTTGGACTATTTCTCTTTCCAAGCTCGGAGATTCTGTGATGTATGGCTTGGAACCTCTTATCTTTGGCATGGCTGTGATTGCACTTTAATTTGGGGACTTATGCTACTTTTCTATGTTTTATGCTTCTTATATACTTGGAAGTTTTTGAATCAAGATAGAAGTTTTATGTAATACTTTTAAGTATGATTGAGTCAATTGTTGTAAAATCTTGACTGAACTATGTTGCTTATAAAATGACTTTATTTTCCGCTGCTTTATTTGTCTGTCTTGTAATTTATTTGCATCTCTTATCTATAATGCTTCACTGAAGTTAATGCATTCCCTTTGTGAGTGATATTAATGAACGCGGGGTGTTTCACTAGGTATCAGAGCTGAAGGTTACTAGATCAGATAAAAGATTTGAAAAATTATTTTCAAAACAGTTTTAAAAGAAGCATTTTCTAAAGAAAAGTTTTCTTTTAAAGGCATATTCCCCAAAGCCATATGCATTATCTTTTGATCCTCTTTTTGAATCGTTGTTTTCCTTCTTTACTGAGTCCCCGGGGCTCCAGGCTTTCTGGGAGGTAAACACATCGCGGCATGGTTTCGTCAGCTTGATGAGACTATGACACCTGTTAAAGGGCGAATAAATGCCCAACTTCCATATATAGCCATAGTAGTTTCACCTGTGGCTAATTTTCTTTCAAGCTTTGTAGGGTTTTCTGTGCGATGGAGGCATCTTTCAAGAGACTTACCAACAAGCCACACAAGGATGGCAAAGATGAGAATGAGGGAGTTTGGCTAAGGAGCACAACCCAAGGATGAGAAACTCATGGATATGGACATGGTTCACAAAGGAGGAATAGAAAAATCTAAGACAAGAGGAAGTGTCGTTATTATGGTATAATGGGTCATATAATTAAGGACGAGGGCAAGAACAAAGGACATGATTTTCAGGAGGGCAAGTGCATGCTCTCACCGCCAGCGTACATGGGAGAGAGGTAGTAGAGGTTCTATTGAAAAAGTATAGTTTTTCTTTTTGATCATCCTGTTAGTACTCTTTTTGATTTTAGCGCTTCACATTCGTTTATATCTGCTTCCATATTTGAGTCTCTGTACCTTAGTACTTGTATAGTTGAAGATCCCATTATCGTCTCAAATCCAATTGGTGGTTCAGCTCGTTTATCTTTGGTTTGTAAGGATTTTAGAATAGCTATATTAAGTATTGAGTTCCAGTGTAATGCTTATGTTTTTGGTTTCATGGGCTATGGGTTGATTCTAGGCATGGATTGGTTAGCTAGTAATTGTGAAAGGAGGGTAGTTAGACTTTTGACTTGCCTCGGGAATACCCTCGAGATTTTGTGCGATCTTAAGGGATCAGTTAGGCTTAGATACCTAGAATCACTTGATGTATCTATCGAATATTTGCGATCCGTTAGAGTAGTCCATGAGTTAGAGTAGTCCATGAGTACGCAGATGCTTAGGGGTTTGTCCTCTAAAACGCAAGATAGACTTCCGCATATATCTAGTTGACAATGTAAAGCCAGTTGCATTACCTGTACGACACATGGCTCGGAGGGAGAGGAGGGAACTCAGTAAGAAAGTAGGGGAGCTACTTGAGGAAGGGTTCATAAGAAGAGAGCTTGAGGAAGACAATCCTTAAAGAAGCATTTACATGATACCACGGAAGTAGTGGAGCGAGCATGCTGAGGGAAGTGGAACTGGAGCAAGATGCCACAATTAGACGAGCTCCTACATGCATCCTTTGATCGGAGGTCAAGAAGTTACGCAACCGAGAGGTCAAGTGGTTAAAGTCCAATGGGGAGATGATCAAGGAGACGCGACTTGGGAGATGGAAGAAAAGATGCATACGTTGTACCCTTTCCTTTTGGAGGGTGTGTTCTTAACTTCTCTCTTTTTTATCGCTTTGTTTATACTTGTTCTATCGTTCAGTATGTCCTCTCGATTACATCTTCGATCTTTAGGTAGGAAAATCCTATGGTTGTAAACATGTGTTTGAGACATGTTATGTTTGGTGGATGCAAGTGTTTGCTCGTGGATGCATTTACATACACATTAGGCACTAGATCGGCTCAATCACTTTCATATTACATATGAATAAGTGTGCATAATTAATTTGATGGATGTATATTGAATGTGTTATCATATGGATGTTGCATTTTAATGAATGATTGTGCACGCATGTAAAAATGATATGTATCATTAGGATTCTATTGCATACATAATGGACGCATGGCACTATCATGAATTGCATTAAGGAGGTCGACTGAGTCAGTAGACCGCCTGATTTTGCATTAGAGTAAGAACATATAAACACACTATGCATATGTTCATGAAAAGCATTAGAAATCTTTTAAGGACAATGGATGCTTGTGGATGATGGATGAGTAGATTGATGATTGGATGGTAGGATATATTCTTCTTAACTCATAGATTTCAGGGACAAAATCTTTTAAGTAGAGGAGAATGTAACACCCCGCATTTTTAATGAAATTGAAAATATGGAGATATGTATATATATTATATACATAGATATGTTTAAGAGAAAAATTAAATAATGACAATAAATATTTCATGTAATAAGTTCATGGAGTGAAATGAAGGAAAAATTAAGTGCAATACATGAAATGCGATGAAACGCATGGGAACACTAAATAAAAAAGAAAAATTTGAAGAGCTTCAGGAATTTTGTCACAAAATTAGTGTCATTGCGTTCATGGCGATTTTCTGATCAATTTAGACTTATGGTTTGCAGAAAACCGATTTAAAATGAAGAAGATATCTTTGAATTAAATATTGCAGCAAAAAATGAAAAATAGGAATGATAAAAGAATAATGTTTAGCATTGTTCTAAGGTTTGTAAGCAAAAGACTTAGTAGCTCATTTGGTCAGAACATGTGACTTGCATACAAGAGGTATAGGGTTCAATCCCCGCTAGCGCCATATTTTTATTTTAGGGGAATAGCTAAAAAGTGGCTTAATGTGAACGTAGTTCAAAAAGTGGTTTAGTGTGAAAATGGTTAATTGGGAAGATAGCTAAAAAGAATATATATATATATATATATATATATATATATATATATATATATATATATGATGTGTACGCATCATGTGGAATACGTGGTGCATTTTTGTTGGTCAAGGATTGTTTTTTTTAATGTGGCTTTTTCTTGTTGGTTGGGTGACAATTTTTCTTGTATTAGGGCTGATGTGGCTTTATTTGATTGGTCTGGTGAGGTGTCTTTGTGTCATGATGATTTGGATGGATCCTAGGTTGATCCAAAGGCAAGAATTAATCCTAGACTTCAATATAATCAACTCAAACCCTAAACCTAAAACACATAAACACATTCTATGAAGCCGTCATGCTGTCTCTCTGAACTAGCGTAGCCTCCATCTTCTTAAAACTAGAATATCTTCTTCAGCTAGAAATCAATTAGAAGAGCATCAATAGTCTACATCAAAGAAATAGCTTAACAAATTCAGAAATCAGATTCCAGGACACAAGAACTGTTCTTTTTCTGTAAGTTCAATTATATTTCAGATTTAAATATATAAAAGTCAAGACTTGTAATAAATCGAATCTAGAACTGTGCCTAATTGTGATTCTGATTCATGTTTATCCTTGTGAAAAATCTGAAATTAACTATGCCTATGAGACTATTGTGATTTGTACAATTGGACCTATCGTATTGTATATTAATTTGGTGATGATTTTTATGTTATGTTATGTACATGTTCATAAGCTAAGTCATGTTCATATATGCTTATATGTTTAGATATACATGCTTGCTTTTATGTTATGTTATGTACATGTTCATAAGCTAAGTCATGTTCATTTATGCTTATATGTTTAGATCTACACGCTTGCTTTTATGTTATGTTATGTTATGTACATGTTCATAAACTAAGCTATGTTCATATTTGCTTACATGTTTTGATCTACATGCTTACATGTATAGATCTAAGTTAATACATATGTTTAAGATCTATGTAAATTCCTATTCATATGTTTAAGATCTATGTTAGTTGGACCTAACTCAAGTACAAGTTCACATTGATATGCTTGATTAAGTTCATATTGTTCATGAAAATTTTGTATTACACATGCTTAGTTAGATTTATATTAATTTTTGTTGTTGGAATGCTACATGTTCCTTTCTTTTCCCTTTTGTTTATAAGTTAGGCTAATTTGCGAGCCTAATATTCTATGTAAATTATGCGAACGAATAATGGGGGAAACATTGGGGTAAAACATTAAATTACATGCTAATGGCATAGATTAGCTCATAATCATGTAAATGATTAATAGCATGAAATGGTATAATTTTATACCATTAATTATGAACATAATTTAAATAGTAAATGTGAAATGACAACACTTGTGAATAATTTACATAAGAACTTGACATAAATGACGGATATGTAAACTAAATAAAGGATGAACATGCCTAACCCGAGGTTAGAATGAGTTGTGGTGTAAAACTGGCCGGAACCGCCTGGCACATCCAGTAACCGCAACAACACAGATCTAATGTGAGAGATTGGTGCATTAGTAAATCAATTAATGCTAATGAACAGGACATGTTAAGAATGATAGGGTTAAGCTAACTAAGGCAACACTTAACCAATACAACATGTTAATTAGATAAATGGTAGGGTTAAGTTAACTAAGGCAACACTTAACCAGTACAAAATGTTAATTAAACCAATGGTAGCGTTAAGTTAACTAAGGCAACACTTAACCAGTACAACATGTTAATTAAACAAATGGTAGGGTTAAGTTAACTAAGGCAACACTTAACCAATACAACATGTTAATTAAACAAATGGTAGGGTTAAGTTAACTAAGACAACACTTAACCAGTACAACATGTTAATTAAACAAATGGCAGGGTTAAGTTGACTAAGGCAACAGTTAACCAGTACAACATGTTAATTAAACAAATGGTAGGGTTAAGTTAATTAAGGCAAGACTTAACCAGTACAACATGTTAACTAAACCAATGGTAGGGTTAAGTTAACTAAGGCAACACTTAACCAATATATAACATGATGTATGATAGGGTCAAGTAACACAAGAAGGCAACACTTAACCAATATATAACATGATGTATGATAGGGTTAAGTAACACAAGAGGGCAACACTTAACCAATATAACATGATGAACGAGTGGGGTTAAGTTAATAGAAAACACTTAACCAATACAACATGATGTGTGGGTGGGTTAAGTTAACATGAATGGACAACACTTAACCAATATTACATAAGCAAAGCGGATAGGGTTAAGGCAAGTTTAACCAATAATACGTATTGACTTGATAAGTGGGAGGGTTAAGTACAACTCGTGTAGGTGGGTAATATTAGTATATATAGGCCCACAAAACTTAACCGTTAAATAAACATGCTTGAATCAGTGGGAGGGTTAAGCGCATCTCGTGTAGGTGGGTAATATTAGTATATATAGGCCCACAAACTTAACCGTTAAATAAACATGCTTGAATCGGTGGGAGGGTTTAGTATATCTCGTGTAGGTGGGTAATATTAGTATATATAGACCCACATACTTAACCGTTAAGTAAACATGCTTGAATCAGTGGGAGGGTTAAGTATATCCCGTGTAGGTGGGTAATATTTGTATATATAGGCCCACAAACTTAACTTGTAGGAAACCCTAGTAACGGGGACCTATTTCGGCAGTAACCCACATAGATGTATCATGGTACCCTAAACGAGGCAGGGTGGGTCATGATTACTGGGTTGATTATAAGTAGTCAAAATAGAGACAGTGGGTACGTCAGTGTTGGTTCCGATGGTTTACGGGCGTGCAAGTACTCCGGAGTGGGAAAAAGCAGGCACTGGGTACCTGTATTTACACATTGTGCATCTTGAATCGTGTCAGGTTGCTATCATAAGGATTGATACAACTTATGGTAGGACCAGCACATGGTATCTACACGCAAGAGAGGGCCGATTGACACAGACACATGGACCATTAATACAAGTAGGGAGCCGATCGATAGGGTAGTAAGGGTACATCTAACATCTTCATGGCAATTAGGCTGATTGAGTGAAGAACCTCCTACTAGATGTAAATCTGAAGGATACCACAATTGTGGGGATTGGGATCACGTTGTAATATTATCATTTTATATAGATTACTAGTTGGGACACTAGTTAGGCAGTGCAGAGATATAGAAATTAGAATAACAGGGTAGTAGCGAAGCAGAGAAAGAGCAGAAGCACATTCAGTTTACCTTGCCTTATCTTGTCTTAAGTTATCTTGTTTTATGATATTGTCCTATTTTCAGTTTATTCAAGTCACGATACTTTATCTTATATACATGCTGAAAAATCACTGGACTTACCAGACTTATGTCTAACCTGTTTTTTTGGTCTTCTTTTCTTCCGTTCCCCCAGTAGTCAGGGAGGGAATAGCTCAGCTTAGTTTGGACGTTTCTCTTTCCAAGCTCGGAGATTCTGTGATGTATGGCTTGGGACCTATTATTTTTGGCTACGGCTGTGATTGCACTTTAATTTGGAGACTTATGCTACTTTGTTATGTTTTATGCTTCTTATATACTCGGAAGTTTTTGAATCAAGACAGAAGTTTTATGTAATACTTTTAAGTATGATTGAGTCAATTTTTGTAAAAGCTTGACTGAACTACGTTGCTTATAAATTGAATTTATTTTCCACTGCTTTATTTGTATGTCTTGTAATTTATCTGCATCTCTTACCTATAACGCTTCACTGAAGTTAATGCATTCCCTTTGTGAGTGACATTAATGAACGTGGGATGTTTCACCAACTCATTACGTTTGTAGTCACCCTCTGCCTTCTCCTGCAAAAGAGTATTAACCTTATCCGCCAGCGCCCTATTCTCCTTTTTAAGGGCATTAACCTCCGCCGCTAAAGAGGAGGCTATCCCTATGGATGCATACTAAGTTTTCAACACCTAAGGTATAGAAATGGATTGAGCCTCCCCCAGAAACAACGTAAAAACAAAAGGCTTTAGAAAAGATAAGTCATCTGATTTGTTGTAGGTAGAAATATTCGGAATCCAAGGGTAAAGAAGTCGGAGTAATGTTAGCAACTTCAGGAGATGAAAGAGCAAGATTCACAAGCCTATCAAAATCTGAAACTGGCCGAGGAGGTACGGGAGAGACAGCAGGCTGAGAAAAGGAAGGCATCGGGAGGCCATGCCTTTCCCCGCCGAGCTCTCCAAAGGTATCGAAGAAGACATGGCTACTTACGGACTTACCATATAGGGAAATATCAAGAAAGACATCAACATCAACCACCTAGTCATCGTCAATAGTAGTAGGATCGAAATTCGACCTTATTTTCGGGGAAACAACAATATCTTCTGAGAAACTAACTGGCTTATCATGCCTGGACTTCTTGGACGGTGATTCAATGTTGGGCTGAGCAAACCTCTTTATAGCTCTGGAACTAGACCGGTTAAAGGCTGCGAGAGCATATGCATCATGAGAAGTTGAAGATCCTAAACAAAGAAGAGTTAAATTAGGAAAAAAAATAAGAATAAGAAAATGAGAGAAAGAATGACAAACTTTGCCTAATCAAAGGTATGATCTCATCAAAATCACCTAGAAAAATGGGAGAACCTACATTGAGCGTGCTAGAACTCAGCGACAGTCCTTTAGAACCAGAAAATTAGATGGGAGGTTGCCCTAGTATCTTCTGCCCTGGGCGAACCAAGCCATACTGACGAAGCCTGTCGGAGGCTTAAAGAAATGACTGGCACATATGCTCCACAGGTGCTTTGAAGATAGCCTCGAAACTATACTTCCTCCGTCATTAAAATCATATCTTTAAAAGGGGGTTCTGTGATAAAAGAAAGGATATGGATAAACGAAAGCCACAAAAATAAAACAATTACTTTCCAAAATAAGAAGCAGACCATAAACAACGAATTTTCCTAATATGCCGGGAGGGCATTTAATGAGAAAAAACTGATCTTCCCATGGCTTAGTCTTGCTAATGCTATCGCTAATCGGTCTTCTTGTGGGATTAGCCCTCCACATCGGCAACTCCGAACTTTTAGAAAATCAGGCCATACGACGAATGAGTTTAAGGCTTAAAGAATCATGACCTGACGCAAGTGCTAGAGCATCCAAGCATAAAAGAGTTGTATATGTATTGGGCGAGAGTTGAATAGGAGAAACTCTCAAACCACACAAAAGCTTGTGTTAAAAGGGGGAAAGGAAGAAAGCCTCCATGTCAGATATGAATCGCTGAATATGCAAAATACTTTTCTAGAGGGTTTTTGAGGAAATCTATAGAAGAAGCTACGACAACATCAATATCTAATATACCAAAACTGTCTAATATAGCCTTCGCTGAATCTTGGGAAGTGATCGAGGAAGGCCTTGGAGCAAATTCCTTATTAGGCCGTGAAACCTTAGAATTTTTGGTCTTCACCTTAGCAGGACTTTTACTAGATATGACTCTGCCAGGTGAGACCAATCCATCACAATGCCATTAGTATGCATACTTCTTACATAAATGCATGCATTACACTTATTAATAGATTGAGCATCATTATATCTTGTTAACATAAAGTTCGATTTGTCATAAGACAAATCGAACCCAGATACTGAATGTAAAAAGGATTGTACAAAATGTACTTTCATTAGTGGATAGCTAAGTTGTTAGTGACAGAGTAAGTAGATATCCTAACATCATAATTTTTAGGATGGGAAATATGCATTTGAAATATCACTAGCAGTGCAATGGGAATTTTGTCAGAATTGAAGAATTCAATATTACCACCCCAAAACTTCGTTAGACAAAACAAAAAAATGGAAGTGGATTAGCCCTAATTATGTTGGAATCATTTCATATCGATGACATAGAATCTTAATTAGTGAAAAAAGTTTCTTTCTTCTTGTGTATCTTGTTTTGCGCATCACATTTCCTAAACAAGGTAATATATGAAATAGTTGGCCGCTCATATTGGACATTAATAACAATGAAGGAGATTTTTATCACTTAAACCCATTTTACATTTAGCATAAACTTAGTCGGCTCCCCTGTCAATTTTAGTACATAATTAAGATTACAACTTATGGTAGGAATAAAAATACTAACAAAGAATCGAGCTTTGATTTTTCAAAGGGAAAATTTGAATGGCTTTTAAGAGAAAATGGTAATCTTACTCGAGAATTTTATTTGCAGGTGAAAGAAAGAAATAAGGGAGAAGAAGAATTTATATTCAGATTTCAAGGCCGATCCAGACCGTAATGGCAGAGACCAATCAACGCTTCCGATTGAGGAAGATCAAAAGACATGGAGATGACACTACGAAAAAGACAAAAAGCTTGACTAGAAAATTCAAAGATACACCTTTACTGGGGGGGGGGCAATGTTACTACCGGAATTAACTCCGAAACAAGCTGATGGTGAAGGGGTAGCAAATGAACACAAATACAAAAGGACCCTTTTTGGAAGCAAAATCCAATCACTAGAGAGAACTCAAATGGTACACTATTCCGACATAGTCCATCCGTCAGTATTAATCTCGCAGCGGGGTTCTATAACAAAAGGTCTTCTAAGTTTGAAACTAAGAAAGAGTGAGGCAAGAGCTCCGGTAATCGAAACCCAGAAGGATGGAAGGGCTGTCAATATTAACTTGCTCAATACCGATACATCAGGGGGCAAAGGCATCAAGAATATCAAGTCAAAAGTACATAAGGATTATCCGAAACAAGCTTCCGAAACCATTACTATGTGGACACTGAAAGGACACATTGATAAACAACAGACAAATCTCTGAGAGTTACCTTCTAGAAGACCAGGCTATACCCGAAGACTCCACTGGAAGGCAAACCGGAACCTTAGAAGGGATACGGGCTATCCATACTAATCTGCTTAGTACAAACGTCGACAGTGGTTCTGAACCGGCAGCCATTTACATACATCACGAGAGCAAGCTCCCCAAAGTATTCACGAGAAAGCCGGAAGCCTACACCCGAAAACTAACAAAAGGAAGTTCAAATTCCTTCCAAAATCCTTTTACATCAACAAGCTCACATCAATCTCGAAGAAGCCTCAACTGACTGGGGCCCTCCTTCTGGATGCTATAATCAGCACCACAAAGCGGCCAAGAGCTAAAACATCCGAGACTAAGTAGAAAAGCGACCGATACAGGCTTCTGCAATCCCAATGGCCCAAGAGCAGAAGGGGCTCCGAATTCTCTATAAATAAGACCCCTGAGGTCACATTTGGGGGACGGTTTTCTCATTCTTATTCTTGTATTCTTCTTCTTGGGAGTAAATCCGAATTCTTAGACAGATTTGGGGGTTTCTTCTATTATATTCATGTATTCCAAATCAAAGATCAATAAAAGACAGAATTAATACTTATGATATTTCTTTATGAGTTTGCCATGCGATTTGTTAGTTGTTGTTGCCACAACTTACTGCTTACTTCCTGCATGTACATAAGCCTTTACCCAAGTCTTTCCGCATGACAAGTGAAACTACCCCTTCCTAAGCTTTGTATAGAACCCCTTTCTACCATCCGTTAAGTCCTTTATCAAGAGTTGTGTTTTGGAATACATCCTCCCAAGGTAACCGTTGGTTCTTGAAATCGCTTAAGCGTGATGCTTACCCTGCTGAGGGAAGAGTAACTATTCTTTCGGATACTTGACCTTGATACCTAGGAAATGATGAACTAATTCAAACTTGCAAAGGCTAAGAAACCTACTTTTCCTAGGTCCACTTCCATAGACCTACTTCTGGTGTTGAAGAAAAATATCATTAACAAGTCCATTATGAAAAATTAGTTGTGAGTTCAACAAACTCACTCTATGTACTATTCCAAGTTTCTAATCCTACTGATTGTAAATATATTTTCATTATACATGCCCAATATAAATAATTACTACCATTAAACAGTGGGGGTCTAACAGTGGACTGACCCTCTACAAAAGAACTATTATTACCAGTGTTGGTTGCCATTTAATATTTTCAAAAATCAGATTTTTGAAAAACCCTGCTCTGATGCCAATTGTTAGGGAATGCGAAATGTGGATCTTAAGGCATAACAAACACTAGAGGGGGGATTAATAGAGTTTTAAAGGAATTAAAAAAAAGGCTAAAACTTGTATGATCTACTATATGAATCACACAACATAGAGATGATCACAGACACAGAATCAAACACAAACAAAAAAATAAGCAAAAAATGAAATGAAAAAAGGAATGAGCACACTAGATTTTATACTGGTTCGGATTGCTCCTACGTCCAGTCCCACGCAACGCTAGATTGCACGGAGTTTTATTACTAGATCAAAATCTAAGTACATTCCCATTGATTTCACGGCTACACGGTTAACACCGATTCCACTACCCTTGATTTCATGGCTACAAGGTTCACACCGTTTCCTTTCATTGATTTCACAAGTATAAGGAACATACCATTTCACGAACAATCCCAAATGATAGCAATAGCTCTATAACTCTTCAATAGCACTTCAATTCAGAGAGCAATGAGTAGAAAGTGAGAAGAGAAGAAGTTTTATGTATTTAGAATAGAAATCGAAAGATTAGAAGTGTAGAAATCATAAAAATATGAAATAATAACGGAGGGATAAAAGGGGCGAAGATAGAGAAGAAGAATGGTTAGAAATTCGAAATCAATCCCTATTTATAAGATTTGAAAGGTTGTAATGCTTCTACAACGTTACAAATAGCGAAAAGACACTTCCTGTAACACCCAAGCAGGACATAAGAGATAACTAAAGAATAACTAATTATTAGAAAAAGAATTAAATGAAACGATTACGCCATTGCGTTCGTCTCGGAATTTTGCTTGGAATAGAGTCCAAGTTTGCATAAATCGGACTTCGTATGAAGAAGTTATGGCCTTCGGAAGATTCAACAAAAATTCAGAATTTACATAGAAAAATACCCAGGTAGGTCGACCTCCCCCCTACAGGTCGACCTGTTTTAGCCCAAATCCGATTTACTTTGGCTTGTGACGTGGTTTTCTCTATTTTGATGGTCCGGATTAGTTCTAGTTGATATCTAAGGCACAAAACACTTCTGTTCTCCTATAAATACATCACTAAGCCAAAACCTAAATCTCTTACATTATTCTCTAGCCTCTATTGCTCTCTCTATAACACCCCTATGTCCCACATCATGGAAGCCTGTGTGAAGTGGGTATTTATATAGTATAGCCCATCTCTTACTAATGCCGAGGCCTAGTGATGGAAAACCCTACACCTGAGAGGTGGAAAAGTAGGGACAAAATCGTTGTTAGTAGGGAGGTTGGCTCAGTCTATGTGGCAACGCCATGTGTTGGCGGATCTCGAAACTCAGCCGAGGCCTTTTGAGGAACAAAACCCCACACCTATACGGTGGCTAAGTTGGGGACAATATCTTGCGTGAACGGAGGTGTGGGCTGTTATAGTGGTATCAAAGCCAATACCCCACCGGAATTGTGGCTCCTGTGTGGACCACAACGCCTGGATGAGGTGTTTGTGAGCCAACGGGGATGTTGGGCTCTATAGGAGGGGAAAATGTAACACCCCTAAGTCCCACATCATGGAAGACTGTGTGAAGTGGGTACTTATATAGTATAGCCCATCTCTTACTAATGCCGAGGCCAAGTGATGGAAAACCCTACACCTGAGAAGTGGCAAAGTAGGGACAATATCGATGTTAGTAGGGAGGTTGGCTCAGTCTGTGTGGCAACGCCATGTGTTGGCGGATCTTAAAACTCAGCTGAGGCCTTTTGAGGAGCAAAACCCCACACATATACGGTGGCTAAGTTGGGGACAATATCTTGCATGAATGGAGGTGCGGGCTATTACACTCTCCTTCTCTAAAAAATAAATCGGTGGCGTTGCTACTCTGCTGAAACGTAAGCTAGAACTAGTACATCTTCTTCTTCCAATCTAAATAGGATTAAAAGAACAATTAGTCTACATCAAAGGCGAGCAATACAGTTTCAGAATACAGATTCCAGAAAACAAGACTTTCCTTTGTTTTGTAAGTTCAAGATTACTTTTAGATTTAGACAACCAATTATAGTATGGACGTGGAATAAAATGAATTTGGACTTATGCTTGATTTTATTTTTGGATCTATTCTTAGCCTTTGTGAATCTATGACTTTGGGTTGCTTCTTATAGATCCAATCGAACCTATACAAGTTGTCGAACCTAGTTTATTATTCGAGCCTTTCATGTCCGTAATATTGTTCATAATCAGATCTATATGCCTGCAATGATTCTAAATTTGTTTATTCAGTTATGTTGTAATTCTATTAGAATTGTAATTCTTGTGTTTTGGGACTATCATCTTGTGCCAGTTCTTATGCCTATCATTATCATATTATTCCTATTTGTTCCTTTTTATTTGTGAATCTAGATTGACTTATAATTTAGGTTGAATCGCGATATACGTACGATGGAAATACGAGGAAAGTTTGGGTTATTGGGGGCATAAACATGAGATTGACAGTATAGGCATAACATAATTGGGGAAAGTAACAGAACATAACATATTTGGTGAAATGGTTGGGCAAAACTTGTAATTGACTTTGGGGCATTGTTATCATTATAACTGCAAGTTTGGGTTAGTTGGCTTGTTATCATTAGAATATCAAAATTAGACTGGGCTTAACTATTGATTTGGAACACCAAATATATGACATAGTGATTTTGGGAATGACTATTATTGCAAGTTTGGGAAGACGGGGTATAGCCTATTTTGATTAATAACTTGAAATTTCATGTAATTGACATATTTGGCTCATAACCATGTAAATGGTTCATGGCATGTAAAGGTATAATTTATATACCAAAGATTATGGACATGATTTAGAAGGAAAGTGGGCCATGACAGTAATTGATTTATAATTTACATATAAATATGAAGGATAAACATGAAAATTACATGGCATAGATTGGTTCATAAAATTGTATATTTAGTATACCATTAATTGTGAACATAATTAAAAGGATAATTATGGCATAATTAAATTAGGAATAATTTCCATGTGGAATTTGTCATAAATAAGAAATATGTAAATTGTAGGAAAGATGAATATGCCTAACCCGAGGTTAGATTGAGTTGTAGTGTAAAACTGCCCGGAACCACCCGGCTGTCCAATAACCACAAAAATACATATCTAATGTGGGAGGTTAGGGCATTGAGCCCAATAAGGACCCGAGGTTACACTGAGTTGCGATGTAAAACTGCCCGGAACCGACCGACACATCCAGTGACCGCAACAATACCTGTCTAATGTGAGTGGTTGGTGCTTTAATGAATGAACTGATACTTAACCAATATGACATATGGGTGGGTTAAGTTAAACATGAATGGACAAAGGACACCTAACCAGCAAGACGTGACATAGGGCAGGGTTAAGTTAACTAAGGGATCACTTAACTGTTATAACATGTTAACTAAACACATGGTAGGGTTAAGTTAACTAAGGCAGCACTTAACCGTTATAACATGTTAACTAAACAGATGCTAGGGTTAATTTAACTAAAGTAATACTTAACCAAAATATATAATGACTTGTGGTAGGGTTAAGTTACACAAGAGGATACACTTAACCAATATATAATGACATGTGGTGGGGTTAAGTAATACAAGAGGAAAACACTTAACCAATTATATTACACGATGTACGGAAAGGGTTAAGTTAACACGAGAGGGCAACACTTAACCAATATAACATGATTTGAGGTAGGGTCAAGTTAACACCAGAAAGAAATACTTAACTAACATGACAAGACAAGTGGGTGAGTTAAGTTAACTTGAATTGATTAATGACACTTGACCAATATAACTTGATGAACGAATGAGGTTAAGTTAAATGGGAAATACTTAACCAACATAACCAGATGAATGAACAGGGATAAGTTAATAAATCACACTTAACCAATCCAAAATGATAAGTGAGAAAGGTTAAGTTAATAAGAACCACTTAACCAACATGGCATGACGAGTAGGAGGGTGAAGTACACGTCGGGTTGGTAGGTAATATTAGTAAATATATAGGCCCACAAAACTTACCCATTGTATAAACATGCTTGAATCCATGGGAAGATTAAGTATACATCGGGTTGGTGGGTAATATTAGTAAATATAGGCCCATAAAACTTAAGCATTATATAAACATGCTTGAATCGGTGGGAGGGTTAAGTACATATCGGGTTGGTGGTTAATTATTAGAAAATATAGGCCCACAAACTTGACCAGTAGGAGACCCTAGTAACGGCGACCCATTTCAGTAGTAACCCACATAGATGTATCACGGTACCATGAGCTAGGCAGGATGGGCCACGATTAATGGGCTGCTTATAAGCAGTCAAAACAACGGCAGGGGGTACGTCAGTGTAGGTTGCAACGGTTTACGGGCGTGCACGTACTCCAGAGCGGGGAAAAAATAGGCACTCGGTAACAGTAATTATACACTGTGCATCTTGATTCGTGTCGGGTCGCTATCATAAGGAATGATACACCTTATGGTAGGACTAGCACAGGGTATCTACATGCAAGAGGAGGGCCAATTAACACAGACACATGGAACAATTGTACAAGTAGGGAGCCGATCGATTGGGTAGTAAGGGCACATCTAACATCTCCATGGCAATTAGGCTGATTGAAGTCGAATCCTCATAATAGATGTACACCTAAAGGCTACCACAATTGCGGGGATTGGGATCACGTTGTAATATTATCCTTTATACATATTACTAGTTGGGACACTCGTTAGGTGGTGCAGAGATATAGAAATTAGAATAACAGGGTAGAAGCGAAGAAGAGAATAGTTAACATGCGATGTTATACTTAGTTTATCTTGCCTATTGCTTATCCTGTGTATCCTATGTTCCTTATCATCATGCTTATGTCTTTATTCAGTTTAATTCATGTCATGTTGTTCTTTCTTGTTAATATGCTGGTAGCTGGACTTACCAGACTTATGTCTGACCTAGTTTTGTTTCGCCTCTTTTCTTCCGTCCCCCCCAGGTTCTCAGGGAGGAAACAATTCTGCTCAGCTTGGACTACTTGTTGCTTCAAGATCATCATGTATTGCTTTAGATTCAGTCTCATTTCAGCTATGGCTTGCTTTACTCTATTGGAGAATAAATCATTGTTATTTTTATGCTTCTTTTATACTTGGAAGTTTTTAAATCAAGACAGATGTTCTATGTATTACATTTAAGAATGATTGAGGAAATTTTTGTAAAAGCTTGACTGAATTAAGTTGTTCATAAAATGTCTTTATTTTTCCGCTGCTTTATTTGTCTATCTTGTAATTTATCTGCATCTTTTACCTATAATGCTCCATCGAAGTTAAGCCATTCCCTTTGTGAGTGACTTTAACGGAGGCAGGGTGTTTCACTTGGTATCAGTGTTGAAGGTTACCGGATCAGATAAAAGATTTGGAAAATTATTTTCAACGGTTTTATAAGAAGCATTTTCAAAAGAAATTTTTTTGTTTTAAAGACAGATTTCCCAAAACCATATGCACTTTCTTTTGGTCCTCTGTTTGAATCTTTGTTTCCTTCTTTCCTGAGTGTCTGGGGCTCCTGGCTTTTTGGGAGGTAACCTCATCGCGGCATGGTTCCGTAGGCTTGATAAGACTACGATATCTGTCAAAGGGCGAAGAAGTGCCCAACTTCCATCTATAGCCGCTGTAGTTTCACCTATGGCTAATTTCTTTCGAGCTTTGTAGGATTTTCCGTGCGATAGAGGCAGCTTTCAAGAGACCTGTCAACAAGTTACACAAGTATTACAAAGATGAGAATGAGGGAGTTTGGCTAAGGAGCACAACCCAAGGATAAAGAACTCATGGATATGGACTTGGTTCACAAAGAAAGAGGATTAAGTGGAAGAATCACAAGACAAGAAGGAAGGAAAGAATAGAAAAACCTAAGACAAGAGGAAGTGTCTTTATTAGGGTATAACGAGTCATATAATTAAGGACAAGGGCAAGAACAAAAGAAAGGATTTTCAGGAGGGCACGTGCATGCTCTCACCGCCAGCGTACTGGAGAGAGAGGTAGAGATTAGTTTATCTTTCCGATCCTCCTGTTAGTACTCTTCTTGACTTTAGCGCCTCACATTCGTTTATATTTGCTTCCATAGTTGAGTCTCTGCACCTTAGTACTTGTATAGTTGAAGATCCCATTATTGTCTCAAATCCAATTAGTGGTTCGGCTCATTTATCTTTCGATTGTAAGGATTTGAGGATATCTATCGTAAGTATTGGGTTTAAGCGTAATGGTTATGTTTTTGGTTTCATGAGCTATGGGTTGATTCTAGGAATGGATTGGTTAGCTTGACTTTTGACTTGCCTCGGGAATACCCTCGAGATTTCGTGTGATCCTAAGGGATCAGTTAGGCTGAGCTACCTAGAATCACTTGATGCGTCTATCGACGATTTGCGATCCGTTAGAGTAGTCCATGAGTACGCAAATGTTTTTGATTAGGGTAGGGGTTTTCCCCCTAAAACTCGAGATAGACTTCCACATATATCAAGTTGACAATGCAAAGCCAATTATGCGATCAACAATAGTTTTGGAGCAAGATTGGCGAGGATAGCCAGAGTCGGTTAAGTCCTCAAATTGTTTGGTTGTTTTTCAAGTATCATTTCACATAACTCATCCAAATTCGGAGGAGGTATTCCTTGGGTGCTTGTCTGATATTGGTTTAGGCTTTTGGGGCTTGTACTTGAGGAATATCGAGTTCGACTAGGATGGTTTGCGTGAGAAATAGGTGGTTGTCGCGGGCGCCCTAAGTAAGACTGACCTTAAGAGAGGTTAAAAGTACATAAAAATCTTTAGCTTTAGACCCTCAGATTTGTGACGTGATAGTTAAGCTAAGTAGAGGAGAGACCTCTAATCATCTTAGTATATACACCTGGTATTATCGTTAACACATGTTTATCTTGGAAAGATAGTTCGACTACATTGGATACCCTCTAGCATAGTAAGTGATCGAGGTCTATCTTTACTAGCGGGTTTTGGGAAATGGAGGTTAAGAAGCTATGCAAATCGTGAAGTTAAGACAGTCAGAGCAATATGGAGTGAAGCTCAAGAAGATGTGACTTAGAAGACTGAAGATTAGATACGCACATCATACCCTTTCTGGGGGTATATCCTTGATCTCTCTTTTTCTGTAAAGTTTATTTGCTAGTCTTTATCTTTTAAGTATATCCTCTCGATCCTATCCTCGATCCTTAGGTAGAAGCCAATGGATGTAAACATGTGTTTGGAGCATGTTATGTTTGTAGGATGCAAGTGGATGTAAGTGTTTGCTGGTGGTTGCTCGTGGATGCATATACACACATTAGGCACTAGATCGGCTCAGTCGCTTTCATATTGCATATGCATGAGTGAATTTTTATATATATGAATTGAAACTTGATGTGTTATCATATGGATGTTGCATTTGTATGAATGATTGTGCACTCATGTAGAAGTTATAAAGTATGATTAGGAATACTTGCATACATGATGGACTCATAGCACTAACATGATTCGCATTAAGGAGGTCAACTGAATCAGTAGATCGCCTGATTTTACATTTGGGTAAGGACATATACACACACTATGCATATGTTTATGAAAACATTAGAAACCTTTTTAAGGACAATGGATGCCTGTGATTGAATGGCTAAGTAGATGGTTGTTAGATGGTAGCATATACATTCTTCTTAACTTGAAGATTTCGAGGACGAAATCCTTTAAGTAGGGGGGAATGTAACACCCCGTAATTTTAAAATAGGACATAAAAGATAACTAAAGAACAATTAATTATTAAAATAAGAATTAAATGAAACGGGTTATGCCATTGCGTTCGTCTCGGAATTCTGCTTGGAATAGAGTCCAAGTTTGCGTAAATCGGACTTCGTATGAATAAGTTATGGCCTTCGGAAGATTCAACAAAAATTCAGAATTTACATAGAAAATACCCAGGCAGTTCGACTTGGAGGTCGACCTGGGGGTTGACCTACCCAGGGAGGTTGACCTGGGGGTCGACCTGGGTCATAGGTCGACCAAGATGTCGACCTGGGGGTCGACCTCCCCCTTACATGTCGACTTGTTTTGGCCCAGATCCGAATTTCATTGGCTTATGACGTGGTTTTGGCTGTTCTGATGGTCCAGATTGGTTCTATGTTGATATTTAAGGCCCTAAATACTTCTGTTCTCCTATAAATACACCCCTAAGCCAAAACCTAAATCTCTTACATTATTCTCTAGCCTCTATTGCTCTCTCTATCTCTAAAAAATAAATCAATGGCGTCGCTACTCTGCTGAAACCTATGCTAGAACTAGTACTTCTTCTTCTTCCAACCTGAATCGGATTAAAAGAACATTTAGTCTACATCAAAGACGAGCAATACAGTTTCAGAATACAGATTCCAGAAAACAAGACTTGCCTTTGTTTTGTAAGTTCACGATTACTTTCAGATTTAGACAACCAATTATAGTATGGACATGGAATAAAATGAATTTGGACCTATGCTTGATTTTTTGTTTGGATCTATTCTTAGCCTTTGTGAATCTATGACTTTGGGTTGCTTCTTATCGATCCAATCGAACCTATACAAGTTGTCGAACCTAGTTTATTATTCGAGCCTTTCATGTCCATAATATTGTTCATAATCAGATATATATATATATATATATATATATATATATATATATATATGCCTGCAATGATTCTAAATCGGTTTATTCAGTTATGTTGTAATTCTATTAGAACTATAATTCTTGTGTTTTGGGACTATCATCTTGTGCCAGTTATTATGCCTATCATTGTCATATTATTCCCATTTGTTCCTTTTTATTTGTGAATCTAGATTGACCTATAATCTAGGTTGAATCCCGATATACGTACGATGGAAATACGGGGAAAGTGTGGGTTATTGGGGTATAAACATGAGATTGACAATATTGGCATAACATAATTGGGGAAAGTAACTGAACATAACATATTTGGTGAAATGGTTGGGTAAAACATGTAATTGACATTGGGACATTGTTATCATTATAACTGCAAGTTTGGGTTAGTTGGCTTGTAAACCAAGTTTTGTCCATACACTGTGAATTAGAATATCAAAACTGGATTGGGCTTAACTATTGATTTGGAATGCCAAATATATGACATAGTGATTTTGGGAATGACTATTATTGCAAGTTTGGGAAGACAGGGTGTAGCCTATTTTGATTAATAACTTGAAATTTCATGTAATTGACATATTTGGCTCATAACCATGTAAATGGTTTATGGCATGTAACGGTATAATTTATATACCAAAGATTATGAACATGATTTAGAAGGAAAGTGGGCCATGACAATAATTGATTTATAATTTACATATAAATATGAAGGATAAACACGAAAATTTCATGGCATAGATTGGTTCATGAAATGGTATATTTAGTATACCATTAAATATGAACTTAATTAAAAGGATAATTATGGCATAATTAAATTAGGAATAATTTAGTCATAAATAAGAAATATGTAAATTGTAGGAAAGATGAATATGCCTAACCCGAGGTTAGATTGAGTTGTTGTGTAAAACCGCCCGGTTGTCCAGTAACCACAACAATACATATCTAATGTGGGAGGTTAGGGCATTGAGCCCAATAAGGACCCGAGGTTAGACTGTGTTGCGGTGTAAAACTGCCCGGAACCGTCCGGCACATCCAGTGACCGCAACAATACTTGTCTAATATGAGTGGTTGGTGCTTTAATGAATGAATTGATACTTAACCAATATGACATATGTGTGGGTTAAGTTAAACATGAATGGACAAAGGACACCTAACCAGAAAGATATGACATAGGGCAGGGTTAAGTTAACTAAGGGATCAACTGTTATAACATGTTAACTAAACAGATGGTAGGGTTAAGTTAACTAAGGCAGCACTTAACTGTTATAACATGTTAACTAAACAGATGCTAGGGTTAATTTAACTAAAGTAACACAACCAAAATATATAAGACTTGTGGTAGGGTTAAGTAACACAAGAGGATACACTTAACCAATATATAATGACATGTGGTGGGGTTAAGTAATACAAGAAGAAAACACTTAACCAATTATATAACACGATGTATGGAAATGGTTAAGTTAACACGAGTGGGCAACACTTAACCAATATAACATGATTTGAGGTAGGGTCAAGTTAACACCAGAAGGAAAAACTTAACCAACATGACAAGACGAGTGGGTAACTTAAGTTAACTTGAATTGATTAATGACACTTGACCAATATAACTTGATGAATGAATGGGGTTAAGTTAAATGGAAAATACTTAACCAACATAACCTAATGAATGAATAGGGATAAGTTAATAAATCACACTTAACCAATCCAACATGATAAGTGAGAAAAGTTAAGTCAATAAGAACCACTTAACCAACATGGCATAACGAGTAGGAGGGTTTAGTACATGTCGGATTGGTGGGTAATATTAGTAAATATATAGGCCCACAAAACATAACCATTATATAAACATGCTTGAATCTGTGGGAAGGTTAAGTATACGTCGGTATGGTGGGTAATATTAGTAAATATAGGCCCACAAAACCTAACAATTATATAATCATGCTTGAATCGGTGGGAGAGTTAAGTACATATCGGGTTGGTGCTTAATTATTAGTAAATATAGGCCCACAAACTTAACCAGTAGAAAACCCTAGTAACGGGGACCCATTTCAGTAGTAACCCACATAGATGTATCACGATACCATAAGCTAGGCAGGATGGGGCACGATTACTGGGCTGATTATGAGTGGTCAAAACAACGGAAGGGGGTACGTCAGTGTAGGTTCCGACGGTTTACGGACGTGCACGTACTCCGGAGTGGGAAAAAAAACAGGCACTGGGTACCAGTAGTTATACACTGTGCATCGTGATTCGTGTCGGGCCGCTATCATAAGGATTGATACACCTTATGGTGGGATCAGGGCAGGGCATCTACACGCAAGAGGGGGCCGATTGACACAGACACATGGAACATTTGTACAAGTAGGGAGCCGATCGATAGGGTAGTAAGGGTACATCTAACATCTTCATGGCAATTAGGCTGATTGAAGTGGAATCCTCATAATAGATGTACACCTAAAAGCTACCACAATTGCGAGGATTGGGATCATATTGTAATATTATCCTTTATGCAGATTACGATGCTCGTTAGGTGGTGCAGAGATATAGAAATCAAATAACATGGTAGTAGTGAAGCAGAGAATAGTTAACATGCGATGTTATACTTAGCTTATCTTGCATGTTGCTTATCTTGTGCATCCTATGTTCCTTATCATCATGCTTATGTCTTTATTCAATTTAATTCATGTCATGTTGTTCTTGCTTGTTCATATGTTGAAAGTAGCTGGACTTACCAGACTTATGTCTGACCTAGTTTTGTTTCGCCTCCTTTCTTCCGTTTCCCCCCAGGTTCTAAGGGAGGAAACTCTTCTGCTTAGCTTGGATTACTTGTTGCTTCAAGATTATCATGTATTGCTTTGGATTCAATCTCATTTTAGCAATGGCTTGCTTTACTCTATTGGGGAATAAATCGTTGTTATTTTTATGCTTCTTTTATACTTGGAATTTTTTAAATCAAGACAGAAGTTCTATGTATTACATTTAAGTACGATTGAGGAAATTTTTGTAAAAGCTTAACTTAATTAAGTTGTTTATAAAATGTCTTTATTTTTCCGCTGCTTTATTTGTCTGTCTTGTAATTTATCTGCTTCTTTTACCTATAATGCTCCAACGAAGTTAAGGCATTCCCTTTGTGAGTGACCATAACGGAGGCGGGGTGTTTCACTTCCTTTCAAAACTGAAAATATGACACTTGTATGTCGACATATGCTCCTATGTGTGTCGATATAAATGTTCTAAAAAATTAAATTTTGAATATTTTTCCAAGTGTTTTACTATACATATAATTTTGGAAATTCTTGAACTAAAAAATAATGATATAATGAATATTGTAAAGTCGAAAATCATATGAAATCATAAATATAAATTATATAAACATATTTATAAAGTTTAAAACTAAATAAATATAAAATTATAAAAGTATATAACGATATACACTAATGAGCTTTGAAACTTAAGTTTAAAATCAAAGGTAAGACCGAAAAACTAATTAAAATTAGAATTTTAATTTTGACAAATTGAATTTGAAAATTATAATTAAAAAAACAAATTTTGAATTCGAACTTGGAGTGCTATTCAGAGTCTTAAATATAAACTAGGCGCTATTACTATATTTATCTTGAACTCTTGATTTCTTGCTTACTTAAGAGTCTTGAATATTTTCTGAATTCTGAATTACTTGAATCTCTAAAACTGTACAGTCTTCAGTATTAATACATATATACAACTCCTGCATATATATATATATATATGTGTGTGTGTGTATATATATATTCTAGATAGAGATGTTAGTATATATTTTATAATCAATTAATACTGAAATAAGGTTGTTGTCATCAAAATTGCATTCTCCAACAATCTCCCCCTTTTTTTATGATGACAACCATAGTTTATAAAATATTCATACCTGTTCATACCTGTTGATGATGATCCTTCTAATACTCCCTTGTCAATATGAATCCTATACATTATATTTAAACTGAGTCTATATTTTATAATTTCTCCCCCTTTGCATTATCAAAAAGAAATTCTAACAATACTCCCCCAAAATCCTATATCTATCTATACCTATACTCGTACTAAAGTAAATTCCTCCCCCTAAATTTATGACTATAATCAATACCAAGTGTATAAAATTTACAAGTGTATCAATCCATATATATACAAGTTTTCAAATCAATCCAAGAAAACCAATCCAAGAAATATTTACATATGTTTTAATATATATATATATATGTGTGTGTTTAAAGCAATTTATACTAATCAATACATAAGTTCAAACAAATTCAAAGAAACTAAAACCAACCAAATCATACCAAACAATCAAACGTTTCTTGGGACTTCTACCCGTCCATCTTCTCCAAAGATCAGATCCTTCTTGATTACTTCCCAATCTTCATCTTCTTTTGTTGGTGGTGCCATAGCGAGATATTGTCTTCGTCTCTGAAAAGAGAAAATATTAGCCAACAAATGGCATAAATGTGCTTCTTTTGTTGTTCAAACATCTTTATTTGGATTAATTCAGGATGATGCTAGCTTCGTAGTATTATGGAAAGGACGTTCTTGAAGGAATTTAATGTCTCTTCAAGATTTTCACTCAAGTTATGAATTGGATTTTCCATAGTTTTGATAAGGATTGAATAGAGAAGAAGGAAGAATGCTATAATGAATTTTTTGGGATGAAGTAGGCTTAAATAGGGACTGGAATTCGTTGGATTTGAATGGACATAAGTTAGTTATTTAATTTTAAATTTTGATTTTTTTTGAAAAACTAGAAGTTATATGTCGACATAAGCAATTATGTATGTTGACATACTTTGCTAAAAAAATTCAAATTTTAAATCTTTTGTTACTATATTATATTATATTTATTTCTAAAGTTTTTTGTAGTAATTTAAAGATGATTTGATATAAATAAAACTCCATTCATTACTTCTTAAAGAGAAAATACATCCAACTAATTACGAGACACTAAATACGAGATTCGAAAATAAAATACAAGCAAATACTAAAGATAACTTAAACTAGATAGGCTAGATATCAGCGGATGATGAGGAGGAAGATGAAATTCCAAGTTTTCTTTCTATCTTTCTTATGAACTTGGTCATTTTGGTAAAACTCTTTTTGAGTTTCTTTTGATTTTTAACGATTTTCACTTGATTTTGAACAATCGCCTCTTTGGAAATGGTTCTGGTGTTAATTGGAAACTCAACATTTTCCAAAGAAGTTTCTTCTTCTTCAGTTTCCATAGGCTCTAGTTCTTGTTGCATTAGAGCTTGTTTATCTTTGAATGTCTCATAAGGTGTGAAAGTGAGCGGAATTTGCATAAGGTGTATGTTTGTGGAGTCAAACACCTTTCTTGATACAATTTTTTCTCTATGAATATCAACTCCGAAATACTTGAAAATACGAGTGAGATAAACACCATAATAAAGAGTGTGTTCTCTTGATGATGTTTCTATAGGCTTGAATTCTTTTAAGATCATGTCGGCCTGATTGATGTTATATCCACCAATAATAGCTAAGAGTGCTTTTTGTACCTTGAGAGTTAGGTTGTTAAAATTTCTGGAATGAGGAGTGATGGTATATTGAAGGAGAAGGTTTACGATTCTTTTTTTTTGGGTGGAAAAAGAGAATTTTGAATTCCATGTGAGCATTGCATTCAAATATGTGGTGATAAGTTTCTAAACTAGTCTCATCAGTATTGAAACCCGAAAAATCTGAGCCTGTGCTTCAACAATTCATGATATTGCCTAGGATTTCGTAATCTAGAACAATTAGTGTGCCTTTTACACTACTCCAAATTTGATCTTCATTTCCTTCGTAAAAGCCGCGATTAAGATTTGCATAGAACATTTTGACAAGCTTGGGTAAAATACTTTATCGTTATCCCGAGCATCAATAAAGCTCATTACTTCATTGTGATTGAAAAGAGAAGTAAGATCATAGGATGGAAAGTCTCCAAAGATGGCGAAAGCACCCGTATTGACTTTTGCATTTGCTATATAGTCAACATAGGTTTTGATTGCCTCTTTATCATTGTGGAGATATCCTTTGATGGTTTTGGTAAATTTCAATTTCTGAGATGTGCTTGAGGAATCCATTGGAATTATTGTTTTGAAGAGTATAGATATGAAGAATGTAGCTTTAATTTTGAATGAAATGTCGAGAGAATAGATATAGGGATTGAATAGATATGAATAAATAGGCATAACTTTTCAAAAATCAGTGACACCTTTTCAGACCTTGGGAGTTAGTGAAAAGTTGGAGGGAAGTTTGAAGTTTAAACCTTTCAAATTCAAAATTTGAATTTCATTTTATAGGCTTTTATGCTGACATATGGACATATGTATGTCGACATAAATGCTCAGTTTCAAAGGACATGTGATTTTTGTGACTTTTGATTTAAATTATCGATTTATATTTCAGGTTCAACTATATCCTGAAATAATACTAATCCTAGCAAACATCCAAATTTTATTTTATTATTTTATTAATTATTATTTTGAATTTCAAATTTCAAATTTCAAATTTGAATTTCAAATTTTGAATTTCAAATTTGAATTTTTAAATTTCAAGTTTGAATTTTAAAGTTTAAATTTCAAAATCAAAACAAAGAAAGCAATCAAAGCATCCATTCAACCAAAAAAATTAAAAATTAATTAAGGCGTATCCGGTTTTTAGATTCATTTCTTCGATATTTTCTGAATTGTTATGTAGTACATGTTTGAATTTCCGGTTTTTGGCTATTCATCACTTGACGATGAATCTGAATCGTCTAAAGTTGTTGTGTATGCTCCCTTTCTTTTGTTTAATGAATTGCTATTGCCCTTTTATTGAATTGATTTATCTAGATATGGACACATTCTCTTCATATGGCCTGATTTATTACAGTTATAACATCGATTATCATTTCTTTCTGAACTTCCTTGGTTATTACTTTGAAAATTATTTCTCTTTCTGTATTTCTGAAATTTTCTAAACAGTCTTATCATTAAGGCTGTTTCTTCATCTTCTTCATTGCTCAAGTCCGAACCGTTTGTTGTTGCTTTGAATGCAATAGATTTCTTTTAGTTGGTCAATTTTCTTTTCTTTTCAATAGTTGGACTTCAAAAGATATCAAATTTTCGATTAACTCCTCAATCTTCATTTCATTGACATTACTGGCTTCTTCAATCGCCAAAGTTTTTCGATCTTATTCTGGAACCAATAAACTCAATATTTTTCTGACTTGATCTTTTTCTGAATAGGTTTTTCCCAATGTTATTAATGAATGCACTATCTCTTGAAATCTGCAATACATATCAGAGATAGATTCATTCTCGTTCATTTTTATTAACTTAAATTGATTAATTAACATTGATATCTTTGTTTGTTTAACTTTACTTGCTCCTTCATGAGTAACTTGTAAAGTTCTCCAAATCTCATAAGCAGTTTTACAGACTGACACTCTATTAAATTCATTCCTATCTAATGAACAGAACAACATATACATGGCTTTTGAATTTCTTTGCACGGTAACCTTTTGTTCAATAGTCCATTGTGTAAAATTAGTTGTGGGTCCAATAAAACCGTTCTGGTTACTTTCCAAGTGTCTATCCTACTAATTGTAAATATATTTTCATTCTACATACCCAATACGAATAATCACTACCATTAAATAATGGTGGTCTAACAGTGGACTGACCCTCTACAAAAGAACAATTATTACCAACGTTGGTCGCCATTTTATATTTTCAAAAATCAGATTATGAACTTTTTGAAAAACCTTGCTCTGATACGAATTGTTGGAGAATGCAGATTGTGGATCTTAATTCAAAACTAACACTAGAGGGGGTGAATAGCGTTTTTAAGGAATTTAAGAAAAATCAAAAAACTATACGATCTACTATATGAATCACACACCACAAAGATGGTCACAGACATAGAACAGACACAAACATAGAAATAAACAAAAATAAAATGCAGAAAAGGAAAGCACACACCGGATTTTATACTGGTTCGGATTGCTCCTACGTCCAGTTCCATGCAATGCTGGATTGAGCAGAGTTTTAATACTGAATCAAAATCTAAGTACAACCCCATGATTTCATGGCTACAATGTTAACACCGATTCCACCACCCTTGATTTCACGTCTACGAGGTTCATACCGTTTCCTTTCATCGATTTCATGGCTACAAGGAACACACCATTTCCCAAACAGTCCCAAATGATTACAATAGCCCTATAAATCTTCAACAATACTTCAAATCTGAGAGTAATGAGTAGAGATTGAGAAGATAAGAAGTTTTATGTATTTAGAATAGAAATCGGCATAGTAGAAGTTTAGAAATAATAAAAATATGAAATAATAATGTAGGAAAGAAAAAGGGGTGAAGATGGAGAAGAAGAATGGTTAAAAAAATTCGAACTCAGCACCTATCTATAAGATTTGAAAGGTTGCAACGCTTCTGGAGCAACACAAATAGTGAAAAGACACTTCCTTTCCAAACTGAAAATATGATAGTTGTATGTCGACATATGATCCTATGTATGTCGACATAACTGTTTTAAATTTTTTAATTTTGAATATTTTTCAAGTGTTTTACTATATATAATTCTGGAAAGTCTTGAATTAAAACATAATGATATAAATGAATATTATAAAGTAGAAAATCATATGAAATCATAAATATAAAGTGAAAATAAGGGACGCATCCCTAAAAGCATTCAAAATTAGACATCCTGGGATAGTTTGAAATATAAAGCGGGTTCTTATTTTGATGGTTACATGTTTTCTTAAGGAAATTGTGTGCTGATGTATATATAATTTTTTTTCAAAAATCCGCAAATATTCCCAGAAGACCATGGAAAAAAAATTGCATACATGTATGCAAGTAAACCCAATAGTTGCACATATGTATGGAAATTTTCATGAAAAAGTTTACACTGAAATTCCGCATGAATACTTGCATGCATGTATGCAAGTATTTTGTTTTCTTGCATACATGTATGCAAGTAAAAATAAACTAATATTCATGCCTACGGATTGTTGCATACACATGTGCATTTATTCTAAATACTTGCATGCATGTATGCAAATAAATATGAACTGATTTGCATGCCTACGAGTTATAATATACTTATATGAAAGAATTCTGTATTACTTGCATGCGTGTATGCAAAAAAGGCAATGCAGATGCATGGCTGAAATAGTTACACAAATGAATGCAAGAATTTCAAATATTTGCATGATCTAACACAAACTACTGCAGTTTCATTGTTTTTGGTATTTTATTTTTGATGCGGTTTTTTGATCTGAAATTTATGACAATCACATGTTTAATTTAAATATGAATTTACGTGAATTTTTTTATTTTTTAATGAATTTTCGAAAAATAGGGATGTAATTTATAATAAGTTTGGGACTGGATGTGAGACTAATTTTGAAACTTATTAGGGACTTGAGCCAAACGCACCTTTATATAAAGATATTTATAAAATTATAAAGTTTTGAAACTATATAAATATAAAATTATAAAAGTATATAACTATATAAACTAATAAGCTTTGAAACTTAAGTTTTAAATCAAAGGTAACATAGAAAAATTAATTGAAATTTGAATTTGAATTTTGAAAAATAGAATTTGAAATTTGAAAAAATGATTTTAAAAACTGAATTTGAATTTGAACCTGTACATATAAACTAGACTATATTACTAGTGTGACGGCCCGCCCTGAACCAGCCGACATTTCCCTGAAATGCGCTGTGCCGATGTCCAACTAGCACGGGATGGTCGTCAAATAGAAAAGAAGCGAGATGATGAACTAACAAGAAACCTGTAGTATATCTCATAGCGCATGAAAAAATATATAATAATAACATAACTTGATATAAACATGGGAGGCAGTGCATAAGCTGAAAACTAAACCATTATAGTAGCGGAAAATTCAAAATACAGCTTACGATGAAAACACCATTATTACAACTTTTTTAAAACTCTCTCTAAAGAAAAATAGGAAGGTACACTACAAATGCCCAAAGTAGTGACCAATCGCAACACAGGGAGAATATATGGAAATGATAAGTGTAAGCCTCCTGCTCGTCTCCGGACATCTACTCGTGCATAATCACCTGACATGTCTCTAGTTTGCACGTTTAATTGCACCCAGAGTAATAAGAAAAGACATAAAACTCTGGGTCAGACAAAAGTCTGGTATGAGCGATAAGCAGCAAAAACAGAACATAACAGGTATACATAACTATACCTAAACCTGGACCTACAACCAAAAAGTTAGCACAACAAGATGTACAATACTCTAAGATGACACTAAGATATGGTGTGAGATTAATAGGGAGGGGGTGTGCATGTCATGGTGATAGCAAACGTCAAACATAGCAATAATCGTCATATCGCTCACTCAGTGCGTAAAGCATACGATATCTATCACTTTGATCACCCAATTCTTGGCTACGATCACTCTGCCCCATGGAGTCATGACAGATCCACTACACTGATCCATAGCCACTAATCCTTTGCTATGTCAAATCTACCCCATGGAGTCATGAAAACTCCACTGCACTGGCTCATAGCCCTGCTATGATCACTTTGCCCCATGGAATCATGACAAATCCACGACACTGAACCATAGCCAACGATCCGTCTCTCAGTGGTGAGTAAAATTTATAGACATCAATAATCCCTTTGCACACGTCCCGCAGCAAAGTCCAATCATGAAGTAAACTCGTTGGTTCCCATCTGGATTCTGAGTTCTAACTTCCTATTTGGACTATTTTTTCATCTCGGGTTTTGATCGAATTGTTGTTTGGTTCGGTTCCTCTATTCGTGTCTTTCGGTTCGGTTCGGCCATGTACGGTGCTCAAGCTTCAGCTCGAAATACATTTCTCAACCTTCACGTTCGGTTCGAGCACTCGTCTTCTGATCAGTTTGGGTTTCCACCTTCCATTCGGTTCAGGTCCTCATGCCACCACTCCAACTCATTTCTGTTCGATTGCTCCCGCCTCGGTTCCGTTTGTGCCCACCATTTCTGATCCGATCCCCACGCCCTTGCTTCCGATCCGAACCCAAGTCCAATTCTATGCAAATGGCCTTCCTTCTTGCCAAGCCTCCTCTTATGCCAAGTTCCAGTGCAGTTGGAATTTCCTTACTCTGTTCACCGATCCAATCTGAGCCCTATAATCCGATCCGATCCGTAACCCTACTCAATTTCCAATGAGCATATATCGTCCATATTCACCATATGACAGCGTTTTCAACCATGCTAACTTTACTAATCTATCATACAACATTCCAAACTGTAGTAGTAACATATAGGATCAATCAACAAGGTCAAAACATCAAGCATATAAGTTATTATCAATCAAACATACCCAAAACCCATGGTTTTCCCCTTAATTATGTTTATCCATAACTAATGATAGGATTACCAAAACATATCAAAATTAAACCAAACTTCTATCAGAGTCCTAAAATAATATTTAAGAACTTCTACATATTTTTCCAGAATTTTAACATGCATAATTTCGCTAATTAACACTAATCACCCAAATTAGCCGTAATTATTGAAAAAACAATGCAAATCACTCACCTTAGCCACAAATGAATTATAGATCTGAACTTTATTACTATTTTGGGTCAAATTCCTATGGAACACAACAGCTTCAACTCTGATTTGATGTTAATCTTCCTTGATTTGATGTAGCTTAGCTTATTCTTCGATTAGAAAGCGTTTAGGATTTGTTTAGAAGAGATTTAGAAGGTGGAAGTCATTGTTAGGGTTGAAGAGAAAGTTTGTGGCAATTGGAAAATGACAAAAGAGGGTTTCTCTAGCCCCTGTCAACCCTTATGCAACCCTAATCCTGAAATATCTAATGGGCCTAGCTGATAATCACCCTAATTAGGCCCGGTTAAGCTGATTTTCACCTTCAAAACCTTGTTTCAGCCATATCTCCTAAATGTAAGTCTGTTTGACAAATCTGACCACTCTGTGGAAAGGAAAACCATCATTTGAATCCAATGGAAGTGGTTTCCGATCAAAACACCTAACGAATCAAAGTTATAGGCGAAACAAGATTCCTTAGGGGCAAAATGGTCATTTAAAATTCGACAAAAATTGTGAACATGGGAAATGACCCTAATAGTCGTTCCCTAAAGGTACACGAATATACAACCCTGTATGAGAGTGAAATAAATATTCTATGTTCCTTCGATGCATAGAATATGGGTCGTTACATTCTCCCCCCTAAGAAATTTTTCCCCCGAAATTCCTTAACCAAAGCATACAAAAGGTCCCGCATGCCTTTCAACCATTTACAAATAATCAAGCACCCATAATAACACAACAAGTCTATCCTAGCATGCAGAATAGCTAAATTGCAATTAAATCCTTACCAGGCAAAGAGTTCTGGATACGACTTCCTTATGCTCTCCCTATTTCCCAAGTACAGTTACTTTCATTCTCACCCCACTGAATCTTGACCGGTTTTCACCCTTTTCCTTCTAAGTTTCTTCGTATCATACTCGACAATACGAATTGGCCTGCGATTCCTAACCGCCTTGGGTTCTACTTCGATGTCATCCAACTGATGTGGTGAAATAGTCATATCGGGGTCGTGCACAAACTTCCTTAACTGGGAAACATGAAATACATTGTGAACTCCTGCCTCTTGTCAGGAAATCCAAATTTATATGCCAAATTCCCAACTTGCTCGAGAATTGGGAATGGACCAACTAATCTTGGTGCTAAATTGCCTCTCCTATCAAATCGAATCACGCTCTTTAATGGAGAAATCTTGACAAACACCAAGTCCCCAATAGAGAATTTTAAATCTCTTCGCCTCTTATTAGCATAACTCTTCTGCCTATCTTGGGCAGCCTTCATTCGTTGTTGGATAACCTTGATCTTGCCGGAAGTTTCTCTTATTAAATCTGGCCCAAGCACGTATTTCTCACCAGTTTCCAACCAACATGATGGTGATTTGCACGGTCTTCCGTACAAAGCTTCAAATGGAGCCATACCAATACTGGATTGATAACTGTTATTATATGTGAATTAAATCAAATGCAAATGGTCATCCCATGACCCTCCAAAATTTAATATGCAAGCTCTCAAGAGATCTTCTAGTACTCGATTGACTCTCTCTGTTTGACTGTCGGTTTGAGAATGGTACGTGGTACTGAGATGTAATTTTGACCATAAAGCCTATTGTAAGCTCTTTCAAAATCCACTAGTAAACAATGGATCTCGTTCGCTCACAATGCCTTTGGGTACTCCATGAAATCTCACCACCCACTTCATATACAGTTCTGCTAACTTAGCTGTTTTTCTATTCAACTTGACGGGTATAAACCTTGCACTCTTGGTCAATCAGTCCACAATCACCCAAATACTAAAATGAACTGATCTAGTTCTTGGTAAACCATCAACGAAATTCATTGAGACCTGTTCCCATTTCCATTCTGTAACACCCCGTAATTCTCCAACACTAGGATTCACAAATCAAGGCAGAATTAAATTTTAAAATCAAAATCAAGGGAAACAGGCTGCGCCATTGCGTTCTTCTCAGAATTCTACATGAAAACGAGTCCGAGTTTGCGTAAATCGGAGTCCGTATGAGGAAGATAAGGCCTCCGGAAGATTCAGCGAAGTTCGAATTTCAAAACAGGTCAGAAAAGCGAATTCAAATTCGAAACCAGACCCAGGTTGGGCTGGGCGGAAATTTTCCCGCCCAAGGCACCCAGGTCGACTGGGTAGTCGACCTGGGGCACCCAGGTCGACCCCCTGCTTTTTCCAGCTTTCTGCACCTGGTTCGTTCTGATGTATTTGGTCACGTTTTCTGCCTAGGTTCGTCCGCCTAACACTATATAAACAGCCCTAGACTCCTTCTCTATTCACAATTCTTCTCTACCCTTATGCTGCAAAGATTCTTAGTGAATATGGCTTCTTCTCCTCCACTTAAAATAAATAATAAATAGAATAATATATATAAAATAAATCAGGACGAGGAGATGCTGCTCAAAGACTTTCAAGAAGAGATTCGAATCAAGATTAAAGCTTCAAGATAAGGATCAAAGGCTAACGTCGCACGAATCATAGCAACGCCATCTTTCTTTTCTAATCTAAATTTCTGTAAGTCGGTTACTTTTTAGATTTGAACGTTTTTCTCTGTTCGTGACATGAAATTAAAGGAATAAAAGAATATGCCAAATCTCTCTCTCTCTCTCTATTCGAATCAGTGCCTATAATCTTGGACCTAATTAAGAACTGTTATGATTCGAGGACAAATAAGACTGTGACTATGAAACTATGGACCTTAAAACCATAGGCCTCTTTGACTATAAACATTGCCTATGACTATGAACACTGCCTATGACTGTGACCGTGACTATGAGAATTATTTCCTTAGCTAAGCCTATGCCTTTGGTTAGGAAACATAAACTGTTGCCTATGACATAACAGAACAACTGTGATTCATGACTAGGGAAGTGTTGCTTAAGTTTTGTGACTGTGAAATTAGGTCTAAACCCGATTATCCATTCTGTCCGTTCTTGGTTTTCTTGGTTTTAGACCTTGGGAATTTACCTATTAAGTTAGGTCTACCCATGTTCTTGAACCTACTCTGTCTATTCTTGGTTTCAGACCTTGGAAATTTACCTATTAAGTTAGGTCTACCCATGTTCTTGAGCCTACGTCGTTATTCAAACCTTTTTATGCGAGTTATTATGTCCATCCTTTTTCATAGCATCTTTGGTTCATTCCGTATTTTCTACGAATCTAGATTTATTTATAATCTAGATTGAATCACGATTATACGAACGACGGGAATACGATTTGGGCAAAATATGAAATTTACTAGAAACATAGTTTTAAAACTTGGAAATTGGCATAAATTGGGAACACATATTATGACATGTTCATAAGAATGCAAATTGGATAAATTTGGCATGAATTATAGGATGTGTAATTTAAATCTAGTATTGACTTATAAATCTAGCATTTACATGAATTGTGAACTAGAATAATAAGTCTAGTTTGACATGAATCGTATTTAGAATGTAAATCAGAATTGGATTAGCTAATTTGGCATGATAAGTATATTGGCATAAATTTGAAACTGGCCATAATTGGGAATAATTGTCAGGTTTAGCAAAATCATGGTTAGTGGCATTTAATTTGGTATAATTCACATACCAAAAGGCATAAATATGATATAGAGGGGAAAATGGGCCGTAAGAATAAATGTTGACAATTTACATTAAAAGAGGAATTAGGAAATAAGTAAATTAGGAATAATTTACTTATAGAATTTGTCCTAAATGAGGAAATGTAAATTAAGACAAATTAAAGGTTTATTAACGACATCTCTTTTAATAACACACCAGAAAGTTCTTGGGTGACAGAGAGGATAGTGTCAAGGCTTGGGTTTGGAAAATACAAGTTTCCTGCTCTCCCTGGCTATCCATAACTGATCCGACGGACGGGATGGTTACTTTCAAACCCTGATTTGAAAATTAGTCAAAACCCTTTGAACTAGAAAACACGAATAGGCCTAACCCGAGGTTAGACTGAGCTGCGATGTAAATCTGCCCGGAACCAACCGGCACATCTAGTAATCACAACAATATCTGTCTAATGTGAGTGGTCGTGGCTTTAATGTATTTAATTAAAGCTAGAACAAGAATGGTAGGGTTAAGTTCACTAAGAAACTTAACCAATTCAACATGATAACCAGACTGGTGGGTGGGGTTAGGGCCAAACAGTTAAGCTAGAATGGGAGGGTTAAGTCCATAGGGACACTTAACCAACTTCACATGGTAACAAGACAAGATTTGTAGAGGTTAAGTAACTAAGGAAACACTTAGCCAAATTAACATGTTAACTAGACTAGAAGGTGGGGTTAAGTAAAGTTAATACACTTAGCCAAATTAACATGTTAACTAGAGTAGAGGTTGGGGTTAAGTAAATACACTTAGCCAATCTGATATGTTAGCTGGCTAGACTGTAGGGTTAAGTAAGCTTGAACACTTAACCATCGGATTGTGATAAAGGAATCGGGTTAAGTCTAAAACATGAAGGGATAATACTTAACCATTAATAATAACATGTCAGTTAAAACAGACGGGCAAGGAACACTTAACCAATACAGGATGAATGGGTAGGGTTAAGTAATAAGAAGTACTTAACCAATATAACTTGGTTTGTGGTAGGGTTAAGTCATCATGAATTACTGATAACACTTAACCAGTTTAACAGGATGAATAAAGAGGGTTAAGTTGGCTTGAATTGACTAATGACACTTAACCGGTCCAAATTGACGGGAAAGAGAACTAAGTAGTAAACCTTAGTTAAGAAAACAACGATTCTGGAAACTAAGTGGTAAATCTTAGTTAATAAAACTAAGTAGTAATTCTTAGAAGAACACGGGAAGGAGCGGATGTCCGTCTGAGTAAAAAGGAGGCTCCAACGAATTGGGTTACGAAGCCCGAGGCTTCGAGGGGACATGAGGGTACTCTTGGTATCCCTCTGTGAGGCTGCAGATGATCCTCCTGGGCTCACAAAGGTTAAGGTCTGCGTAGAAGAACCAGGGGTATGCCTTGGTTGCAAAATATGGCAACCTAAAGACTAGGATGGACCAGCGTGATTCGGCGAGAAAACGGTAGCCCTGTGATAGCAACTCATCGTCTACCATCCATCTTCAGTCAATCGAGATACGTGAAGCGGAAAGGCGGAGAACTCCAAAAGACCATATACTTGCTATCTAGTTATGGGTGAGGATGGCCATAGGATAGTGGGACACCGGGGGCCGGCGTATAGTTCTCATTTTACAAGGTGTGCCTTTCATTAGTTGAGGGAGGGTCAAGTGGGACCATAGCCACTGGAAAAAAACAGAGCTTAGAATCTGCATCGGCAGATATCTGAAAGCTCCCGACCGAGTTATGTATTCCTTGATTTGCCCTGACACAGGACTCGGACCGCACATTACAGGACATGTGCATCTAGACAAGCGAAAACAATTCGCGATATATGCGTGGGGAAGTATAGGAACATATACCTCTCTAGGTAGTGTGTCCTAGACTTGGGGGGCATCATTCGACAGGTAGCATAATCCCTAGTTGAACTAGGTGGCATAAATCCTGAATCCGAGAAGCATTCAGCAGATAACGTAAACTCTGGTTAAATCTAGAAGGCACTTGGTAGAAAACCCTTGATTAAATCTAGGTGACAAATAATAGATGTATGCCTGAAGGCGATGGAAAATACAGGGATTAGGATCATATTATCGTTACTAGTTGGGACATTAGTTAGGCAGTGCAGAGATAATAGAAATCTGTGTAACAAGGAAATAGCGAAGCGACGAAAGTATTAGAGCGTATCCAGTTTATCTTATCTAACATATCTTGTGATTATCTTGTCTAATCTTGCTAACCCTATCATCATGGTGTTATCTTGTATTCAGTTAATTCATGTCGTTTTGTTTCTCCATGTTCACATGCTAGAAGTTACTGAACTTACTCAGGCTTTATGTCTGACTCTGTTTTCCTTTCGTCTTCTTTTCTTCCGTTCCCCCCCCCCCCTAGGTAGTAAAGGAGGGAATAGCATAGCTCAGATTTAGTTGGACCGTCACTCTTTCCCAGCTTGAAGATTTGTCGAAGTTTTGCTTGGATTCTCTTTCCAGATGCTATAGCTGGCTCTTGCTAGAATTGTGGAATATAAATGTTGTTTTATGCTTCGTTATTTTGTAAGACAGATGATACTCTGATATTGTAAAGAAATCATTGTACAAACTATTTTATCAATAAAGCAAAATTTTATTTTCCGCTGTTTAATTTCTGTCTGTCTTGTAATTTATCTGCATCTTTTACCCTAAATGCTCCACAGAACTTAGTGCATTCCCTTTGTGAGTGACACTAACGGACGTGGGGTGTTACACATTTGGTAATTTCAAATGGCTGCAACAAACCACAAGGCTTCCTTTGCTCGGCTTTAACTAGCTGGCAATTCATGCATTTGGATATAACTTCCCAATGTCCCTTTTCACCCCTTCCCAGTAGTAGGTCTGCTTCATGTCTCGATACATTTTGTTACTACCGGGATATATAGTCAGTTTTGAGTGATGACTATCTCTAAGCACTTCATCTCTCAATCCATTAACATTGAGCACAACTAGTCTGGCATTCTTTCTAAGCCTTCCATCTCGATCAAGCCCATACTTGTTCATCTCCTCATCGATTCCCATTTCTAGCTTGGAGATGATTTCTAATAGATTAGGATCGTCCCTCTGAATGGAACCAGTCCGCTCAATCAAAATGGATCTGATCGTCAAACTTGCTAGCATTTCTGGATCCAATTCGCACTTTTGTTTGAAATCATACCCAGCGATATACTCCAGTTGCTTCCATTCCAGAAACATAGCACTAAAATGGCATGTCTCCTACTCAGTGCATCGACTACCGCATTGCCCTTTCCAGGTGTATATGCGATATCGAAATCATAGGAAGCCAAGAATTCTAACTATCTTTTCTATCATAGATTTAGACCCTTCTGAGAGAAGAGATACTTTAACAATTTATAATCGGTAAAGAACTCGAATCATTCTCGCAAGAGATAATGTCCTCACATCTTCGACGCGAATACGATCGCTACTAATTCCAAATTATAGGTAGGATATCTTTTCTCATGCAGTTTCAGTTTTCGACTAGCATAAGCTACAACCCTACATCCTTGCATCAATACAGCACCTAGTCCGGTACCACATGCATCCGTGTATACTATCATCTCTTCATTCCCTTTAGGAATGACTAACACTGGCACATGCGTCAACTTTTCCTTTAGGCTCTTAAATGCATTCTCACACATTTCGTCCCAAACAAAAGCTTGATTCTTCTTGGTCAACTAAGTTAACGGTGCCGCTATCTTGGAGAAGTCTTGGATAAACTTAGGAAAATATCAAGCCAACCCCAAGAAACTTCTTACGTCCGTTGCATTCTTGGGCGTAGACGATTCATGTACTGTAGCCACTTTCGCAGGATCTATGGCAATACCATTCCCCGAAACAACATGGCCCAAGAACCTCACTTACCTCCTCCAGAAGTGACACTTAGAAAACTTCGCTTTCAATTGGTGGTTCCTCAGCACCTCCATCACTATCCTAAAATGTTCCTTGTGTTCCTCTTTTGTCTTCGAGTAAACAAGGATATTGTCCACGAACACAAGAACAAACTTATTCAATTGATCCCTGAATACCCTATTCATAAGATCCACAAAATATGATGGTGCATTGGTCAAGCCAAATGGCATGACCAACCACTCATAGAATCCAGATGGTGTTCGAAATGCCGTTTTAGGAATACTCTCAGCTGCTACTCGGAGCTGATGAAATCCCATCGTAAGGTCCAACTGGGAGAACACTCTTGCTCCTTCCAGTTGATGAAACAAATCAGCTACCCGTGGGAGAGGGTACTTATTCTTCCTAGTCACTTTATTCAACTCGCGATAATCCACACATAAATGAAGGGAACCATCTTCCTTAGTGGCAAATACAATTGGTACTCCCCACTCGGAAACACTCCTTCGGATAAATCCCTTCTTCAAAAGAACGCTTACTTGCTACCCGAGCTCTCACTGCTCCTTTTATGCCATACGACGAAGTGGCATCACTATAGGCCTAGCATCGTTCATTAAATCAATACAGAACTCAATCTCTCGGTGTGGTAGAAGTCCAGTCACTTCCTCGAAGATATCCGGATACTGGCCAGCAATGGGAACCCCTGATAACTCGTCCTGCGAAATGTCGAGGGAATTTAGAAAACTAGCCATCACCTCATCACTAGGTAGGCCACCGGACACTACCCTCCGCCCATCATCCGCGCGAATAGTCACCGAAAATCCCTCATAGTCTACCACCACCCCATATCTTTGGAGCCAATCGACTCAGTAAAGCCCAAAACAATGCAATCATAAGTAAACATATATTTATGACTCGATAAGACCAAATTTCGACAAATCATACTAAGGCTAGCCGAACAACCAATCGGGTTCGTCATAACTAAAGGTCTATCGACTGTCTCGGGTTCCAATTCCAACCTATCTACTAGGTCACTAAATATAAAGGAACGGAAGCCCCGGTACCAAACAATACTCGAACAGGAACATCATAAACAAAAAGCAAACCTTGAATGACGACATTCATTCCTTTCTCTGCCACAGTTGGGGCATTCGACGAAGACGAAACAACATTAATAGCATATGCTTTCACAATATTCTTCTCTTTAGTAGGTTGTGGACATTTTTCTTTATAATGTCCCACTTGGTCACAATTGAAGCACTTCCTATCCGCTGGTTTTGCCCGACATTCTTTAGCATAGTGGCCCTTCTTGCCATAGCTAAAGCACTCTACATCTTTCCCATCTTTCCTTTTCTTACCATCCTTGGTCTGATTTTGCTTCCTTTTATTCTGAGAATTATTCTTGCCTCTTGCCTGCAGCTTTGGCCCCTCTGCAGATGCAACAACGACTTCCGTCTTGGGCTTAGGATAAAGGATCTCTGATCTCAATGCTTTCCCAATAATTGATTCAAAAGTCTCATCAATATGGTTTATAAGCCTTTCTCCCAAGTACTGATATAAACTAATTATGAACTTCTCGTTCTTCTTCTCGGTAGTATCGATACATACTTCGATAAAGTATCAAACTCAGCAATATATTCTGGGACTGCCCTACCATTTTGTTTAAGCTCAAAGAACTTCCTAAACAACTCTGACTTCTGGGTAGCTGAGATAAACTTGTCACTAAAGCGAGTCTTAAACTGATTCCAAGTAACTTGATCCTCAGGAGTAGCGGCTTTAATAACGTTCCACCAATTCATAGCCCGTCCTTGCTGTTGACATGATGCCAGCTTTCTCTTTATTGCATCATCGATCCCTAAGTCCTCGAGGATGCGCTCACAACTATCGAGCTACTCTTGAAAATCCATAGATGATTTCGTTCCATGGAACGGCTTTCCACCAAGACTAGTATAATCCTTGCAGAGCTTGGCGAAATCGGCTCTAAGCGCATGCACCGCTGCACCACCACCATTAGCAGCATTAGGACCTGCCCTCTGAACATCCCTAAGCATCTCTCCCATGAAGTCAGTAAACATCATCCTCATATCAGAAGCATTGCTATCATGAGCCCCTGAACCCGTACCCCACGTATATCGGCTCATCGTTCAATCTGTAAAGAGAAAATGATTAACCATCTCCACAGTGGTGCCAGTGTAGTGCGACTTCATCCTTAAATATACTAATAGTATATATAAATAGTTTTGAAAACCAAAATATCACAAATACACGCTCTCATCTACGCATGGTATCTCTCCCTGATGTCTTCCCCTAGGTCAACTACGCAACCTAGAGCTCTGATACAAAGAGTGATGGCCCGTCCTGAACCAGCCGACATTTCCTTGAAATCTGTTGTGCCGATGTCCAACTAGCACGGGATGGTCGCCAAAAGGAAAAGAAGCGAGACAATGAACTAATAAGGAACCTATAGCATATCTCATATCATATGGAACAAAATATAATAATAACATAACTTGATATAAACAGGCGAGACAATGCACATCATAGCAGCGGAAAATTCAAAATACAGTTTACGATCCAAAACACCATTATTACAACTTTTTAAAACTGTCTCTAAAGCAAAATAAGAAGGTACACTACTAATGCCCAAAGTAGTAACCAGTCGCAACACAGGGAGAATATATGGAAATGATATGTGTAACACCCCACCTCCGCTGGGGTCACTCACAAAGGGAATGCACTAGCTTTGGTGGAGCATTATCTAGGTACACATACACAGAAATATTACATGACAGAATTCATATGAAACAGCAGAAGAAAACCAAATTTCATTTCTTTAAAATCTAGAAAGGTCTAAAGCCTTTTACATCAAAATGCCATTAAATCCATTACATCGAAATCTGTTTTGTAATAGTAAAGAAGCATAAAACCATAGTCATAAATCATTCCCCAAGTAAAATAGTAAAGCAAGCCATAGCCAAGAGAAATCCAAGCCGTTCGTGAAAGAGCCTTGGAGCTTGGTAAGATCCGAACTAAGTTGTATTCCCACCCTGCGAACCCTGGGGGTAAGAACGAAAGAAAAAGAGGCGAAACAAAATGGGTCCGTCATAAAGACTGAGCAAGTCCTAGTGACTTTCAGCCTAGAAACAAGTAAAGATAACATGACATGTATAAACTGAAAGTAAACATAAGGATGATGACAAGATAGGCAAGTTAAACTAAGATGACAAGATAAACTATACTAACCAGATAAACTACGGTAATAAGATAAACTATGCAAACCAGATAAACTACGTATAACATCGCATGTTCGACATTCTCTGCACCAACTGTACTAGTACCCCAACCTGTATCATCCTTTCCATGTATATGTACAGTCCATTGCCATATATCGTACGGGTTTCATCACGTATTTCTATACTACTTCAACGTAGTGCCACCATTCGTGAAATCGTTTGGACTGCCACCCTTGTTCTTGCTAGGTTTCCTTATCATGAACTATCGCATGTTCAACTAGGATTTATGCCACCTAGGACCACTAGGGATTATGCTACCTATTGAACGTTTTCTAGATTCGATTAGGGTTTATGCTACCTAGGACCACTAGGGATTATGCTACCTAACGAATTCCATGTAACGATCTATTAATCGATCGACTCCCTACAAGTCCAAACTTGTTCATGTGTCTATGTCATACGGCCCAATCACGAAATGTAGTCACCTGTGCTAGGTCCACCATAGAGTGTATCAAGCCCTATAGTGCCAACCACCGACACGGATCAAGAATGCACAGATAATCCTACTGATGCCCAATGCCTATTTTTTCTACTCCGGAGTGTGTGCATGCCCGCACTCCGTTGGAACCTACACTGGCGCACCGATACAGCCGTCGTTCTGGTCGCTTACATTCAGTCCAGTAATCGTGCCCCACCCTGCCTAGTTCCAGGGTACCATGATACATCTAGTGGGTTACTGCTGAAAAGGACCGCGTAACTAGGGTTTCTGTCCAGCAGGTTAAGTGTTGTCATTTAAATTCGAGACTTAACCCGTCTACGTGTCATGTCAAATTGGCTAAGTGTTGTCATTCAAGTTCATGACCTAGCCCTACGAATCATGTGTCAAGTTGGTTAAGTATATTCAAGCGGTTCATGACTTAACCCTATCAATCATCGTGTCAAATTAGTTAAGTATATTCAAGCGATTCATGACTTAACCCTATCAAACCATCGTGTCAAATTGGTTAAGTATATTCAAGCGGTACATGACTTAACCCTATCAAATCATCATGTCAAATTGGTTAAGTATATTCAAGCGGTACATGACTTAAACCTATCATGTGGCATTAATTCATTAATGCACCCAACCTCTCACATCAGACCTGTTGTTGTGGTCAGTGGATATGCCGGACGGTTCCGGGTAGATTTACACCACAACTCAGTCTGACCTCGGGTTCCAAGCGCGATATGACCAACTACCCACATTAGATCCTATTGTTTGCAGTAACTGGATTTGTCGGGCGGTTCCGGGCATATTTACACTGCAAACTCAACCTAACCTCGAGTTGGCCATTTTCATGTTTTTTTCTAATAGCATGTCCATGTTCAAGTTTCATGTCAAGTTTTCAAGGCAAGTTTCATATCAAGTCGATGTCAAGTTCGTGTCCATATCCAGGTTCAAGTTATAACAGCGTTCATGTTTCATGTTTTGCCTTTTTTCATGTTCATAATTCATGTTCATAACCAATTCATGTTTTGCCTATTCTACCCAATTCGTATTCCCATCGCATGTGAACGTGAATCGATCTATACTACAAATAAATCCAAATCTCGAAATAGAGAGAATAGCATCAAAACTATGATAGGCAAAAGAGACGAGCATAAAGCGATAAAAGGGGTTATAAGACTAGCATGACATAACTTGAGATAATTGGTTACAACATCACTGGCATAAAGGATTTCAAATCTAGCAAGATAAGACGATAGTCATGGTAAACACTGACATAAAAGAATAGGTATGCGAAAGCAAGCCAAATACAAGGATAATGGATCCAATGGTTTCGGTGTACATAATAGCGAAATAAACTAACCAAGTCACACCCTCGGTATGGGATCCAACAAACTGCAAATTCGGTATACAACAGGGGTTTCAATAAACTATAATAGTCCCAGGTAATTAACCCCAATAGTCATGGTCATAGTCATAGGTAAAAATCTCATAATTAAGAACCCTAAGCGATTAATTACAATAGTCAGGGTTAATTATCCAAAATAGTTCTAGGCAATAGTCATAGGCAACTAACAGTAATGGTCATAGATAATGGCCCTATGTTCATAATCATAGGGAATAATTCTCATAGTCAAGATTCATAGTTGATTAGCCACAATTGTCCTTGTCATAGTCATAGGCAACAGTCTTACGTTCACCGTCATAGGCACAGACATAGACTTATGTCATAGTCATAGGCACAGTCTTATGTTCTTAGTCATAGGCATATGCATAGTCTTATGTTCATCATCATAGTCATAGGCATAGGCAAAACCTTAGGTCCACAGTCTCATAGGCATATTAAGATTTATAGACATGAAAGAATTTTGATTTACATCATGAATAGGCCCCAAATAGAAATATTTCCACAAGTCAAGATCCAAGAATTTATGTTACAATCTAGCATTTGAATAATAAACTAGGTCCAACAACGTGAATGGGCATGATTCAGTCGATAAGAAATAACCCAAAATCATATATTCAAGAAGAGACAAGAACAGATCCACATAGATAATCAAGCTTAGGTCCAATTTCATTTTATTCCATGTCCATATCAAACTTAAAAAGTTTCAATCTCAAAGTAACTAGAACTTACTAAGCGCGGATCGAGAATTAGAGTGCAGAGATTTGATTCTGGAAATGGTTATTGCAGTTGTTGAATCTCTATTTGTTTAGTCTTGTTCTAGTTGAAAACCCCCAATTTGCAATTCCTAGCTGTTGCCTTGACGAAGAAGAAGTAGTCTCTTTTAATTTAAATATTATCATTTTGATTTTCACAGAGGTAGCATAAGGACAGAATGAAATGGTGTAGACAGAATGAGGCTAGGGGGCTATTTATATAGGGTTAGGCAGACGAATCTGGTCATAAAACAAGTCTAAATACATCAGAATGTATTAGGTTCAGAAAAGTGGTTCGGGAGGCAGGTCAACCCCCAGGTCGACACTATGGTCGACCCCCAGGTCGACCGGTCCCTGGGCGGGAATTTTCCCGCCCAGTCTGTTCTGGGGTTTGAATTCGAATTTTGAATTCGAATTTCGGGCTGTTTTTTATTCTGAAAATTCCTGAAACTTCGGAGGGTCATATCTCCCTCATACGTACTCCGATTCTTGCAAACTCGGACTCGTTTCCAAGTAGAATTTCGAGACGAACGCAATGGCGCAACCTGTTTACCATGATTCTTGTTTTAAAAATTAATTCTGCCTTGATATCTAGTTTCAACATGTTATAAAAATTCGGGCTGTTACAATATGTGTAAGCCTCGTGCTCGTCTCCAGACATCTACTCGTGCATAATCACCTGACTTGTCTCTGATCTTCCCGTTTAAGAGCACCTAGAGTAATAAGAAGAGACATTAAACTCCGGGTCAGACAAAAGTATGGTATGAGCGATAAGCAGCAAAAATAGAATAATAACAGGTATATATAACCATACCTGAAACTGGACCTACAACCAAAGAGTTAGCACAACAGGATGTACAATACTTAAGGTGACACTAACACATGGTGTGAAATTAATGGGGAGGGGGTGTGCATGTCATGGTGATAGCGAGCATCAAACATAACAATCATCCTCACATCTCTCACTAAGTGTGTAAAGCATACGATATCTACCACTTTGATCACACAATTCTTTGCTAGATCACTCTGCCCCATGGAGCCATGACGGCTTCGCTGCACTATCCATAGCCACTAATCCTTTGCTATGTCCACTCTACCCCATGGAGTCATGACAACTCCACTGCACTGGCTCATAGCCTTGCTATGATCACTTTGCTCTATGGAATCATGACAACTCCACTGCACTGATCCATAGCCAATGATCCGTCTCTCATTGGTGGGTCAAAACTATAGACATCGATAACCCCTTTGCACACATCCCGCAGCAAAGTCCAATCATGAAGTTCTCATCTAGATCCTTAGTTCTAACTTCCCTATTTGGACTACTTTTTTAACTCGGGTTTTGATCGAATTGGTATTTGGTACGGTTCCTCTGTTCGTGTCTTTCGGTTCGGTTCGGCCATGCATGGTGCTCAAGCTTCAGCTCAAAATACATTGCTCAGCCTTCACGTTTGGTTCGATTGCTCGTCTTCTGCACGGTTTCGGTTGCCACCTTCCCTTCAGTTCAGGTCCTCCTTCCACCACTCCAACTCATTTCGATTTGATTTCTCCAGCCTCGGTTCGGTTCGGTTCGTGCCCACCATTTCTGATCCGATGACCACGCTCTCGCTTCCATTCCATACCCAAATCCAACTCTATGCAAATGGCCTTCCTTCTTGCCAAGCCTCCTCTTATGCCAAGTTCTAGTCCAGTTCAAAAATCCTTACTCGGTTCAACAATCCGATCTGAGCCCTTATTCCGATCCGATCTGAAACACTGCACAATTTCCAGTGAGCATATATCGTCCATATTGGCCATACGACGGCGTTTTCAACCATTCTAATTTTACTAATCAATCAAACAACATTCCAAATAGTAGTAGTAACATATAGGATTAATCAACAAGGCTAAAACATCAAGCATATAGGTTATTATCGATCAGACATACCCAAAACCCATGGTTTTCCCCTTAATTATGCTTATCCATAACTAATGATAGGATTAGTAAACCATATCCAAATTAACCCAAATTTCTATCAGAGCCCTAAAATATTATTTAAGATTTTTTACGTATTTTTCTAGAATTTTGACACGCATAATTTTGCTAATTAACACTAATCACCCCTAATTAGCCGTAATTAATGAAAAAACAATGCAAATCACTAACCTTAGCCACAAATGAATTATAAATCTGAACTTTACTACTGTTTTGGGTCGAATTCCTATGCCACACAATAGCTACAACTCTGATTTGATGCTAATCTTCCTTGATTTGAGGTAGCTTAGCTTAATCTTCAATTAATTAGGAGTTGTTTAGAAGAGACTTAGAAGGTGGAAGCCATTGTTAGGGTTGAAGAGAAAGTTTGTGGCGTTTGGAAAATAACAAAGGAGGGTTTCTCTAGACCCTTTTAGCCCTTATGCAACCCTAATCCCGAAATACCTAATGGGCCTAGCTGCTAATCCCCCTAGTTAGGCTCGATTAAGCTGTTTTTTTTACCTTATAAACCTTGTTTTAGCCATATCTTCCAAGCGGTAAGTCCGTTTGACACCTGTGACCACTCTACGGAAAGGTAAACCATCATTCAAATCCAATGGAAGTGGTTCAGGTCAAAAATCCTTACCAATCAAAAGTTATAGGCAAAAAAAGATTCCCCAGGGGCAAAATGGTCATTAAAATTTTGGGAAAAATCGTGAACATGGGAAATGACCCCAATAGTCGTTCCCCAATGATACATGACTATACGGCCCCGTATGAGAGTGAAATAAATATTTTATGATCCTCCGATGCGTAGAATGCGGGTCGTTACAACTATATTTATCCTGAACTCTTGATTTCTTGATTACTCATTAGTCTTGAATCTTCTCTGAATTCTGAATTTCTTGAATCTCTAAATCTGTACAGTCTTCAGCATTAATACATGTATAAAACTCCTATAAATATGTGTGTGTGTATATATATTCTAGATAAAGATGTTAGCATATATTTTAAAATCAATTAATATTGAAATAAGGTTGTTGTCACCAAAACTCCATTTTCCAACAATTAAATCACATGGATGTTGAAGACGACATGAAATTTGGAGTTCAGTAACTCAAGGTATTCCAAGATGCAGCTGGGTTGAAAATGGATAGAGACAGGTTTCCTGTTTTTGAACGATTATTTTAGGAATATTGAGGAAGAGGCGGGTTTCCTGTTTTTTATCGGTTATTTTAGGAATATTGAGGAAGAGGCAGGTTTGTTGTTTTTGACCAGTTATTTTATAAATATATTCCTAAAATATGTTATGAGGGAATAATTGGATATTTTGCCTATATCTTCTATTCTCTATTTAAAGAGCTATTAGGATTGGATTAGAGTATGGCCGAAGTGAGTTGAGAGATTGAGAGGTTGTTTGTCTCCAGGGCTTGTGCCCTGGAGAGGAAGATTATGATCAAAGCTAAGAGAAGCTATTCCTATTTGTGCCTCCAAATTGTCCAAGGGTTTTCCATCGTTCTTCATTGTTCTCCTTCTACGACAAAAGTTGTAGTCATCTGGACATTCTTTCCCTTTCTCAATAAAGTTATTTATTCAATTGAAATTTGTGTACTTTTGGTTTTTGATCAATTCAGTGAAAAAACTTAGTTTTATGAATCAATAAAGTTGGTGGTTGGGTGGAATATCTTGTGTTTATGCGTGTAATTTCACATCTGTGTTATTCTTCCATATAAATCATCTTTAAGTAACTGGGTGAGTAAAATCCTAATCGCTTCCGCAAAGGTGAATTTCTCTAACACAATTTAATCTCATGGAGCTATTAAAGTCACCTAACATGATCCAGGGGTATGTCTCTTGTCTTAGGTATGGAATAAGGTCGGCAAGCATTGTTTGGAAAGAGCTATGTTAATTATTGGCATAAACAAGGTGAGATAAAAGCTATAACTAGAGGAAGAGTGAAGGGCATGGAGATAAATAAGTTGTTTGGTGGCTTGAATTGGGTCAAATTTGAAAATTTGAGGAATGCTAGTTATAGGAATGTGCTAAAATTTACACGGAACTGGTTCAAGATGGTAGAAAGCTATGAGATAATTCTATAGTAATTTATGTTGTATATGACAAGCCATATTACCCTTATTTTAAAGCATATATTCATAGGGTTGACAACCATTTGGGGAATTTAGTATTTACTCTCAGGAAGATGGCTTCTACATTATTAAATTTGATAGAAAAGAGGATTGTGATAAGATATTACGAGGAGGTCCATATTACTATAATAGGAGGAGGATGATGATTAAGAGGTGGATGATAGGAATGGAGATTAGTAAGGATATGTTAAAAACTATTCCTATATGGGTTCATCTTACGAGATTGCCATTAGAATACTGGACATCAGAAGCTATAAGTAGGATTGTATCCGTTCTTAGTAACCCCATTAAATTAGATAAGTTCACTAAGGGAATTAAAAAGATTGCTTTTGCTTGGGTGCTTGTGGAAGTGTCGAATTCATTTTCATATCCCAAACATATTCCAATATTGAATGAAAATGATCAATTGATACGGCGAGCAGTTGAATATGAGTGAAATCCTGCTAGATGCTCGAATTGCCAATGCTTTGGACACTTTGATAGTATGTGTTAGTTTAAAAAGGTTTGGATTCCCAAGCAACAAGTTCTTCAGATAGAAAATTCGAACAATATGAAAATAGATCCTATTGGACAGACTACAGAGGCTTAGGTTCCCACTGACATTCCTAATTAGCACCTCTAATAGTTGTGTAATGGATGGGATTTTCGACCCAGAAAATCAACATAAATTCACTGTCAATTTTTCGAGCATCGAAAATACCAGGACATTAGTAGAAGAATTTAGAGGGTTAGAAAGAAAAGATAGAACTAATAGAATAGAAGAAGAAGAAGATCACAACTGAACCACATCAGAGTAAATACGAAACTCACAGCGGAATGAATAAATGGTAATTATCACATAACTTTAAAATACAAAAAATCTGAATTTGTACTTACATATCATATCAGAGTATAACTCATATACATCACAGCGGAAATAATCTCTACATAACTAATGGTGAAGCCTTCTGATTTGAGCTCCTCCAAGTGAATCTGTAAAATCCTGAAACAGTTGACTGCCCATACAAATTTGGGCACCCAAGAGTTTAGGGAAAAACAAACAAAATAAACTCTGGGTCAGTCATGGGACTGGTGTGAGTAAATTCTAATCATACGGTTTTACTTTGAAGAAAATCCTTTTGAAACAAAAGGATAATAGTAAGACCAGCCCACAACTAAACATGGACGGCTTTTACCTTACTATAACCCAATTTACTTTGATATCAAAACCGGTGATATTATGATAATGTCTAAACAAATAATTATACAAATAGCAGAACGCTTGCATCTCACGTTCCACATATATATAGTATAAAATCATAAACCGCAGGGCGCTTATCAGAGAATGAATTCCAACAGACAAGGTATGGGAGCACCTTCTGAATAGTGTACTCTAGAGGGGATACACTCAGGGTTCAACAAGAACGTCTTGCAACCCGGCCACACATGACCGCTCACTCATTTAGCTTGAGTGTCGCGAATATATTGTCACCACGGTTGTAGGCCATCCAACTGTCATCCAAAGATACAGAATCGAAAAGAAGTATAAATATGAATTTTCTCTAGATCGGTGACAATACACCCTGCTTGGGGATGACCCAACTAGCCATGCTGCCTAGCCCAACTTCTGTCATTCCCTGTTGTGAGGCTAGAGGCTACGTCTATCTTCAGAACATCTGATCGCCATTCACTTTGAATGCCACATCGTCAAACCCGTCAATTCACTAATCGATTCCCAAACATATTACGGGTATAAAGAGCTAAGAGGAATGAATTCCTCCGCCACCAGACGTAATACCTTTAAGAGATCAACCGTACGTGATTTACTAGGTATACTCTGTCAGACACTCGTCCATACAAGTTGTCCTGGGACTGGACAAACATAAACCATTATTCTGGAACTGGACGACCCTTGCATTTAACTCCGTCTTCAATTATCTTCAGCATATCTATTTCACAGCTCTTATGCCTATACGGAGTGGTTTCCGGATAATATACCCAACCGGTCTCCCGTATTGACAACGATGGTCAAAACACTTCGATAGTCGGTTATTTAACCATCGGAGTAAAAACAACATTCATTCATTGTACAACTAACATCACACAATCACGGCCACTTTTAATTTAACATTCGACTTTATTATTCAAATTCCCATATCGTACCAGATATCTCTCAAATCCGGTTTTAGCCTTTTTTTTTATACTTCTTGGAAAACATTTCCAGTTATTTATTCTCTCATGTTCCAGAAAACTTACATTATTAACGTTCGAAATATTTCCATTCCTTTCACGTTCCTTATTTCTTATACTTGGATAACATACACTATTTACATTGGAAAAATATTTCCAATCTCATCTTAAACCTTTTAAATCTGCTAGGCATTCACTTTAAAACATTATTCACTTTATAGTGTGAATATCATTTCTATTATATAAATCTTAACTCCTTTATCAAATAACTCTTTATTCAAGTACTAATTACCCTTATCTGGATTACTGAATCCCTTTCATACTTTTTCATTCCTATTCCACTTTATAAACTCTGTCTCTAAGTCAACTTCTTATCTAATCGATATCAAGCTTATAACTAAATACTGATCCTTACCCGATCAACGTTTTTTGTTTAAAACTAAATGTTAATTATCCTGTTAGATTATACTTCCTAAAGATTATTTACTTTAATACATTCGACGTCGTCGAGTTAAAATTCCAAATCCTAATTGTTTAATTCTAATCGCATTTCGAACATCGAAATGCTGTCATCGTTTACTAACACGATTCTCCAATCTCTCTTTCTAAATTGGTTCTATATTTTCTTACGACATCGTTATTTATCACTTCCGAATAAGTGGATTTCAACTAACTGTTTCATTTCCTAGGAAGTGCTATCATATATAAAAATCATGCTTAAGTTCGGTTAACAGCGTTAATCTATCGCTATGGTTCTAAACTTGTCATACGTTGTAATATCCTTCTATATAACTAATCTTGACATAACAGTCACGCTTAAGCCTATTTAACAGCGTTATTTTATCGCTATAGTTCAAGTTTGCAATACGCTGCTATATGCCCCTTTATATCAAATCTCGACGTCTTTTTCCATTACAAAAATCTTGACATCTCTTTCCGTTACAAAATCTTTACATCTCTTTCCGTTACAAAATCTTTACATCTCTTTCCGTTACAAACTGATATCGTTCCTCGATAATAGCGAAGTCGTCCAAGTTAGGGTATTTTGTTTACCTCTCAGACCTTGATCGACAACGTTCTTACCTTGGAACCGATACAAGTCCGTACTATATTCCCTTATTACTTATAACATCTATCAGACCGTATTTCCTTGTTTAATTTTAACTATGGTTTTATAACACCATATTCTTACTTTGAAATTTCTGTTGTTTATGATTATTTATATTTAAACATTAACTCTTCGCTTTTCCTTTCCACAGTTCTGCTTATACTTCTTAAACAAAAAGGTAATTAAATCTCATAAATTTTGATTAATTTATTTCTAATCCGTTTTCATTAGATTAATTAAAAACCAATCAATCTAATAATCATTTTCCCAAATAACAGTTGATTAAAATCAACTTCATCCGATCAGTAAATTCATTAACTGATTTTAGTTACTCCTCAACATTAGATAAATAATTAATCTAATAATATTTCTAAATGGTTTATCTTAATTATAATTATCCACATATTTACTCGTCAGGTAATTTCTGCTTTATAACTTATTTAAATATCAACTATCGTTTTTATTTATTTTATAAAAACGAACTTTAAAATACTGGTTTATAATAGAACTTCTATTATAAATTTAAATCTTCTTTTTAATTATAAAAAATATAATTTTTATAATTAACCTCGTTGATTTGCGTGATGGCCAATCAACTCTTTAACAAAACGAGGGTTTTACGGTTGACTGTCACCACTTTCTAAATCGATATCATTTACTTATTTATCGAAACAGATGTTGAATATCTGTTCAACATCAATATTCACATGGGGTTTTAAATATAATTCAGGTTCAAACAGTGCATACAAAACAAACAATACATATAAATATCGAGGAATCCGGTCGGATTCCTCCAACCGGTTTCCGCATCCATAGATGTCAGTCAACACAATTTACACTAACTCTATACTAGGGGTATTCAAATCGATGGAATCAGTGTTCAACAGATGGTGTGTACATATATAACGGTATATAATATTCAACCAAATTACTGGTAATCTACCTAATCGACCATCACACCGCATTTAAACAACATTAAAATATAATTATAAAAATAGATCAGAGTTAGTGATTTTACTCACCTTCGCGCGTTAACCGTTAAATAATGATTTGCGTCGGTCGATTAAGCCAGACGTTCAAATCAATGTGCTCCAATTCGTACATGTTGAGCTCGTCCACGCTACACTGACGCCGCTTGTTTTGGGTAATTCTTCCCTCCTAACTCGCGATCACTAGCTTCAGTGCTGTCACCGTCCGTGCCTTCCATTCTCAATGAGCTACCGGACTCCCGTACACAGTCATTTACAAATTTTAGTCCGTCATTACTACCTCTTTACTTCATGAACTCCAAAAAAGAAAACAACGTTCAACTCCTTGTCCACATTCTCATGTGCTGTGCATTACACACACCACCGTGCTCCCCCATCAATACTGTTAACAACATACGTACAACTCAGCTGGTCCTCACGGCCACCGTTCTACAACCAGCTGGTCCTCACGGCCACCGTTCTACAACCGCATGACCACTTCTTTTTCCCTTTTTGGAGAAAACTGTCACTCATTCTTCTCCTTCGTAACAATATAAGAAAATATAGTACGTTTCCCCACAACATTGGACTCTACTTCACCATTTCAGCACCCTTAAACGCCATACCCTTTGCGTCTTCCATATTGGTTCATACCATTGTCGTTACTCCTCCCATCAACACTCCAGGTCATTTTGAAGCAATTTGCTTGGTAGCAGCAATTTCAACATCACTTGAACCTACCCCATATGAAATCCTTGCAATGGAGCATTTTCTATAATCCATTTGATTGCAAGTCAGTGTATCAGCTTTATCTGACAAATTCATATCCACTTATTAAGCTCTTCATTCAAATTTGAAGTATGAGCTTGTGTAGTATTTCTAGACTCCTCATCATACATTTGTATATCCTTACTGATAAACATGTCTAGCCATATTTACAGCCATACCGTAAATCACGCACCACCTTTCATTACCGATCTCTTCACTGCATGCTCACACTATATAACATATATAAAAATATGAGCACTGATCCCATCACCCATCTATATAACCAACGCACCAAATAATGACTTCTCCTTCTCCAAAATGCCCATCCTCACTCTCCACGCCCTTTCCACTGTCCACTAAAACATGAACCGCAATTTCCAACAAACCCCTCTCCTTAGCCCCAAACTTCTCCTCACGTGTTTACGTCTCTCCCACCTTCATGCATGCACACGCATGCCCTCCATCATTCTCACTCCCATCCTCCCTTGTTTAACCTTTCGAACTACCCCCCTGTAGCCTTGGAAACCAACGCACCAACTCCATTCACCAACTCTTCCTCACGGTATACTTCTCCAGTATTTCCCTTCTTTCCTCCATCTCACGTGAGTTTCTTCACCAAGCTTTCAAACTGTTCCAGTACATCTCTCATTCTGCTTACCACTTATTCCTCCTTCACACTGTTCATGAGCGATAATCAAGTTGCCATGACTTCCACGAAGCTGCCATTCTTCTTGCTTGCTTAACCCGTATACGCCTCCACCTCAATACACTTCATACGCCACCAACACACCACCAACATGATCACGCTGTCCTCCAGTACACACCACTCTTTCCCAAACCGAACCCATGCAAACCGTATATACACGTTACCAACCCCGTCTTGCTGGTTTCTGCTTCAAAGAGGAATGAAATGCTGAGTTTGAAGGACAACATATTTCGTTTTAAATCCTAGATCTCGTTTGGGAGAAGAACAGAAGAAGAGAGCGTGGATTTAGGAAACAACGTTTAGTTTTTGAGAAGAGAGTTAGAATGATGGGTCCTTTATACATAGAAAACATGTATATTTTATATTGAGGAAAATGTACATGTGAGATGTGCATTTGCTGAAATCACGGCGCCAATCCATGAATAGGGTCCGATTTTTCTATGTAGCAGATGGACGTGATTGGATAATAGGTTAAGGTGGAACTATGTATAGGATTATGGGGCTTAAATTTCGGATAGGACGTATAGTGCTCAGTTACTGTTCTGTATGGGTTTCGCCATACATGTATTTTCAATAGGGCATAGGCATGTGCCAGCTTTCAATGTTTGCACGTCCTAGGCATAAAATATCTACTGCAGCCATCTGCGGTAATAACTTTAGAGCAGGTAACTTAAGGGTGAAGGAACGCATATAATATATATATTTATAGTTTTAATTATATTTTCATTTTATGATTTTAGTCGGGATGAAATACAAATGCCGAGTCAAAGAATGTTGCATCTAAGTCTAACATAGGGATGGCATCCGCTGTATTGTTCGCAATGCTTGTTTGTTCTCCTTCTGATGCCACTGTTTTGTTACATTCCATATGCGAGGTTAAGGGTGAACTATAGTGATAGCTATTGACAGAAATACCGCTGTTTTGTTAACGAACAATGTGTCATGATCTCAAATATATAATAATATCGGTAGGTTGACTCATGTTTTGAAACCCCGAAATACCGATACAGGGTACACAATACTCCAAATAAAAAGTTGTTTATTTAATTAATTAAAAATTACAGAAAAATTCTAAAAATTAAATTATCGCTGCGCCTCAAAAGAACCTTGTCCCGATTTGCACCCGATATCAAGTTATATTTAAATAACCGTTACGGTCGATATACGCTTCTACAACGACTTTTCGAATATTTGATTTGGACATATCTTGCAATCTATACGACGAAACCTTGGTTTTTCACTTCTGTTAGAAAGATACAGTTCAACAGATTCCAACGTTTCTCGTTTCGAAGAAATCCGATTCAAAACGAATCCGGTACACTCAGTTGAAGTTCAGAACGTTAAATTACGAACTGCAGGGTCGTTCTGAGCTCGATTATAATTAATATATATTTATATACGTTCTACTTCATTTTAATTAATCTATAAATCCATTTATATTCAGAATTCAATATTTAAACTGACATAAATATTCAAATACGAACCGCCAAAAATGCGGGACGTTACAGTCCTTCCCCCTTAAAATAATTTCGTCCTCGAAATTGCTAAGATAGGGAAAATGCTATAATCTCTGTTATAAACAGGTTAAAATTCTTCTTGGTTTACTTCATAATTTCAGTTTCACTGAACTGATTCATTTCAATTAAAATATTAATTCATTCTTATTTCGAATATTTTCAAAATTCTGAAAATTTCCTAACGGCCCAAATTTTTGGAGAATTTTGCCGGTATCTCCTTTGCACGGTTCATTCGGCACTACTACAACCACTTGCCACTCTGGGCCTTCTTCAATTCAAAAGAAAATCAATAACTAAGCATCTTGCCAAACGGGATGATAAGTCTCATATTCCATTAAAATATAAACGTGTACCTTTTTGGTCGGGCACTCAACTCTATCGTTCCCATATGTAAATCAATTCAGCATATGTAAGCGAATTTCCAACTGATCTCCCGTCAGTTTATCCTCAACCAATCATTCTCCTACATCCCAACCCGAATTCCATTTTCACTCTCCAACTTCAACCTCAAATTCCAAAATTCTTTCTTGGTAATCCAATTCCATAACCAAGTTTGGCTCAAATTCAAAATCTTATTTCACCAATTCAATTACTTTGCCAAGTCAAATCTTTATTCCAGTACGATTTTCATTTACTTGGCTTCAATTCAAATCCAATTTTATTTGACTTAGTTAAATTTTTTATTTATTTACTTCATAAATAAATTTTAAATTTCAGAATTCAAATTCCTGGGGTTTTTATTTCAAATCCGTTTGAAATCATATATATATAATAGCAATCCAAAACATTTGAATTTTTGAATAACTTGTTTCCTCACACTAATTCAAAACAAAATCTTTGGTAGTAATCCGTCACTTAGCAACTCGAAAATGAACACCGATAATGGCGCGCTTCACCATCGGAATATATATTCCAGCAATCGAAGTGAGTTCAATACTATATCATTTTTCAAAACTCATTTTTCAAACATTTTCATTTTGAATTTTACTTCAAAATATCATTCACAGCACTTGGAAAACAAATTTTCAAATCTCCCAGGATTTTAAAATTCCCTTACATTAATTTATTTACAACACTTTCCAAGTTTCTAGAGTTTTATTTCTTATTCTGGTTTTAATTTCAGATTTTTGTTAATCTGATTTTGCATATAATATTTTGATTGGTTATTTATATAACCAACTCAATTATACATCTTATTTTATCATAATAATGATCAAACATCCAAGATATAATAATAATCTCAAGATATATACTTCTGTTTATATCAAAATATAATTTCGGGTAAAATTATTTTATTTACCCTCTTTTAAAACAATACTGTGTCGAATTACTTTGTTCAAGAGTTTAGAAACACCTATCGACCCAGTTTGCATTACTGTTTCGACCAGAATTTATAAATCACTTGACTGACCAGTCAACACAATATAAAACGGTTTTTATATTAATTTACAAATACGCGCTCATATTTATACACTCAAACTCAATTTAGAGTATTATTAACTCCATCTCTATTGAGTTACGCCACAGAGCCAAGGTAATCACTTAACCTTATGCTCTGATACCAACTGTAATGGATGGGATTTTCGACCCAGAAAATCAACATAAATTCACTGTCAATTTTTCGAGCATCGAAAATTCCAGGACATAAGTAGAAGAATTTAGAGGGTGAGAAAGAAAAGATAGAACTAATAGAATAGAAGAAGAAGAAGATCACAACTGAACCACATCAGAGTAAATACGAAACTCACAGCGGAATGAATAAATGGTAATTATCACATAACTTTAAAATACAAAAAATCTGAATTTGTACTTACATATCATATCAGAGTATAACTCATATACATCACAGCGGAAATAATCTCTACATAACTAATGGTGAAGCCTTCTGATTTGAGCTCCTCCAAGTGAATCTGTAAAATCCTGAAACAGTTGACTGCCCATACAAATTTGGGCACCCAAGAGTTTAGGGAAAAACAAACAAAATAAACTCTGGGTCAGTCATGGGACTGGTGTGAGTAAATTCTAATCATACGGTTTTACTTTGAAGAAAATCCTTTTGAAACAAAAGGATAATAGTAAGACCAGCCCACAACTAAACATGGACGGCTTTTACCTTACTATAACCCAATTTACTTTGATATCAAAACCGGTGATATTATGATAATGTCTAAACAAATAATTATACAAATAGCAGAACACTTGCATCTCACGTTCCACATATATATAGTATAAAATCATAAACCGCAGGGCGCTTATCGGAGAATGAATTCCAACAGACAAGGTATGGGAGCACCTTCTGAATAGTGTACTCTAGAGGGGATACACTCAGGGTTCAACAAGAACGTCTTGCAACCCGGCCACACATGACCGCTCACTCATTTAGCTTGAGTGTCGCGAATATATTGTCACCACGGTTGTAGGCCATCCAACTGTCATCCAAAGATACAGAATCGAAAAGAAGTATAAATATGAATTTTCTCTAGATCGGTGACAATACACCCTGCTTGGGGATGACCCAACTAGCCATGCTGCCTAGCCCAACTTCTGTCATTCCCTGTTGTGAGGCTAGAGGCTACGTCTATCTTCAGAACATCTGATCGCCATTCACTTTGAATGCCACATCGTCAAACCCGTCAATTCACTAATCGATTCCCAAACATATTACGGGTATAAAGAGCTAAGAGGAATGAATTCCTCCGCCACCAGACGTAATACCTTTAAGAGATCAACCGTACGTGATTTACTAGGTATACTCTGTCAGACACTCGTCCATACAAGTTGTCCTGGGACTGGACAAACATAAACCATTATTCTGGAACTGGACGACCCTTGCATTTAACTCCGTCTTCAATTATCTTCAGCATATCTATTTCACAGCTCTTATGCCTATACGGAGTGGTTTCCGGATAATATACCCAACCGGTCTCCCGTATTGACAACGATGGTCAAAACACTTCGATAGTCGGTTATTTAACCATCGGAGTAAAAACAACATTCATTCATTGTACAACTAACATCACACAATCACGGCCACTTTTAATTTAACATTCGACTTTATTATTCAAATTCCCATATCGTACCAGATATCTCTCAAATCCGGTTTTAGCCTTTTTTATACTTCTTGGAAAACATTTCCAGTTATTTATTCTCTCATGTTCCAGAAAACATACATTATTAACGTTCGAAACATTTCCATTCCTTTCACGTTCCTTATTTCTTATACTTGGATAACATACACTATTTACATTGGAAAAATATTTCCAATCTCATCTTAAACCTTTTAAATCTGCCAGGCATTCACTTTAAAACATTATTCACTTTATAGTGTGAATATCATTTCTATTATATAAATCTTAACTCCTTTATCAAATAACTCTTTATTCAAGTACTAATTACCCTTATCTGGATTACTGAATCCCTTTCATACTTTTTCATTCCTATTCCACTTTATAAACTCTGTCTCTAAGTCAACTTCTTATCTAATCGATATCAAGCTTATAACTAAATACTGATCCTTACCCGATCAACGTTTTTTGTTTAAAACTAAATGTTAATTATCCTGTCAGATTATACTTCCTAAAGATTATTTACTTTAATACATTCGACGTCGTCGAGTTAAAATTCCAAATCCTAATTGTTTAATTCTAATCGCATTTCGAACATCGAAATGCTGTCATCGTTTACTAACACGATTCTCCAATCTCTCTTTCTAAATTGGTTCTATATTTTCTTACGACATCGTTACTTATCACTTCCGAATAAGTGGATTTCAACTAACTGTTTCATTTCCTAGGAAGTGCTATCATATATAAAAATCATGCTTAAGTTCGGTTAACAGCGTTAATCTATCGCTATGGTTCTAAACTTGTCATACGCTGTAATATCCTTCTATATAACTAATCTTGACATAACAGTCACGCTTAAGCCTATTTAACAGCGTTATTTTATCGCTATAGTTCAAGTTTGCAATACGCTGCTATATGCCACTTTATATCAAATCTCGACGTCTTTTTCCGTTACAAAAATCTTGACATCTCTTTCCATTACAAAATCTTTACATCTCTTTCCGTTACAAAATCTTTACATCTCTTTCCGTTACAAAATCTTTACATCTCTTTCCGTTACAAACTGATATCGTTCCTCGATAATAGCGAAGTCGTCCAAGTTAGGGTATTTTGTTTACCTCTCAGACCTTGATCGACAACGTTCTTACCTTGGAACCGATACAAGTCCGTACTATATTCCCTTATTACTTATAACATCTATCAGACCGTATTTCCTTGTTTAATTTTAACTATGGTTTTATAACACCATCTTCTTACTTTGAAATTTCTGTTGTTTATGATTATTTATATTTAAACATTAACTCTTCGCTTTTCCTTTCCACAGTTCTGCTTATACTTCTTAAACAAAAAGGTAATTAAATCTCATAAATTTTGATTAATTTATTTCTAATCCGTTTTCATTAGATTAATTAAAAACCAATCAATCTAATAATCATTTTCCCAAATAACAGTTGATTAAAATCAACTTCATCCGATCAGTAAATTCATTAACTGATTTTAGTTACTCCTCAACATTAGATAAATAATTAATCTAATAATATTTCTAAATGGTTTATCTTAATTATAATTATCCACATATTTACTCGTCAGGTAATTTCTGCTTTATAACTTATTTAAATATCAACTATCGTTTTTATTTATTTTATAAAAACGAACTTTAAAATACTGGTTTATAATAGAACTTCTATTATAAATTTAAATCTTCTTTTTAATTATAAAAAATATAATTTTTATAATTAACCTCATTGATTTGCGTGATGGCCAATCAACTCTTTAACAAAACGAGGGTTTTACGGTTGACTGTCACCACTTTCTAAATCGATATCATTTACTTATTTATCGAAACAAATGTTGAATATCTGTTCAACATCAATATTCACATGGGGTTTTAAATATAATTCGGGTTCAAACAGTGCATACAAAACAAACAATACATATAAATATCGAGGAATCCGGTCGGATTCCTCCAACCGGTTTCCGCATCCATAGATGTCAGTCAACACAATTTACACTAACTCTATACTAGGGGTATTCAAATCGATGGAATCAGTGTTCAACAGATGGTGTGTACATATATAACGGTATATAATATTCAACCAAATTACTGGTAATCTACCTAATCGACCATCACACCGCATTTAAACAACATTAAAATATAATTATAAAAATAGATCAGAGTTAGTGATTTTACTCACCTTCGCGCGTTAACCGTTAAATAATGATTTGCGTCGGTCGATTAAGCCAGACGTTCAAATCAATGTGCTCCAATTCGTACATGTTGAGCTCGTCCACGCTACATTGACGCCGCTTGTTTTGGGTAATTCTTCCCTCCTAACTCGCGATCACTAGCTTCAGTGCTGTCACCGTCCGTGCCTTCCCTTCTCAATGAGCTACCGGACTCCCGTACACAGTCATTTACAAATTTTAGTCCGTCATTACTACCTCTTTACTTCATGAACTCCAAAAAAGAAAACAACGTTCAACTCCTTGTCCACATTCTCATGTGCTGTGCATTACACACAGCACCGTGCTCGCCCATCAATACTGTTAACAACATACGTACAGCTCAGCTGGTCCTCACGGCCACCGTTCTACAACCAGCTGGTCCTCACGGCCACCGTTCTACAACCGCATGACCACTTCTTTTTCCCTTTTTGGAGAAAACTGTCACTCATTCTTCTCCTTCGTAACAATATAAGAAAATATAGTACGTTTCCCCACAACATTGGACTCTACTTCACCATTTCAGCACCCTTAAACGCCATACCCTTTGCGTCTTCCATATTGGTTCATACCATTGTCGTTACTCCTCCCATCAACACTCTAGGTCATTTTGAAGCCATTTGCTTGGTAGCAGCAATTTCAACATCACTTGAACCTACCCCATATGAAATCCTAGCAATGGAGCATTTTCTATAATCCATTTGATTGCAAGTCAGTGTATCAGCTTTATCTGACAAATTCATATCCACTTATTAAGCTCTTCATTCAAATTTGAAGTATGAGCTTGTGTAGTATTTCTAGACTCCTCATCATACATTTGTATATCCTTACTGATAAACATGTCTAGCCATATTTACAGCCATACCGTAAATCACGCACCACCTTTCATTACCGATCTCTTCACTGCATGCTCACACTATATAACATATATAAAAATATGAGCACTGATCCCATCACCCATCTATATAACCAACGCACCAAATAATGACTTCTCCTTCTCCAAAATGCCCATCCTCACTCTCCACGCCCTTTCTACCGTCCACTAAAACATGAACCGCAATTTCCAACAAACCCCTCTCCTTAGCCCCAAACTTCTCCTCACGTGTTTACGTCTCTCCCACCTTCATGCATGCACATGCATGCCCTCCATCATTCTCACTCCCATCCTCCCTTGTTTAACCTTTCGAACTACCCCCCTGTAGCCTTGGAAACCAACGCACCAACTCCATTCAGCAACTCTTCCTCACGGTATACTTCTCCAGTATTTCCCTTCTTTCCTCCATCTCATGTGAGTTTCTTCACCAAGCTTTCAAACTGTTTCAGTACATCTCTCATTCTGCTTACCACTTATTCCTCCTTCACACTGTTCATGAGCGATAATCAAGTTGCCATGACTTCCACGAAGCTGCCATTCTTCTTGCTTGCTTAACCCATATACGCCTCCACCTCAATACACTTCATACGCCACCAACACACCACCAACATGATCACGCTGTCCTCCAGTACACACCACTCTTTCCCAAACCGAACCCATGCAAACCGTATATACACGTTACCAACCCCGTCTTGCTGGTTTCTGCTTCGAAGAGGAATGAAATGCTGAGTTTGAAGGACAACATATTTCGTTTTAAATCCTAGATCTCGTTTGGGAGAAGAACAGAAGAAGAGAGCGTGGATTTAGGAAACAGCATTTAGTTTTTAAGAAGAGAGCTAGAATGATGGGTCCTTTATACATAGAAAACATGTATATTTTATATTGAGGAAAATGTACATGTGAGATGTGTATTTGCTGAAATCACGGCGCCAATCCATGAATAGGGTCCGATTTTTCTATGTAGCAGATGGAGGTGATTGGATAATAGGTTAAGGTGGAACTATGTATAGGATTATGGGGCTTAAATTTCGGATAGGACGTATGGTGCTCAGTTACTGTTCTGTATGGGTTTCGCCATACATGTATTTTCAATAGGGCATAGGCATGTGCCAGCTTTCAATGTTTGCACGTCCTAGGCATAAAATATCTACTGTAGCCATCTACGGTAATAGCTTTAGAGCAGGTAACTTAAGGGTGAAGGAACGCATATAATATATATATTTATAGTTTTAATTATATTTTCATTTTATGATTTTAGTCGGGATGAAATACAAATGCCGAGTCAAAGAATGTTGCATCTAAGTCTAACATAGGGATGGCATCCGCTGTATTGTTCACAATGCTTGTTTGTTCTCCTTCTGATGCCACTGTTTTGTTACATTCCATATGCGAGGTTAAGGGTGAACTATAGTGATAGCTATTGACAGAAATACCGCTGTTTTGTTAACGAACAATGTGTCATGATCTCAAATATATAATAATATCGGTAGGTTGACTCATGTTTTGAAACCCCGAAATACCGATACAGGGTACACAATACTCCAAATAAAAAGTTGTTTATTTAATTAATTAAAAATTACAGAAAAATTCTAAAAATTAAATTATCGCTGCGCCTCAAAAGAACCTTGTCCCGATTTGCACCCGATATCAAGTTATATTTAAATAACCGTTACGGTCGATATACGCTTCTACAGCGACTTTTCGAATATTTGATTTGGACATATCTTGCAATCTATACGACGAAACCTTGGTTTTTCACTTCTGTTAGAAAGATACAGTTCAACAGATTCCAACGTTTCTCGTTTCGAAGAAATCCGATTCAAAACGAATCCGGTACACTCAGTTGAAGTTCAGAACGTTAAATTACGAACTGCAGGGTCGTTCTGAGCTCGATTATAATTAATATATATTTATATACATTCAACTTTATTTTAATTAATCTATAAATCCATTTATATTCAGAATTCAATATTTAAACTGATATAAATATTCAAATACGAACCGCAAAAAATGCGGGACGTTACAAGTTGCATGCTCAATCCAACAATAATTTGCAAGATCAGCGGGCTAGTACATTACAGAATGATGGTGATATGCATTCTACTGACCATGCTGATATGGAAGCTGTGGCTACTGCTGAAGAGATGGAGATAACTAAGTACCTCAGCAGAGACCACATAAGGACAAGACTAAAGATGATACCCAAAGCTAGTTCTGACAAAGCAGTGGATAATGCCCATGTAGATGTGAATGACAGAGTTATTGACAACCCTAAGTGGGTAAAGATGTTAAGCCAGATCAAGGGAAAGAAGAAGAAGACAAAGAAATTCAAGAAATTAAATAATTTACTAGATTCTGGACAAGGCTCTTCTTCTGATACTTAGTGTTGATATCCAGGTACCTGGAAGAGTCTCATGTGTTTTTTTGTATCATTTAGAGAGTCTTTAATATATATTGGGTTAGGATCGTCTTTTATGGTGTCTTTGATTTTATATCTTTATTTTGTTCAATGTCTCTGTATGAGTGAGTTTTGCATAGTGAGTAATGTGTCATTTGTTTGTACAACTGTTAATGTCAAATCTTATATATATATATATATATATATATATGTGTGTGTGTGTGTGTGTGTGTGTGTTAAAGTACTAAGTTTTGTAAATAAGCATTAACCCAAAACCGTTGTAAGCCAAAGCCCACTTCTTTCTCTACCGAATTTTGCTCAAATCTTCATCTTCACAACTGATGCTTCTACAACCGCCATCGGAGCTGCTCTTGCCCCACGCTGACCATCTAATCGCCTTCTTCAACCTTAAGCTACCTCACCATCTTCAGAAATATTCCACTTATTCATGAGAGAAGTTTGCAATTACCTCTTCCATTAAAAAATTGCGACACTATTTGCTAGGTTGTCCTTTTGATTTTTTTAAAGATCACCTGAGCATTAGAGAATTGGTATCGCTGAAGATTCAAACACCGGAGTAGCAGAAATGACTTACGAAGCTTATTGGATTCGACTTCACCATCCACTATCGGCCGGGTAAGCAAAACACCATGGCAGGCGGCTTTTCATGATTCACCGACGAAGAAACTATGACTGCAATTTCAGGTCCAATTGTTCCCCTCCATGATGACATCGCAGCCGCACTACAAAGAGAGAAAGCAGCTCAGTCCATCGTCACTTAATTACACACAAGTGCATGTTTAAATCCTAAGTTCCATTTCAGAAACAATTTATTATTCTGGGACAATCGTTTGTATATACCCGATGATATGAGGTTGAAAAACGTAATCATCACTTAGTTGCATGCCTCAAAAATTGGTAGACATTCTGGGATCAAAGTCAATATTGCGAGAGTGGCAAGCAATTTTTATTGGCCTAAAATAGCGGATACAGTGCGAGCTTTTGTCAAACAGTGTTCTACTTGTCTACAAGTGAAGCTAGACAACACCCCTTATAAGGGCTTGCTACAACCACTACCGATTCCAACCCGCATATAGGAGGATATCACAATGGATTTCATTACAAATATGCCACCAGCAAATGGACGTACTGCAATTTGGGTGATAGTGGATCAATTCTCAAAATATGCACATTTTTGTGCTCTACCAACTTTGGTCTTAGTAGCGCAACTGGCTTCACATTTCTTGCAGGAATATGTCCTATTGCAACGGTTTTCTCGATCAATTGTTTCCGACAGAGACAGATTATTTATGAGCTTGTTTTGGAAAGAACTGTTCCGGCTTCATGGCACCAAGCTACAAATGAGCCGCTCTTAGCATCCACAATCAAACGGTCAGTCGGAGGTGGTTAATCGCTGCTTAAAGACGAACTTGCGAGCAATAGTCAATGAAATTCCAACAAAGTGGGTCAAGTGTTTTCCCTGGGCTAAGCGGTGGTATAACACTACAAAACACACTTCAATTGACATATCACCATTTCAAGTAGTTTATGGTCAACCACCACTAACTTTAGCGGATTACACTACATCTGCAACCGTTGTACGAGCATTAACAGAATAGGCTACTTCGAGAGATGACCTGTTACGCCTCATCAAATCGAACTTACTTAAAGCTCAAACCAGAATCAAGAACCACGCTGACCAGCATAGAAGCGACAAGCATTTTGATATTGGCCCTTGGGTCTTCTTCAAACTTCAACCTTACCAACAGCATACACTGAAGAATACTTATGACAAACTGACCAAGAAATATGATGGTCCATTTAAAGTGATTGAACGAATTGGACCTATTACATACAAACTTCTACTCCCGCCCGATTCTCGCATATATCATGTTTTCCTTGTCTCCTTGTTGGAACTTTGTCCAAACCCATATTTGTCACCAACACAGCTACTGCCAAATACTATTACCGATAGCTACCATGACCTTGAGGACAAGGTCGATCTTAAAGGGGTGGGTGATGATACACACAACACTGATATATAGGCACAAGGAGGTTGTGTCAATGGTAATACATGACCCAAGAGGAAGATTCAGCTACCAGTAAGATTCAGGAATTAAATATAACGATGCACGATGAAAAATTAGTGCTATACGGTAATGAAGAAATTGCAGCACCTACTACTTTTTTACTTTTTGTTCATTTTCTGCTTTATGTTGATTGTTTGGCGCCAAAAGTGGTTATATGAAATAGTGCCTTGCTTTAAAGTTGTGAAGCAAGTATGACAGTAGGTGGTTATGGAAGAATTCAATTGCTAGCTCTCACTTTCATCTTCTTCTTTCTCATATTATCCCCTTCCCTATCCTCAAAACTTTCTATTCGATCCTTAACCATATCACATTGTCCCTGTCGAATCCCACTTCGCAAGCCTAATCATTATAATTTGCCAAAGCCTAAACATAGGAGCACAGCTGAAAGTTGAAAGTTGAAACGTATCCTCACTCTCCAAATTGCTTAAAGGACATATAATATCCACTGATATATACCTCAAAAATGGGTTCACTTTAATGTTTAATACATTTTGAAAATCTTCCAAAGTAGTAGGTTCTCGCGTTCAGAACTTTACAGCAGCCAAATTTGCTTACTTTAGCTAATGTTAGGGTTAATATCGTTATTGTTAAGAATGCTGTAGATTTTAGAAATTTTGAATTTAATACCACTGTTACCCCAAGCTATCCCGTCTTTCTCAGCAATACTGCACGTAAGTAAGTTGAAACTGTTCCCTAGTTTCCATATCCATTGTTTGATGGAATACAATAAGTTGATTTTATTATCCTGAATGAACGTGGATGCCCTTATTTGTAAACTAATGCCAGACAGATCAACTTTTCAAGGGTATATAGTATTATCCAAAATAGTAATGGCTTTCACTTAGGGATCATGCTAGAAGATCACAGTCCCTCTCATGGCAACTTCACAATTGAACACAGGAAGCAAGACATGGAGACTATTTGGAGTGATTCTCCATGTCCAACTATAGTTCTATGGTGCTTGCATGTTCCATAAATTATTATTTCCCACTGGGTAATTATAGGACCATTTATCCTGCTTGTTGTTTTTCTTATTTAACAGGTCATCCAAGTGCCTGAAGAATGTTGCCTGGTTCAAGAGCAGCATGTTATTAATGCCCGAGCCGCCTTTATTTCTTTATAGCTCGAGCTTGGCAAAGCACATAAAATAATTATAGAGAAGTGAACAAAGCCAATGCCAAAAGAATTGTAGCATTGCACTTCTTATCATCACGATGAGCTTGGTAGAGAGGATAAACGTTCAAGACCAGCACACCGTCATTTAGAAGATTATTTACTTAATTAATGTCAACCTTCAAGCTTGAATGAACATCCTAGCAGACTAGCTCTCCATTCATGCTATTTTTCTATGATAAAGTGAAAACACTGTAACTATTGTTGAAGTTAACATGAATTGAATGAAATATCCTATTTTCCCACATCGCCAAGATTTGAAAAAGTATTCGAGTATATAAATGGCTTTTTCATAAGGAGGTTTGGGTCTTAGGCTGCCCAAATGTGTGCTTTGTTGTGGGGAGGGAAGTCATGTTTCACCACCACACACGTGCATGACCTTACTTTTTTTCGAACAACTGGGTCGATTTTTAATGGTTACAGGCTTTGGACAGAAACTGGGCTGGGGATTGGATTAAGAAAGAAAGGCATGTGACCCATTAGATGACATCAATAAGCAGATGCTAACTGTTAAAAACAATGACGGGCGGATGCAACCCATTAAGACAACGCAACTAGGCAGACTTATCAGAGCAAACGCGATTGTTCAAAGGGGTGCGAAAGAAAATACAAATAGGGGAGGATACAAATCACATTCTCCATCTGATTTCTCCAGTTTTCATATTTCTCTCTTCTTTGCTATGGTGCTACCTGTTTACGCCAAAAAATTTAACCAACACCCAGTATTTTAATTACTTAAGAATATGGTTTCGCGTACGGAAAATAAGTGCAGAAAAGAAGTAATTGACACAGGATATTTATAGTTGTTCGGTCCCGTGAGGAGCCTACGTCCACTTTGGGAGAGCTGTTAATATTTTATTGACAACAATAAATTACAAGCGATGAGGCCCTTCTACGCATCGAGTTACAAGCATTTTCATGTAATTTGAAGTCATAGTCATCATATGTGATTGTTTGAGAAAAGTAGATTTTATCCTTCTTCTTCCTCAAAGTGAAGATGCCATTAGAGAGATCCCTTGGGGATGTAGGGAGGTGTCAAATCAGCAAATTTTAAACCCTTGTAACAAATGAGCTTGGGGTATTTATAGTGGAGTGGTTTGGTGGGAGTAGGTAGGATTTGGGGACCACTCAGCAGAAAATCACATCATAGGCTTAAACGCACTAGAAAATTGCATCACACATGGCTTTTAAGAAGAAAATCGCATCCCTTTATGAGATGCGATTTTCGCATCCCTTCATGGGATGCGTTGTAAACAACCGAGCATGACATCCTTTAGATTCGTTGGCGTCGCATCCTGAGGGATGCAGCGCCATCACATCCTCAGGGATGCGAAGCCATCACATCTTGTTGGATGCGATGACATCTTATCCGCTGGGATACGATGTCATCTCATTCCATTTGGATGCGATGTCATCGCATGTTGGGGGATGCGATGGCTTCACATCCTGAGGGGTGCGATGGCATTGCATTCTGAGAGATGTTATGTCATTGCATCCCATTGGATGTGATGGGATCGCACTTTGTTTGGAGCGATGTGAGATTCCATAGGGCGATGTAAAGTGAACCAGGTATGGTGCGAATGCGAGACGAGGGGCAGCGAGGCGATGCAGTCATTTTGAATCGATACGAGGCGAGTTGGAGTGAGGTGAGTCGGTGCGAGGCGAGTTGGAGTGAGGCGATGAGGGCTTGAGGAGTTGTGACACTATTGCTTGTTTGACCTCTACTCGGCTTGAATCTTCAGCAACTTGGCAACTCTTCGGGCTTCAATACCACATGACGTGTTGAGTAGAGTGGGTCTTGTGTACTTTTGGGAACTAGACAAAAATACAGGTTAACATTGCCCCCTCCCCCTAAGGTACGTCTTGCCTTGGAAGGATATGCTTTGTGTTGAGGAGAGAGTTATGGAGAAGCGTGGAGCTTTATGTTTGTGAAGTATTCTGATTCGTTGGTAGCTTGCCCAATCGTCTATCCCCTGTCTCATTCATGAAATTTAAACGTTAGTCGTCGACCCTCGCTTATGTCTTAGCGTAAGCAAGTGGTTGTCGAAGTGTGTTCGTGCTTGCGCTCACATATTTCCATATGGTTTTGTGCGATGCGATCATGTTTTTGGAAACAAGACATGGGGAGGGAGCCCGACACAAATATGTAAGTGTGTGGATAGATACACATGTGTTTTTACTACTTATACATATATATATGTATATATATGCGTATGTATATATATGTGCATATGTGTATATATATACATAGGAATTATAAACATATATATTATTATATATATACATATATATGTATGTATATTTACCTATACATCGCATCCTCGCTGGATGCGGTGGATCGCATCCTTGTGGGATGTGATGCGTCACATCCTGATGGGGCGCATAACGAAACAAATGGGCCAAGGCATGCCTCCCCCTATAAAAGCCGAAACTCCTCCTCCTTCTCACACTTTTCCCGCATCCGCATCAAGCTTATTTGAGGTATTAATGGCAGACGATGAAAGGAGGGATGGAGTAGGGGAAGAAGAGAGGGGAGGTGTGCCGCTTCCTCCATCGCATAGAGGCCCGCATCGCTTGCGATTCTAGTTCTCGCATCATGGCGATGCGATGTCGCATCACCTTGGTGATGCAGTCTTACATCCCTTGCGATGCAAGCTCCCGATAATACCCCACACCCGCTAAGGTCACTCACTAAGGGAATGCCTTAACTTCGGTGGAGTATTTTAAGTGAATATAGAACAGAAAAATTACAACAAGACAGATATAAATAATACTTGTTGACTAAAACATCATTTCGTTGCAGCAGAAGGTAAAATTTTGGTCACAAAACCATAAAACAAGAGTCAAGTACTAAATATCCATCCTGATAAAAACATAAGTACATAATCCCACTACATAACTAATAGCCATAATAGAAAAGATAAGCAGAGCTTTACATCAACGGTCCAAGCTCCAAAAGATAGATAAAGCAATCTGATCAAAGCCCACTAGTGCTAGGCCCACTCTGAGAACCTGAGGGTTGGGAAAAAAAGATAAAAACAGCGGGGTCAGACATAAGTCTGAGCGAGTCCTACAACTTTAACAATACAATCATTAAAGTAATTAGGGTGTGATATAAACTTGGTATGGTAACGACTGGGTATAAATTACTACACTAAGCAGCCAACTAGACATAGGAAGAACGAAGATAACGGTAAAGACGCATCTACCCATCCAAGGGTAATTACTACACTGCACCACACCAGTCATTCCTACTTAAAGGTTGATCCCACCCAAGGACTTAGAAAATTTAACTAGTAGTTTCGTGTACCCCTAGCTAACCCCATAGGTGCCGTCTGCCCCTATCTCCACTAGGTGTACCCACTACTCCCCAAGCGATCGGCTCCCTAACGTAGATACCCGTGCTGGCCCCATAGTGGGGTGTATCACTCCCCAAAGTGGCAACCCGATACAACCAACAGTGCACGGCTTATACCTACACGATGCAACAACGTCTTACCTACCAGCCCGGGTCCACACACGCATATGAAACCCGTTGGACTTGCGTTGCCACCGCTAACCTGTTATGGCCTGTTATAGTCAAACCCAGTACGTGTGTCCCGTCCTCGACTTGGGTCGAGCCCACAAAGATATGTTTTGGGTTACTGGTTGAAATGGGCCCCCACAAGCTACCCACCTAAGCTTGTCCCGTTTCTAGTGCATCCCACTTAACCCTTTAATCATGTTTAATTACATGTTTCCACTTGGTTAAGTATTCTAATCATATTTTCTATTGCCACCCAAGGCAACCCACTAGATTTCCACATGCCACCCAAGGCACTTACTTGATTTCCACATGCCACCCAAGGCACCCACTTAACCCCTCATGCCCCACTACATGCTTATCAGGTTAAGTGTTTCTTAATTGATTAAGAACGTAACCTTTGTAAAGACCTCTCACATTAGACTGTCTTTTATGGCAGCTGGATTTGCCGGTCGGGTCCGGGCAGCCTTACGCCATAACAGAGTCTAACCTCGTGTCATTACACTTGTCATGTATTTAGTTTATGCCTAAGACCTCTCACATTGGGCCAATCATTTGTAGCCGCTGGATTTGCCGGTCGGGTTCGGGCAGTCTTATGCAACAAAAGGGTCCAACCTCGTGTCTTAGTCGATTAATTACACCTAATTAATCACCTCCATATTTTGAATTAATTTTCCCTAATTAATTCCAATTTAATGATGTACATAATTGACTCAATTATGTCCATCCACTTATGGTATGCAACATCATACCCATTTCACCACAATTTTGTTAACATGAATATTAACCCCATCGTTCCCCACGTAATACGCTAACATGACATACTTAAAAGGGAAGATTCATCACAAACACAATGGGTTCCACTTTGCATAACATTAGCATCAACATGGGTTTTAAAGGTGTCAACTTGCATATATGACCATAGCATCAAACCCAACTAGCATAAATAACCAACCCAAACTTGCATGAATCACATATGTCATAAAGAGGGTAACTTGCATAGATGTTCATGTCGTAGATCTATCATAAAGGGATAAACTTGCATACATGTCATAGGTCTAAAAAGGGATGAACTTGCATATGTTACTCATATCATAAAAAGGGGTAAACATGCATATATATGCATGACGTACAAAGGGGTAAACTTGCATATGTATGCATATCATACAAAGGTGTAAACTTGCACATGTTACTTGCATATAATCAAACACCAAACTTGCATAACATGTCATATATGAACTTGCATATAATCAAACACCAAACTTGCATAACATGTCATATATGAACTTGCATATAATCAAACACCAAACTTGCATAACATGGGGTCATAATGGATCAATGTTTATCATAGTGATTTGCATAACTAGCATCATGAACATATAGCATAAAACTTGCATAACTAGCATCATGAACATATAGCATAAAACTTGCATAACTAGCATCATGAACACATAGCATATGATAACATAACTTGCATTGATCCACATACATAGCCATAACCTCATTATATCCTATCATAATTAGTTTAGCAATTGCTTGCTAAAGGCATAGAAACTCACAACTTGTTGATTAGCACTCCTATGAAGAAGATTAAGTTGCTAGACTTGATTAGAAGTTGATTTGAGAAGCTATCTTCTTCTAAAATTTGATGGAGGCTCCTTCTACTTGCATTTTGACGGCATGACGACGTTGTATCTATTTTTAGTATGGATTAGGGTAGTCTTACGGTGTATTTATAGATTTAGGATGTAGTTCAGGCCCTTAGATTAACCCTAGATTAGGTTAGAGCCGTCAGATTTCGTCACAAGCCCCAAAACACAGCCCAACAGCCAAAGCAGTGCACCCAGGCCAAACTGGCTCGGCCACCTGTGTTGACTCCCAAGTCGACTGGGCAGTCGACTTGGGTCTTGTGGTGTCGACTCCCAAGTCGACTCCCCAGTCGACTTGGGGTGTGGCGGGAATTTTCCCGCCTAGCTCCATTTCTGCATTTGAAATCTGTTTTCGAAATTTGAATTTTCTGAAAACTTCTTCGGGCCTTAACTGGGTCATACGGGCTCCGATTTTCGAAAACCCGGACTCTATTTCGCGTATTTTTCCGAGACGAACGCAATGGCATAGCCCGTTTCCCCTAATTCAGATCTTAAAATTTAATTCTGCCCTGATTTATATTATAACAAGTTATTCAACATACGGGGTGTTACATTCTCCCCTACTTAAAGGATTTCGTCCCCGAAATCTCTAAGTCAAGAAGAACGTATCCTACCAACCAAACATCCATCTACTAAACCATCAAACACTGGCATCCATTATTCTTAAAATTTCTAATGATGTATGAACATATGCAAAAAGTGTGTGTATATGTTCCCTGCCTAATGCAAAATGAGGCGATCTACTGATTCAGTTGACCTCCTTAATGCAAACCATGATAGTGCCATGCATCCAATATGTATGCGAAAGAACCCTATCGACACATATTATTTCTACATGTGTGCACAACCATACACCAAAATGCATCATCCATATGATAACACAACCATTATACATCCATTAATATAGCTACCTACACACAATTATACGCAATATGCAATATGAAGTGACTGAGCCGATCTAGTGTCTAAAGTGTGTGTATATGCATCCACGAGCAACCACTAGCAAACACTTGCATCCACACGGATCCATCAAGCATAACATGTCTCAAACACATGTTTCAACCATAGGTTTACCCTATCTAAAGGTCAAAGTTACTAATGAGGGGACATACTAAAGATAAGATAAGAACTAGACAAACGATAAAGGAGAAATTAAAAGACATACCCTCAAAAAGGAATGGGTACAGTGAACGCATCTTCGCTTCTGTCTCCCAAATAGCGTTGCTCTCATCATCTCCCCATTGTACTTTGACTAGTTGAACCTCTCTGTTTCTCAATTTCCTAATCTCTGACCCAAGGATGCGAGCAGGAGCTCGTCGAATCGTCGCATCATGCTCTACCTCCACTTCTCTAAGCAAGCTCGGCTCTACCACCTCTACGGTCTCATGTAGGCACTTCCTCAAATGTGACACATGGAATACGTCATGTACACCACTAAGTCTCTCGGGCAAATCCACTCTATATGCCATCTGTCCAATCCTTTCCTTAATAGGAAACGGTCCTACAAACCTTGATGCTAACTTCCCAACGGACCCAAAGCGAACAACATTCCGTAATGGAGATACTTTAACAAAGACCATGTCCCCAACATCAAACTCAAGATCCGTCCTCCTCTTATCCGCGTAAGATTTCTGCCTATCTTGCGCTGCTTTCATCCTTCTTCGAATCAAAGCAATCTTTTCCGAAGTCTCTCTAACCATATCAGGCCCAAGCAAGATCTTATCCGTAGACTCCCACCAACATGTAGGTGATCGACAAGGCCTTCCATAAAGAGCTTCGAAAGGAGCCATACCAATACTAGGCTGAAAGCTGTTATTATACGCGAACTCCACCAATGGAAGATGCTCTTCCCATGTACCTCCAAAATCTAAGATACATAGCCTCAAAAGGTCTTCTAGAACACGATTCACCCTCTCGGTCTGGCCGTCCGTCTGAGGATGATATGCGGTGCTCAAACACAACCGAGTCCCTACTGCCTATTGCAAACTCTTCCAAAACTCGCTAGTGAAGATAGGATCTCGATCGCTCACTATGCTCGAAGGTACTCCATGTAACCGAACTATCTCTCGAAGGTAAAATGAAGCTAGCCATGGAGCAGTCCTCTTACTCTTCACGGGTATAAAATGGGCGCTCTTAGTAAGTCTGTCTACCACAACCCAAATTCCCGTATTACCCTTCCTCGATCTCGGTAACCCATCAATAAAATCCATCGAGACGCTATCCCACTTCCATTGCGGAACTTCCAATGGGTGAAGCAGCCCACCGGGTTTCTTTTGCTCCGCTTTCACTTCTTGGCACACCAAGCATCTAGCAACATACTCGGCCACATCTTTCTTCATACCGGCCCAAAAGAAAACTCGCTTCATGTCTTGGTACATCTTGTCCCCACCGGGATGAATGGTCATCTTCGAATGATGTGCATCATCAAGTATAGCCTTCCTCAAATCCTCATCTTGCGGTACACAAAGTCTACCGTCTCTACGCAACCACCCCTTATCATCTAGGGTGTACCTACTCAAATGGCTGGACGACTCCCCCCTTATGAGCTTCTCTACTAACTCAACCAACTATGGGCCGTCCCGCTGTGCCTCACCAACCCGTCCCAAAAGAGTAGGTCTGACCTCCAAGGATGCTAGCAAACCGGGTACAAAGTCAACGGAAGGTCTGAAGTCAAACATCGAGATAAATTCCAAGCTTCGTCGTTCTACGAACAATGGACTCAAGGACAACCTTTTTCTGCTTAAGGCGTCCGCCACCACGTTACCATTGCCAGGGGTATACGCTATCTCGAAATCAGAGGATGCTAAGAACTCCATCCACCTTTGCTGTCTTAAGTTCAAATCCTTTTGAGAAAACAAGTACTTCAATGATTTGTGGTCAGTGAACAATTCGAACCTCTCGCCAAGAAGATAATGGAGCCAAGACTTAAGCGCAAAAACAATAGCGGCCAACTCTAGATCATGTGTAGGGTAATTTTTCTCATGCACTCTCAACTGCCTTCCCCCATAGGCTATTACCCTTCCCTCTTGCATTAATACTGCGCCTAGTCCTGTCCCACAAGCATCGGTATAAACAACAAATGGCTTACTCCCATCTGGCAACACTAAGACTGGAGCTGTAGTTAAAGCTCTCTTTAACCGTTGGAACGCATCATCACAATCTACGTCCCATGTGAAGACTAGATTCTTCTTTGTCAAGCGAGTTAATGGGGCTGATATCTTCGTGAAGTCCTTGATAAACTTTCTATAGTAGCCAGCCAACCCCAAGAAAATCCTCACCTCGGTAGCATTCTTCGGAACCTCCCAATCTTGGGTGGACATTACCTTCGTGGGATCCACAGCTATCCCTTCCTTAGAGACCACATGCCCTAAGAACCGCACTTCCTTCCTCCAAAAGTGACATTTAGAGAATTTAGCCTTAAGGCTATGCGCTCGAAGAGTCTCCAACACTTCCCTAAGATGTAGGGCATGCTCTTCTTCACTCTTAGAAAAGACTAAGATGTCATCCACAAAGACCACCACGAACTTATTAAGGTACTCCCTGAACACCCTACTCATCAAATCAACAAAGTATGCAGGGGCGTTTGTCAAACCAAAGGGCATCACAAGCCACTCATAGAAACCATCCGGAGTCCTAAAGGAAGTCTTGTCTATGCTATCCTCAGCCACTTTCAACTGATGAAACCCCGTGGCTAAGTCCAACTGCGAAAACACTGAGGCGCCAACCAACTGATCAAAGAGATCATCAATCCTCGGCAATGGGTGTCTATTCTTCTTTGTAAGCTTGTTGAGTTCTCTATAGTCTACACAAAGTCTGAGGGACCCATCCGCCTTTGTGGCAAAAACCACTGGAGCACCCCACTCCGATATATTTCGTCTTATGAACCCCTTCTCAAGCAACTCCCCTACTTGCTTATGGAGTTCCCTCCTCTCATGAGGAGCCATGTGGCGCACTGGCAAAGAAACTGGCTTAGCATTGTCCACCAGATATATTTGGAAGTCTATCTCCCGCTTCGGAGGTAAGCCCTTCACCTCCTCAAACACATCCGAGTATTCCCGGACCACTCTAACAGATCGCAAATTCTCGACCGAAGCATCAAGATAACTTAGCATAACAGAATCCATGGGATTACAAGAGATCTCGAGAGTGTTACCCAAGCGGATCATGAGCCTAACCACTCTCCTTTCACAATCAAGAACGGCACCATTACTGGATAACCAGTCCACGCCCAAAATCAACCCATAGCCCGTGAAGCCCAGAACAAAAGCATCACATCTAAACTCAACGCTAAGTATGGAAATCTTCAAACCCAAACATATCATGGACAAATAAGTGGAGCCCCCAATTGGGTTTGAAACAACCAAGGGATCATCTACTAGACTGGTGTCTAAGTGCAGTGACTCAACTAATGATGATGAGATAAACGAATGCGATGCGCCAGAGTCGAATAAGGTACGGACAGGATGATCAAACAGAAAAACCAGACTTTCAACGGAAATAGTTCTACCTCTTTCCTGAATCGGTGGAACCGCGAGAGCCTGAACTTGCCCCCTTGCCTGACCTGGTGCCATAAGAGCTAGCACCTGTCCTCCTAAGGTAGATCCCGTCCTCTGCCCCTTCTTAGGGCAGTCCTTCACTAGATGCCCTGCTTCGCCACAGTGGAAGCAGCCAGTCTTCTTCTTCTTCCGACAATCTTTGCTTAGGTGGCCTGGTGTCCCATAATTGAAGCACTTCTTCTTTCCCTTGCCACTGTTGCCTTTCCCACCCTTGTTTTGCTGTTGCTGTTGAGGTCTCTACTGATCTCCTTTCTTCTCGGGTGCCTTATTAGCATTGGGACCCTTCTCTTCCTCATGCATAAGTGCCATGTCTACTAGCTTCTCAAAGGTGGCCCCCATAGGGATGTGAGTCATAGCCAATCCATGCATCGGTTCATTCAAGCCTTTAACGAACCTCAAAGCCTTCTTCTCCGGTGTATTCACCATGTTTATGCCAAACCTTGCTAACTGATTAAACTTGTTGACATATTCCTTCACTGATAAGTTTCCTTGCCTTAGAGTCAAGAACCTTTCCATATACAGATTTTCTTCCGCCCTTGAAAGAAACTTTTCCACAAACCTTTGTCTGAAATCCACCCAAGAGTCAACAGGGCGCTCTCCATTAGTGACCTCCCACCAGAACGAGGCCTCTCCCTTCATTAACCAAGCAGCTAACTTGACTTTCTTTCCTTCTTCCATCTCAAAGATATCTATCAACTCTTCCACCTCCTTAAGCCAATCCCTAGCTTCCACAAAATTTTCTGATCCTTGAAAAGGTTTCCCTCCCATAGCCTTAAATTCCTTGCAAGTCTTAGCAAAAGTATCCGCGCGAGGAGGAGGGGGGGAGGAAGATCGGGTGCAACTGGTGGTGGAGAAACATCTGCTGGACCCGCAGCAGCGGCCCTAGCCTCCATCAATCTCCTATACCATACTGGTATCGCTACACCCTCCGGAAAGTTAAGATCTTCAGCCATGCTGAAACGAAAAAGGAAAGATTCAAAACGGAGAATTCGAAAGATAAAGATATGGCTATTAGGGATTATGCTTCTCTTTCAAAAACTTTTCTCTTAGAAGACATGTTTTTGAAAATACTCCTTCGAAAATGTTTTTAGAAAAATAGTTTTTCTAAAAGTTTTATCTGTTCTGGTAACCTTCAGCTCTGATACCACGTGTAACACCCCACACCTGCTATGGTCACTCACTAAGGAAATGCCTTAACTTCGGTGGAGTATTTCAAGTGAATATAGAACAGAAAAATTACAACAAGACAGATATAAATAATACTTGTTGACTAAAACATCATTTCATTGCAGTAGAAGGTAAACATGTTTGGCTACAAAACCATAAAACAAGAGTCAAGTACTAAATATCCATCCTGATAAAAACATAAATACATAATCCCACTACATAACTAATAGCCATAATAGAAAAGATAAGATGAGCTTTACATCAACGGTCCAAGCTCCAAAAGATAGATAAAGCAATCTGATCAAAGCACTAGTGCTAGGCCCACTTGAGAACATGAGGGTTGGAAAAAAAAAAGATAAAAACAACGGGGTCAGACATAAGTTTGAGCGAGTCCTACAACTTTAACAATACAATCATTAAAGTAATTAGGGTATGATATAAACTTGGTACGGTAACGACTGGGGATAAATGACTACACTAAGCAGCCAACTAGACATAGGAAGAACGAAAATAACGGTAAAGACGCATCTACCCATCCAAGGGTAATTACTACACTGCACCACACCAGTCATTCCTACTTAAAGGTTGATCCCACCAAAGGACTTAGAAAATTTAACTAGTAGTTTCGTGTACCCCTAGCTGACCCCATAGGTGTCGTCTGCCCCTATCTCCACTAGGTGTACCCACTACTCCCCAGAGATCGGCTCCCTAACGTAGATACCTGTGCTGGCCCCACAGTGGGGTGTATCACTCCCCAAAGTGGCAACCCGATACAACCAACGGTGCACGGCTTATACCTACACGATGCAACAACGTCTTACCTACCAGCCCGGGTCCACACACGCATATGAAACCCATTGGACTTGCGTTGCCACCGCTAACCCGTTTTGGCCTCTTATAGTCAAACCCAGTACGCGTGTCCCGTCCTCGACTTGGGTCGAGCCCAAAAAGATACGTTTTGGGTTACTGGTTGAAATTGGCCCCCACAAGCTACCCACCTAAGCTTGTCCCTTTTCTAGTGCTTCCCACTTAACCCTTTAATCATGTTTAATTACATGTTTCCACTTGGTTAAGTATTCTAATCGTATTTTCTATTGCCACCCAAGGCAACGCACTAGATTTCCACATGCCACCCAAGGCACTTACTTGATTTCCACATGTCACCCAAGGCACCCACTTAACCCCTCATGCCCCACTACATGCTTATCTGGTTAAGTGTTTCTTAATTGATTAAGAACGTAACCTTTGTAAAGACCTCTCACATTAGACTGTCTTTTATGGCAGCTGGATTTGTCGGTCGGGTCCGGGCATCCTTACGCCATAACAGAGTCTAACCTCGTGTCTTTACACTTGTCACGTATTTAATTTATGCCTAAGACCTCTCACATTGGGCCAATCATTTGTAGCCGCTGGATTTGCCGGTCGGGTCCGGGCAGTCTTATGCTACAAAAGGGTCCAACCTCGTGTCTTAGTCGATTAATTACACCTAATTAATCACCCCCATATTTTGAGTTAATTTTCCCTAATTAACTCCAATTTAATGATGTACATAATTGACTCAATTATGTCAATCCACTTATGGTATGCAACATCATACCCATTTCACCACAATTTTGTTAACATGAATATTAACCCCATCGTTCCCCACGTAATACGCTAACATGACATACTTAAAAGGGAAGATTCATCACAAACACAATGGGTTCCACTTTGCATAACATTAGCATCAACATGGGTTTTAAAGGTGTCAACTTGCATATATGACCATAGCATCAAACCCAACTAGCATAAATAACCAACCCAAACTTGCATGAATCACATATGTCATAAAGAGGGTAACTTGCATAGATGTTCATGTCATAGACCTATCATGAAGGGATAAACTTGCATACATGTCATAGGTCTAAAAAGGGATGAACTTGCATATGTTACTCATATCATAAAAAGGGGTAAACATGCATATATATGCATGACATACAAAGGGATAAACTTGCATATGTATGCATATCATACAAAGGTGTAAACTTGCACATGTTACTTGCATATAATCAAACACCAAACTTGCATAACATGTCATATATGAACTTGCATATAATCAAACACCAAACTTGCATAACATGTCATATATGAACTTGCATATAATCAAACACCAAACTTGCATAACATGGTGTCATAATGGATCAATGTTTATCATAGTGATTTGCATAACTAGCATCATGAACATACAGCATAAAACTTGCATAACTAGCATCATGAACATATAGCATAAAACTTGCATAACTAGCATCATGAACACATAGCATATGATAACATAACTTGCATTGATCCACATACATAGCCATAACCTCATTATATCCTATCATAATTAGTTTAGAAATTGCTTGCTAAAGGCATAGAAACTCACAACTTGTTGATTAGCGCTCTTATGAAGAAGATTAAGTTGCTAGAGTTGATTAGAAGTTGATTTGAGAAGCTATCTTCATCTAAAATTTGATGGAGGCTCCTTCTACTTGCATTTTGACGGCATGACGACGTTGTATCTATTTTTAGTATGGATTAGGGTAGTCTTAGGGTGTATTTATAGATTTAGGATGTAGTTTAGGCCCTTAGATTAACCCTAGATTAGGTTAGAGCCGTCAGATTTCGTCACAAGCCCCAAAACACAGCCCAACAGCCAAAGCAGTGCACCCAGGCCAAACTGGCTCGGCCACCTGTGTCGACTCCCAAGTCGACTGGGCAGTCGACTTGGGTCTTGTGGTGTCGACTCCCAAGTCGACTCCCCAGTAGACTTGGGGTGCGGCGGGAATTTTCCCGCCTAGCTCCAATTCTGCATTTGAAATCTGTTTTTGAAATTTGATTTTTCTGAAAACATCTTCGGGCCTTAACTGGGTCATACGGACTCTGATTTTCGAAAACTCGGACTCTATTTCGCGTATTTTTCCGAGACGAACGCAATGGCATAGCCCGTTTCCCCTGATTCAGATCTTAAAATTTAATTCTGCCCTGATTTATATTATAACAAGTTATTCAACATACGAGGTGTTACACTCCCGCATCCTTGTGATGTGATATCGCAACAATTTGGGGATGCGACATCGCATTGCTTACGTCGTGAGTTCTCGCATGTGATGCGACATCACATCACTTTGGTGATGCGATCTTGCATTGATTGCTATGTGAGCTCTTGCATTGTTGTGATGCGATATCGCATCACTTTGGTGATGCGGTCTTGCATATATCGCATCTCTTACGATGCGATACCGCATCACTACAGTGATGTGTTCCGTTATTGTCATGGTTATGCGATCTCGTGTTGTTTGTGATGCGACTTTGTATCACTTGCAATGCGATTTAGTGTCCCTCTGGTGATGCGAGGTCTCATGCTGATTGGGTGATGCAAAGCGCCATCTCCTGCCTTGCTCATGTGACTTTTCGTGATTAGATGAAATTCAGACTTTGCACATAGGACTTAGAGCATATAGCCCAGACCGTGGACAATTTGAACTTTTTTGGCTCTAATTTGTTTCCCTATCCTAATCGCGATGTGGACGCGACTCAATACGATTTTAAGGACACCGATTTATGGCGATGATGGTTACTGCCATTGAGAATCAGTGGTCGCCATGCTCCGAGTCTATTTTTAATACAACTGCATTATCACTGCACTGCACAGCACACTTGCGCATTAGTTCACACCAATACGAGGGGTACAGGTTTTGTATATGATGTATAATGCAACTATATTGAAGTATAGTTAGCAATGGAAACACGGTCCAAAACACAACAACACTTGGAAACTGAAGCTTCTCAGCACTCGCCATCCCAGACCGGCTCAAGTAACAGCATTTGTCCGAGTCAAGCCCCTCCCAGTCCATAGGCTTGTTGAAAGCCCCGACCGTGATGTATAACAGATGACGGAGCGCTAAACTGACCCGTCGATGCCGGGAGGTGGTACTGTAGTTGAGGAAAGGTCCGAGGAGGATGTAGATATTGTGATGAGTGACGTACCTAGGGCTCCTGATGTGATGGTAAGCGTTGCTATTGTTGACAATTCACCAGATTCAGGACGCTCGAGTGTGGATGAAATTGCCCTAAGGCGCATTTGCGCAAGGTTCATCGTATCGTGGGCCCGCGTTCTAGTTCCCGAGGAGGGATGTCGGGCGCACTCTCTGTCAACAGGACATACTGCATGGAATCGGCACATTTGCATTACGGGGTGCATTCCCCGGCTTGCGACTTCATCCTTGACATGCTGAGTTACTTCCTCCTAAGGCATATATAGCTTCATCTGAATGGATTTGCATTCCTTCTCGATACATATCATTTCTTTACAGAGTACCTGCATGAGGAACCCACCGTAGAGTACATTCGGTTCTTGTTTCAGATCAAGAGGAGATGCAAAACTTCACCTTACTTTTACTTCCTAGAAGCAATACATAGTGCCCGGTTCATTGAAGGATCATGGACCAGGCTTGGGTTGTTTAAGTTTGAGCGGTGTAACACCCCATAATTTTAAAGAACATTATAATGATAAAATAAAGATACTTAATTAAATACTGGGAATTCAGTAAAACAGACTGCACCATTGGGTTCGTCACGGAATTCTGCTTTAGATAGGCTTCGAATTTGTGTAAAACGGACATCGTATGAAGATGATATTATGGTTTGAAGTTTGTATACATATAAGAGAATTATATATAAACAAATCAAGTAAACCAGAGCGGGAATCTGCCCCGTTAGGGGTTGACCCTAGGGTCGACCCACACAAGGGAGTATCGACCATAGGGTAGACCCCAGGATCAACCCCACCCAGATCTGGAAAGATCCCTCCCCTACACTTGGAGCATTTTCGAATGAGATTCGCTGGCGGTAGGCTATAAATAGGACCTCATTTCTATTGCCTTATTCATCAAAAACATTGAAGACACTGAGATGCTACCCCAACTTGGATTGAATTATCCTATTTTCTCGAACAATGGCTTATACGCATACAAGAATCTCTACTACAACGTCAACACTCTTTTCTCAGTTCTTTAGATCCAGTCTCTTTGAGTTTTTGTTGCTTTTAGATATAAACATTTTACAAGTAATCCTGACATGTAAATAAATCTGGATCTAAACCTATGCATGTTAAGAATCTAATTCATACCTAAACCGATCTGCCATTATGTATACACCTGACCTACTGCTCAGTTCTTATATGCCTATTCCTATAATTCTGTCATCATATTCTATTAGTATGCCTATTTCTGTCATCATATGCCTGTTTTATTATTATGCATATTTCTGTTCTCTTCTCTCCCTCCTTCCCTTTTTATTTTTATAGCCACGCTACCTTCGAGCTAAGGCCTGTTGCTGAAATATGCGAATGAGCGAAATTGGGAATGATAAATTAGGGCAAAACTTGTATGGTAAAACATGACTGGGATTTGGGGGCAAAATCTGTACCATGATCTAAGACTTTAATTTGGGGCATATCGTACGTGATGATCAATGACTTGAGGGTAAGGGCGTGAAAAATCTATGATGAGCATGAATAATTGTTTAAGAACGAATATGCCTAAATTTACAGTAAATAGAAACTGTAACCGCACTTAGAAACGAGGTTAAATTGCACTTGTGGTAGAACCCTGCCCAGAATCGCCCGGCAAATCCAGCATCCAAAAGTGGTTATTTAATGTGAGGGTTCTAGTGCGTAAATGCACATGTAACAATGCTAAGACACGAGGTTAATTCTAAACTTGTGGTAGAAGTCTTCTTGGAACCGCCCGACATATCCAGCATCCACGAGTGGTCGACTTAATATGAGAGGTCTGGTGCAATAGCATACATGAGCGGGAAATGATAATAATCTGTTAACCTGAAATACTTAACCTATTTAAATATGTAGGGGTTATATTAACTTGTCAAATTGTATAATGGTTAAGTAAGCATGTTTGAATCGATGGGGGGTTAAGTAAATATGTTAAATCTATGGGGGGTTATATGAACCCGACAAACTTAACTTGTTTTATATGTTGGGGCTATGCAGGCTTGTTAATCTGTTAGGCATTGCTTATCTAAATCCTAGTAGTAGGGATGAAAGTCTAGGGGGTGGCTTGTATCATCTATTGTGTGGGACCTGTATTAGTCACTAACCTATGCTGTTATCAAAAGGGGGCCCCCGAACTAGGTAGGGTTAGGGCACACTTACTGAGAGGATTATAAGAGGTATATATGGGTGGAGGTATCTGTTGCCGCATTTCTATGAAGCCATATGCATACATGGATCCGCTTGCCTAGGAAAATAAGACGTTATAGCACCAGTAGATATGGTTGTGCCTATCGGGGAAAGGGGTCGCCACTTTAGGAAGTGATACATCCTACTATGGGGATAGCACAGGGTATCTACAGGATAAGTAGCCGATCGATTGGGGGTAGTGATTAGGGTACATCTAGTCCTGCATGTTTAGGAGCCCGTTTTTGTTGTTTGGGGTAACACCCATTATTTCTGTTAGGCTTCTTGTTATTATCATTGGGGGTAAAATCTGTCACAAGAAGTACACCTAAGACTACCATTTTGTTTCTGTTATACTAGTATTAGTGTAGAAAAAAGTATTTGGGAAGTGTAATTTATTCTGTTTTGTTTATTTTGCTTATCATGTGCAGTCTGTTATACCTGTCTTATGATACTATTATCTCTCTCATCCAGTTTTATGTCTATCATGATGCTTTTACTTGTTTATATGTTATACATAACTGGACTCGCTAGATTTTATGTCTGACCCTTTTGGTTTCATTTTCTCTCTCTTCCTTCCCCTAGGTTCTCGGGGTGGGAATACTCAGACTTGATTAAGACTCCCTCTTCTGTTTCCTCTTGGAGCTGTTTAGATGTACCGCTTTGATTTCCTATCTACCATGCTATGGCTATATTTTGGGGACTATGATTTTATATTACTGTACTATGATGATTTTAGTACAAGTAAGATATTTTAATTTAATGTAATGGGTTTTACGTACTTAATACTTATGTTGTAACTGAATCTTAGACCATGTAGTTTTCTGTTTGGAAAATAAAGTTTTAAATTCTGATGTTCTTTTATATAGTCTTGTGATGTTTCTATTTCTTTTTAACTATAACGCTTCATGGAACTTAATGCATTTTGTCAAAAGGTGACATTAACGGACGTGGGGTGTTACATTTGGTATCAGAGCCAATGGTTACTAAATCGGATAAAAGGTTTTGAAAATTGTTTTCAAAAGGTTTTAAAAGAATGTATTTTCAAAGAAAAGTCTGTATTTCAAAAACATATTTCCATAGCCATGTGAAATATCTTTCGATTCTTTGTTTGAATCCCCCTTCCCTTTCTTTTCAGCATGTTTGGGGAATCGAATATTCCCGAGGGTGTTCAGATACCAGCTTGGCTCCCTATGCATCTTAAGGCTACGACGCCTGCCAAAGGCTAAGCAGACGCCCCTCCCCTAGATGCAACCGCTGTTCCTCCTCCTCCTCCACGAGCGGATAATTACTCAAAGATATGCAAGGATTTCTGTGCGATGGGAGGAAAGCCTTTCCGAGGAACTAAGACATTTGTAGAACCGAGGAATTGGCTTAAAGAAACGGAGGATTTGTTTGGGAATTTTAGGTTGACAACCGTAGGAAGATTTAGTTGGCCGTTTGGCAGGTAAAATATGAGGCTTCATTCTGGTGGGAAGTGATGCAAGCAGGGCATCCAATTAAGGCTTGGGGTGATTTCTGATAGAGATTCGAGATGAAGTTTCTTTCTCAAGAAGAAGAGGGTATGCAAATGGAAAGGTTTTTGACATTTTATCAAGGAGGCATGTCTGTCAAAGAGTATGTCAATAAGTTCAATCAATTGGCGAGGTTTGGAGCTAGTGAATACTCCTCACAAAAAAGCTCTGAGGTTTACAAGAGGGTTAAATGAACCCCTCCATGGGTAGACTATGTCTCATATTCTGATGGGGGAAACTTTCGAGAAATTCATTGATATGGCGTTGATGCACGAAGAAGATAAAGGCAAAAAGAAAGAGGCTAAGATTGATGAGCCACAAAACAAGAAAGTATGGCCCAAGAAAGAACAATAACAGAAAAAGAAGGGCGGAAAGAATGACAAAGCCCGAGATAAGTGGAAATGTCATAGTTGTGGATGTGCGGGTCATTTGAGCAAAGACTGCAAAAAAAGGAAAAATGCTTGAGTCCACCGTGGTGAGGTTGGAAGCTTTGCTAAGGAGTACCCGAAGAAGTAAGGACAGAGCCAAAGGGTAGGATCTTCTGGAGGGAAGGTGTATGCTCTTGTGGCCGGTGTACTGGATAGAGGTAGGAAAGTTTTGTTGAAGGTTTGATATGTCTTTCCGATAATCTTGTTAGAACTCTTTTTGATTCTAGCGCTTCACATTCTTTTATATCTGATTTTGTGGTAGAGTCTCTACACCTTAGTACTAGTATGGTTTGGGTCCCGTTGTTGTCTTAAACCCCATTGGTGGTACGACTCATCTATCTATGATTTTTTGGGGTTTGAGGATACATGTGTTAAGCATTGAGTTTAAATGCGATGAATATGTGCTTGGTTTCATAGGCTATGGTTTGATTCTGGGGATGGATTGGCTAGCCATGTATGGTGCCATTGATTCTGGACTATGAGAGGAGGGTCGTTAGGCTTTTGACTTGCCATTGGAGGAATCTAGAGATTTCTTGTGACCTTGAGGGTTCTGTCATGCTTATTTTCCTAGAATCGCTTGATGCTTCTGTCGATGATAAGATCTATACCAGTAGCCTGCGAGTATCCTGATATTTTTGAGGAGGTTAAGGGCTAAGCTCCGAGGCACGAGATTGATTTTTGGGTATACTTGGTGGGCAATGCAAAGCCAGTTGCATTGCATGTGCTCCATATGGCTCCGAGAGAAAGGAGGGAGCTTAGAAAGCAAGTAGGGGAGCTACTTGAGAAAGGGTTTATTAGGCAAAGCATATCGAAATGGGGTGCTCCAGTCATTTTTGCGGCTAAGTCAAATGGCTCACTTCGCTTATGAGTGGATTACAAGGAGTTGAGTAACTCACTAAGAAAAATAGGCACCCACTTCCAAGGATAGATGGTATGTTTGACCAGCTTGTTAGTGCATCTGTTTTCTCCCAGTTAGACTTGGCCACGGGTTTTCATTAGTTGAGGGTGGCCAAGGACAGTTTAGACAAACCTCTTTTAGAACCCCAGATGGTTTCTTCAACTAGATCATCATGCCTTTTCGTTTGAAGAATGCACCCACCTATTTCGTGGATTTGACGGGTAGGGTGTTTTGGTGGTTTCTAAATAAGTTCGTTTTGGTCTTTATTGATGACATCTTGATTTTCTCGAAGAATGAAGAAGAGCATGCCCTACATTTAAGGGAGGTTTTGAAGACTCTCATAGCGCATCAGCTTAAGGCAAAATTCTTCAAGTGTCATTTTTGGAGAAAAGAAGTGAGATTTCTAGGGCATGTGGTATTTAAGGAGGGGATAACATTGGATCCCGCTAAAGTAGTTGCAGTTCAAGATTAGAAGATTCCAAAGAATGCAACAGAGGTGAGGAGTTTTCTTGGTTTAGCGGGCTATTATAGGAAGTTCATCAAGGACTTCGTGAAGATATCATCCCCACTCATCAGACTGACGATGAAAAATCTGACATTTTCTTAGGATTTAGACTGTGAGTATGCTTTTCAACGATGGAAGAGGGCTCTGACAACAATGCCAGTCTTGACTATGCCTGATGGGAACAAGGTGTTTACAGTATACACTGATGCATGTGTTATAGGGCTTGGTGTTGTTTTGATGTAAAAGGGAAGAGTAGTATGTTACGGTGGTAGATAGTTGAGAGTTCATGAGAAGAACTACCCTACCCATGACTTAGAATTGGCTGCCATAGTATTCACGCTTAAGACTTGGCGCCATTATCTACTTGGAGAGAAGTTCGAGTTGTATACCGATCATGAATCTCTCAAGTATTTGTTCTCACAGAAGGATCTCAATTTGAGGCAACAGAGATAGATGAAGTTCCTAGCATCCTATGACTTTGAGATTGCTTATACCCCTGGCAAGGGTAATGTGGTGGCGCGCGTTGTTTAGGAAGAGGATGACTTTGACTCCACTATCCATAAAGAGTCAGAGCTTGGAGTACATATCGACCTTTGATATTAGGCCATCTATATACCGGGTTTGTTGACATCCTTAGAGGTGCACCTACTCTTATGGATCAGATAGAAACTTCGCAGAGAAAGGACCCATAGATAGTAGACATCTATGATACTCAGTAGAGGGGAGACCTCTCGTCTCCTCGGTAGGTATTCCATGGATGATATAGGGTGGTTGCGACGAGATGCAAGGCTTTGTGTTCCCCAAGTTGGGAGTTTGTTGAAGACAGTCCTTGAGGAAGCCCATCATTCTAGGATGACTATCCATCCAGGTGGTGATAAGATGTATAGAGATATGAAGAGGGTTTTCTTTTGGGCTGGGATAAAGAAGGATGTAGTGGAGTTTATTTCTCGATGTTTGATTTTCCAGCAAGTTAAAGCTGAGAAAAGGAAGCCAGTGGTTTACTTCATCCTCTGGAAGCTCTACACAGGAAGTGGGAGAGCATCTCTATAAATTTCATTGATGGTTTGCCTAGATTGAGGTAAGGAAAACCTAGCATTTGGGTTATAGTTGACAGGCTTACTAAGAGCCTCCATTTCATTCTTGTTAAGAGTAAGAGAACAACAACTTGGTTGGCAGTAGTTTATCTTCATAAGATAGTCCGTCTACAAGGAGTACCTTACAGTATAGTAAGTGATCGTGACCCCATATTCACTAGTGAGTTTTGGAGGATGTTAAAAGAGGCATTAGGTACACAATTGTGTTTGATCACCGCTTATCACCCTCAAACCGATGGGCATACGGAAAGGGTGAATAGAATTCTTGAGGATATTTTAAGACTGTGTATCCTAGTCTTTGGAGGGACTTGGGAAGAGCATCTTCCTTTGGTAGAGTTTGCCTACAACAACAGTTATCAGGCTAGTATTGGCATGGCACCATTCGAGGCATTGAACGGTCGACCTTGTAGATCACCGACTTTTTGGTGGGAGTCTACAGATAGACTTCTACTTGGATCTGGGATGATTAGAGAAGCTTCACAGAAGATTGATCTTATCCCTATATGCATGAAGACAGCTCAGTACATGCAGAAGTCTTATGCAAAAAAGAGAAGGACTGGTATTGAGTTTAAAGTGGGAGTCGTGGTTTTCATTAAGGTAATACCTTTGAGGAATGTGGTTCGCTTTGGATCTGTAGGGATATTGGCACCAAGGTTTGTACGTCTATTTCCCATAACAGAAAGGATTAGCCAAATGGCCTATAGGGTGAAGCTAGCAGAGAAATTGGCTGGTGTTCATGATGTTTTCCACGTTTCTAATTTGCGGAAATGTTTGCACGATACAACAGAGGTAGTTGAGCCGAGTATGCTTGAGGAAGTAGAGGTGGAATGGAAAGCGATGGTTAGGCGAGTTCCTACCCATGTTCCTGGATCAGAGGTTATGAAGCTACGCAACCGAGAGGTCAATTTGATGAAAGTTCAGTGGGGATAAGACCATGAAGATGCAACTTGGGAGGCTGAAGACAAGATTCATGCTCAATACCCTTTTCTTTTCAAGGGTATGTTCTTAACTTATTTTTCCAAAAGCTATTATTCGTACATGCTTTTGTCATTTACTATATCTTATCGATCGAATCTCCAAGCGTTAGGTAGGGAACCAATGGGTGTAAACATGTGTTTGAAACATGTTATGTTTGATGGATGCAAGTGGATGCAAGTGTTTGCTAGTTGTTGCCCATGGATGCATATACACACTCATTTGGCTCTAGATTGACTCAATCACTGCACACTGCATATGGATATATATGCATTTTAAAACTTTATGGATGAAAATGGGTGTATCATCACATGAATGTTGCATTTGGATGGATGATTGTGCATGCATATAGCATTTATATGATACTAGGATTGTTTGCATAGATGTTAAATTCATCGCACTGACATACATTGCATTAAGGAGGTCGACTAGATAAGTAGACCGCCTAATCTTTCGGATTAGTATAAAGACATTTACACACACTTTTGCATATGTTCATAGAGGAATTAGAAATCTTTTAAGGACAATGGTTGCTCGTGATTGGTGGATGAGTAGATGGATGATAGATATTAGGATATACATTCTTCTTAACTTGGAGACTTTGGGGACGAAATCCTCTTAGTATGGGAGAATGTAACACCCCATAATTTTGAATAACATTATAATGATATACTAAAGAATACTTAATTAAATAATGGGAATAAGTAAAACGGACTGCACCATAGCATTCATCTCGGAATTATGCTTAAGATAGACTCTGAGTTTGCGTAAAACGGACATCGTATGAAGAAGGTTACGTATAAGAAAATTATATATAAACAAATCAAGTTCAGAATTAAATTAGTTCAAAAGCCAGAGCGGGAATCTTCCCTATTGGGGGACAACCCGCATGCGATGGGGATCGACCCTAGGGTCGACCCATATAAGGGGGTGTCGACCCTAAGGTCGACCTCACCCAAATCCGAGGCAGATCCCTCCCCTGCACTTGGACGCGTTTCTGAACGAGATTCGTTGGCTGTAGGCTATAAATAGGACCTCATTTCTATTGTTTTATTCATCAAAAACAATAAAGACAACGGGATGTTGCCCCAGCTTGGATTTAGTTAGCCTATTTTCTCCAACGACGGCTTATACGAATACAAGAATCTCTGCTACAACATAAATACTCTTTTCTCAGTTCTTTACATCCAGCCTCTTTGAGTTTATGTTACTTTTAGACATAAACAATAATTAGTAATCCTGTCATATAAATAAATCTAGATCTAAACGTATGCCTGTTAAGAATGTGTTTCATACCTAAACCGATCTGCCATTATGTATACACCCGATCTACTGTTCATTTCTCATATGCCTATTCCTGATATGCCTAATTCTGTCATAATATGCCTATTATGTTAGTATGCCTATTTCTGTCATCATATGCCTGCTTTGTTATTATGCCTATTTTTGTTCTCTTCTCTGCCTCCTTTCCTTTTTATTTTTATAGTCAGGCTACCTTCGAGGCTAGGCCTATCACTTAAATATGAAAACGAGAAAAATTAGGAATGGTTGGGAATGATAAATTGGGGAATAACATGTATTGTAAAACATGACAGGGATTTGGGGGTATAACCTATACCGTGATCCAAGACTTTAATTTAGGGCATATCATACATGATGATCTTTTACTTGAGGGTAAGGGAATGAAAAATCTATGATGAGCATGAATAATTGTTTAAGAATGAATATGCCTAAATTTACAGTAAATAGAAACTGTAACCGCACTTAGACACGAGGTTAAATTACACTTGTGGTAGAAGTCTGCCCGGAGCCGCCCGATAAATATAGCATCCACAAGTGGTTAATTTAATGTGAGGGGTCTAGTGCATAAATGTACATGTAACGGTGCTAAGACACGAGGTTAAGTTCAACCTTATGGTAGAAGTCTGCCCAGAACCACCCGACATGTAACACCCCGAATTTTTAATGACATCAAAGAAGATAAATTAATGAATAATTAATTTAATATCAAGAATTAAGGGAAACAGATTACGTCTTGCATCCGTCTCGAAATTTTGGTCAAGATAGACACTTGGTTTGCGTGAAATAGATAACATATGAAGAAGTTACGGACGATAAAAAGTTGGAAATCAAAAACGGGTTGCCAAGTGAGCCAAGGCAATTTTGCACTGGCGCACCTGTAAAGTGCACCCAAAATTGTTTTTGGGTATTTAAGCCTTTTCCCAAAGTGTAAGGCGACCCGCGACCTGATTGTCCTATGGTTTATGTGGCAGTCGGTTCCATATGGTTCTGCAACTATAAATATATGGCCATTTCACATATCTCTTCATTAGAAGTCATCGCGGCCAAACTATGACGAATTCTGAACTAAACTAGGTTCTCTCATCATCTTCTAAAGCATATCAAATTCTGAGTTTCAAGCATTGACTCAACACCTTTCCTATCATCTTAGCAATCCAATCACAGTGAGTTCTAATTGCTTTTAGGTTTAGATAAATAATACTGAATTATGAAAGACTGTGATTTGGATGCGTTGTAGACTTTGAATCTATGTTATTGTTAGATCTTATGCTATGTCATGATAGATATATTTCTCTAAATCCAATTCAATTGTGATTGTTCTCCAATGTTATTATTATGGATCTTGGTTTGTAACTTTTATGATATGCTATGATGCGGATGTGAGTAGATCTATTTTATGTGATCTAAATTGTCACCTTATGTTAACATGGTATATCTATTTTATGTTATCTAAATTATCATCTTATGTTAATATGGTAGATCTATTTTATGTAATCTAAATTGTCACCTTGTGATTCATGTTAGATCTATTTTTTTTGATCTAAATTGTCACCTTATGATTCATGTTAAATCTATTCTATGTGATCTAAAATTATCACCTTATGATTCATGTTAGATCTATCCTATGTGATCTAAAGTTATCACCTTACAATTCATGTTAGACTATTCTATGTGATCTAAAATTGTCACCTTATGATTCATGTTAGATCTATTCTATGTGATCTAAAATTTTCACCTTATGATTCATGTAGATCTAATCTGTGTGATCTAAAATTGTCACCTTATGATTAATGTTAGATCTATTCTATGTGATCTAAAATTGTAACCTTATGATTCATGTTACATCTATTCTATGTGATCTAAAATTGTCACCTTATGATTCATGTTAGATCTATTTTATTTGATCTAAATTGTCACCTTATGATTCATGTTAGATTTATATTATGTGATCTAAATTATCACCTTATGTTAACATTATAGAACTATTTTATGTGATCTAAATTGTCACCTTATGTTAACACTGTAGATCTATTTTATGTGATTTAAATTATCACGTTTTGTTATCATATTAGATCTAAACCGATTGGACATCTAAATTGCTAATTTAGATATTGTGACATCATAGTTCATCATTTTTATGTCCACCTTGTTATGATGATAATTTCATGTCCATGCTAGCATGTATGTTCACTTTATTATCATACAAGTTTATATTTATGCCAACATGATCATTTTAGTTATATTCCCATTATTTTCCCTATTATCGTTTATGACTAGGCTATTGTCTAGCCTAGGCATGTTGCCAATTTTGTGAGGGCGCTAGTTAAGGAATGGGGAAAAAAAGGGTTAAAAATGGCATAATTTGAATATGAACATTTATGGACATGTAATTCAAATTATTGGGTAAAATAGGTATTGACACCTATAAAAGGAAAGGATTAATTAATTGATTAATTAATTAAAAATGGAATTTCTAGTAATTACAACTAGGAATTGTAATTGTACTTATGACACGAGGTTAGGTTGCATTAGTTGTGGAAGTCTGCCCGGACCCAACTGGCATATCCAGCAGCCACTAATGGTGAACCTAATGTGGGAGGTCTAAGTACGTAAATATGAATCGGGCTATAACACGAGGTTAGGCCTAACTGTGGAATAAGTCTACCAAGACCCCACCGGCATATCTAGCATCCACATGTTGTAGGCCTAATATGGGAGGCTGGCCCATTATGAAACCATAAATGGACATGGTAAAGAATTGGACTACTTAACCTAAGTTATTCAATAGGGATTATATGAACTTGAATTTAAGTTGGGGGTTAAGTAAACATGGTTTAGGGGTAGGTAAAGTAAATCTGAAGAGGGGATGGGTAATAGGCCCATAAACTTAACCCGTTATGGTTATGTAATTAAAGACACCTAGTGGTATACATAATCGGTGGAAATAATAAAGTTATGTAATTAAAGACACCTTTTTCGGTAAACATAACTTGTAGAAGTGATAGGGTTATGTGATTAAAGACACCTTTAGGTAAGCATAACCGATTGGAAGATTAGGGATTATGTATTAAAGACACATGTAGGTAAGCATAACTGATAGAAATTAATTAGGCTATGTATTTAAAGACACCTAGTGGTATACATAGTCAGTGAAAACCAAGTGGGGGATACAAGACAAAGGGTAGAGCTTATATCATATTATGTGGGACCCATTTAAGTCAGTAACCCGGAGTAGGTATCAAACAAAGTATTTCGTACTAGGCGGAGATGGGGCACGCTTACTGACTGATTGTAAGAGATCCAAACGTGGAGGACGGTGTGGGCAGCGCAAACCGACCAGGCCATGTGCGTGCATGAGCAGGGCAGAGGGGGATAAGATGACCGTGACATCTGTAGATATGGTTGTTCACATTATTATTACGAGGGGTTGCCACTTTGGGAAGGGATATCTCCTACTGTGGGGCCAGCACACGGTATCTACTAAGGTTTGGGAGTCGATCGATCAGGGTAGTAGTTAGCATACATTTGGACTCATACTAGAGTCTAACACCTTATAGTTTAAGGGATCATCTCTTTCAGGATATACCAGTAATAGTGCAGAGTAATCATTAGTGAGGCATGTACACCTTATCTTGCTTACCTTGTCACACCTGCCATTATGTAGTGATCTCCCTCTTATCCACTTTATATGCCTATCATGTTACTTTTATTTATCTAATAGCTAAAAGTAGCTAGACTCGCCAGACTTTATGTCTGACCTTTTGTTTCTCCTTCTTGCTTCTGTTTCCCCCCAGGTTATGAGGGAGGAAACACCCATGCTTAGTCAGGATTCATATATCACCTTGCTAGGAGCTACTTCTGAAGTATGGCTCAAGTTCTTGTCTCTACTATGACTTAACTCTTTCAATTGGGGAATTATGTTTTTATATTTTTACGTACTCTGATGATGCAAGACAGAAGTTATTTTATTGTAATGGCTTTTGTGACATATGGTATTACAGACCACGGTATTTTAATTTATGTTGAAATAAAAATTTAAATTTCCGCTGCTATCTTATTTATATCTGTCTTGTAATTATTCTGCGTCTGATTACCTATAACGCTTCACGGAAGTTAATGCATTCCCTTAGTGAGTGACATTAACGGACGTGGGGTGTCACACTTGGTATCAGAGCCGAAGGACACCAGATTAGATAAAAGTTTTTGAAAATTATTTTCAAAAAGGTTTTGAAAGAAAGCATTTTCAAAAGAAAAAGTCTATTTTGAAAGACATTCCCCAAAAATCCATATGTAGTATCCTTCGGTCCTTTATCTAAATTTCTTCCTTTTCCCTTTTTCAGCATGTCTGGGGAACAAAACATTCCTAATATCCTAGAGGGCATCACTATACCCGGATGGTTCCATAGGTATTTGGAGGCCACGGTGCCAGCTGAAGGCCAAAGTGACCTTCCTCCCCCAGCTGCACCAGTCATTCCTCCTCCCCCTCCAAAAGCAGATAACTTCGCCAAGATCTGCAAGGACCTCCATGCTATGGGAGGGAAGCCATTCATGGGAACGAGACATTTGTGGAAGCTCGGAATTGGCTTAACGAGGCTAAGGACCTATTCGTAATCTTCGAAGTGGAGGATCGAAGAAAGATTCAGTTAGCTGCTAGGCCATTGAATGATGAAGCCTCATTTTGGTGGGAAGTCACCCAAGCTGGAGGTCCGGTGGAAACTTGGGAAGATTTTAGAAAGAGGTTTGAAATGAAATTTCTTTCCCAAACTGAAAGCGGCTTGCTGATAGAGAGATTCTTAGCCTTCAAACAAGGAAACTTGACGGTGAAAGAATATGTGAACAAATTCAACCAGCTAGCACGGTTCGGGTTAGAGTTGGTGGATATGCCGCACAAAAAGGCTTTGCGGTTTGCTAAAGGGCTGAATGAACCCCTTCATGTGTTAGTCATGTCCCATATTCCAATGGGGGCCACTTTTGAAAAACTTGTCGATATGGCCCTGATGCATGAGGAGGAGAAGGGAGAGAAGAAGGAGGTAAAGGCTGAGGGGACAACACAAAATAGGAAGGTGTGGCCCAAGAAGGGGTAGTCGCAACAGCAACAACAACAACAACAACAGAAGAAAGGAGGGAGAAATGATGAAGGCAAGGATAAGAGAAAATGTCACCATTGTGAGAAGGAAGGTCATCTGGTTAAAGATTGTAAGTGAAGGAAGAATTCTTGCTTCCACTGTGGAGAGACCGGACACTTTGCTAAAGAGTGCCCAAAAAAGGGGATCACAGGGACAAGGTCAAAGGGTAGGAAATTCTGGAGTGTAGGTGCATGCTCTCGTGACCAATGCTCCAGATAAAGGTAAAAAAAATTCTGTGGAAGGTTTGATTTCTATTTCAAACCATCCTATTAGAACACTTTTTTATTCTGGTTCCTCACATTCATTTATATCTAGTTCTGTAGTTGAATCTCTACACTTAATTAATAGTATGGTAGTAGATCCCGTAGTTGTTTCCAAACCCCATTGGTGGTTCGGCTCTTTAATCGATGATTTGTCGGGATTTGAAAATATCTTCGTTAGGCGTCGAGTTTGAATGTGACGCGTATGTGCTTGGGTTTATGGGCTATGGGTTGATTCTAGGAATGGATTGGCCTACCACTTATGGTACCATTCTGGATTGTGAGAAGAGGGTTGTTAGGCTTCTGACTTATCATGGGAAGACCCTCGAGATTTCATGTGATCCACAAGGGTCATTTATGCTTAGTTTCCTAGAGTCTCTTGATGCATCTATCGACGATCTGCAATCTGTTCCAGTAGTTCAGGATTTTTTCGATGTTTTTAATGAGGTTCGGGGATTACCTCCAAGGCTCGAGATCGACTTTCGCATATATCTGTTGGACAATGCAAAGCCAGTTGCATTGCCAGTGCACCACATGGCTCCAAGGGAAAGGAGGGAGCTGAGTAAGCAAGTAGGGTGGCTACTTGAGAAAGGGTTTATCAGACGAAGCATATCTGACGGGGCGCTCCAGTAGTATTCGCAACTAAGACAGATGGTTCGCTTTGTTTGTGTGTTGATTATAGGGAGCTGAACAAACTCACTAAGAAGAATAGGCACCCGCTTCCGAGGATTGGTGAATTATTTGATCAGCTTGTTGGTGGCTCAGGATTTTCCCAGTTAGACATGGCCACGGGGTTCCATCGGTTGAAGGTGGTTGAGGACAGCATAGATAAGACTGCTTTTAGGACTCCGGACGGTTTCTTTGAAAGAATAGTTATGCCTTTTGGGCTGACGAATGCACCCGCCTATTTTTTTGATTTGATGAGTAGGGTGTTTCGGGAGTTCCTTAACAAATTTGTCGTAGTCTTTGTTGATGATAACTTTAACTTCTCCAAGAGCGAAGAAGAGCATGCCCAGCGTTTGAGAGAAGTTTTGAAAACTCTCTGCGACCATCAGCTTAAAGCAAAATTCTCCAAATGCCATTTTTGGAGAAAAGAGGTGAGATTCTTAGGGCATATGGCCTCCGAAGAAGAGATAGTCGTAGATCCCACAAAGGTGGTTGCAGCGCAAGATTAGCAGGTTCCTAAAAATGCAACTGAGGTGAGGATCTTTCTTGGGTTAGCAGGTTACTATAGGAAGTTCATTAAGGACTTCGTAAAGATATCAGCCCCACTCACTAGGCTGACAAAGAAGAACTTGGCATTCTCATGGGATATAGACTGTGACGTTGCTTTCCAATGACTGAAGAGGCTCTGACAACAGCCCCAGTCTTGACCTTACCTGACCGGAATAAAGTGTTTACCGTTTACACTGATGCATGCAGTACAGGGCTTGGTGCGGTTCTAATGCAAGAAGGGAAAGTAGTGTGTTATGGGGGTAGACAGCTGAGAGTTCATGAAAAGAACTACCCCACCCATGATCTAGAGCTTGCTGCCATAGTGTTTGCATTAAAGACGTGGCGTCATTATTTACTTGGAGAGAAGTTCAAGTTATCCACCGATCATAAATCTCTCAAGTATCTGTTCTCGTAGAAGGATCTCAACTTAAGGCAACAGCGGTGGATGGAGTTTCTCGTATCTTATGATTTTGAGATTTCTTATACCCCTAGTAAAGGTAATGTGGTGGCAGACGCACTATGTAGGCAGAGGGTGGCCCTGAGTCCTCAGTTTGTGGAAAGAAAGAACTTGGAGTACATATCAGCTTTTGATTTTAGACCCTCCATCGAGATTTTGCCTGATTTGTTTGCATCCATGGAGATACGACCAACTTTTATGGACCAAATAAGAGCTTCGCAACAAGATGACCCACAGATTCTAGACATCATAGATAAGCTCAGAAGAGGGGAGACTTTTAGTCACCTCAGCAGATATGCCATAGACGAAAATGGGTGGTTGGGACGAGATGGAAGGCTTTGTGTTCCTCAAACTGGAAGCTTAATAAAGGCAGTCCTAGAAGATGCCCACAATTCTAAGATAATCATAAATCCAGGTTGTGATAAGATGTACAGGGACATGAAGAGGGATTTCTTTCCGGCTGGGGTAAAGAAAGATGTGGACGAATTTGTTTCCCTACGTTTAGTTTTCCAGCAAGTCAAAGCTGAGCAAAAGAAGCCCGGTGGTTTACTTCATCCTTCGGAGGTTCCTCAGTGGAAGTGGGAGAGCGTCTATATGGATTCCATATATGGTTTTCCTAGATCAAAGAAAGGTAACACCAGTATATGGGTTGTGGTAGATAGACTCACTAAGAGCGCTCACATTATTCCAGTTAAGAGTAAGAGGATGGCACCATGGTTAGCAGCAATTTATGTCTGAGAGATATTTCATCTTCATGGAGTTCCTTCCAGCATCGTGAGCGATTGTGACCTCATCTTTATTAGCGAATTTTGGAGGAGCTTGCAAGAAGCATAAGGTAAATAGTTACGTTTGAGCACCGCTTATCATCCTCAGACTGATGGGCAAACGGAGAGGGTGAACAGAATTCTAGAAGATCTTTTTAGGCTGTGTATCCTAGACTTCGGAGGGACTTCGTAAGAGCATCCTCCTTTAGTAGAGTTTGCCTATAAAAAAGCTATCAGGCCAGCGTCGGCATGGCACCCTTCGAAGCATTGTATGGACGACCCTATAGATCACCAACTTATTTGTGTGAACCTACAAAAAGTTTACTACTTGGACCAGGTATGGTTAGAGAAACGTCTGAAAAGATTGACCTTATTCGATAGAGGATGAAGACAGCTCAAGATAGGAAGAAATTCTATGTAGACAAGAGAAGGACTGACCTTGAATTTGAAGTAGGAGACTTGGTTTTTATCAAAGTGTCACCTCGGAGGAAAGTGGTTCGCTTCAGATCAGTAGGGAAGTTGGCACCTAGGTTTGTGAGACCATTTCCCATAACTGTAACACCCCATGTATTCTATAACAGTGAAATTCACAAATTAAAGTATAACTAATTTCAAATCAAAGAATTAAGGGAAATGTGATACGCCATTGCGTTCATCTCGGAATTATGCTTGAAATAGAGTCCGAGTTTGCGTAAAACGGACTCTGTATGAAGGAGTTATGGCCTCCGGAAGTTTCAGAATTCAGTTTAAAATTCAAACAGACGAAAACAGCTCAGAAAAACAAATTTAAAATTCAAAATCGGGCCCAATTGGCCAGGGCGGGAAAATTCCCGCCCAAGGCACCCAGGTTGACTTGGAAGTCGACTTGGGGCTAGCCAGGTCGACTGGGCAGTCGACCTGGGTAACCCGTGTCGACTGCCAAGTCGACACGGTGTCGACTGGGGTGTCGACCTGGCCCCTGAGCCAGGTCGAACCCAGCCCACCCTGGCTGGCCTAGTCTGTGTTTGGTCGATTTTCTGAGCCTTGCCTTGTCACTAGGGCTAGGTGTCAGCTCCTGGTTGGTCTCTCCTTTGAACGAATGGCTATTATTAAACCAAGCTTCATCGACGGCCTAAATCAACTCACAAACTCTATAAAAAGGACCTAAGACTAACCCTAATACACACAAACAAAAATGGAGAGGAGACCGTCATGCTGCTGAGGAGAGGCTAGAGATGGCCGTCAGAAATTGAGAGACAATTAGGAGATAAATCAAAAGCTTAAAGCAACGTTAATTGAATCAAAACAACGCCTACAACAAAGGATAGCATCTCCAAAATCAGAATTCAGATTCCTGAATTGAAGATTCATCATACGGTGTAAGTAGAGTGCTGTTCCGATGTGAATAATTAATTGCGTTTGATTTGTGTAAAATGCGAAATGGAATTGTGGCGATAATAATCTATATTTGTATGTTATTTTGATTCAAAACGATTTGGGAATGTTATGGTATACGATTGGATATTTGTAAGAATGTGATTTGCATTGGAAGTTAAAAACGAAATGGAATTGTGGCGATAATAATCTATATTTGTATGTTATTTTGATTCTAAACGATTTGGAAATGCTATGGTATACGATTGGATTCATACAAGTATATGATTTATGTTGACAATCATATGTTGTGGAATTTTAATTGGAATTCATGCAAGTATATGATTCGTTATTATGCTAATATGATGTACATACTTTTATGATCACTTTTAGTGTGTAATTGGACTAGGCTAAGTACTATGATTTATATGAATCTATGTTGAAATTGGCAAATCATACTTTTGTGTTAGAAACAAAAGTAAGCACCTTTATGAACATGACTAAACTATGTTTGGTATTATGCCTAGTTGAAATATGTTTTAGGCCTAAGTTGTTATAAAAACCATATGGTGATATATGTGACACAATTAAGTTAGATTTACATCCCAATTGCAAGTTTACAATGATTCATGTTTAAGTATTATTTATGCCATGATTACATGAATAGAATGATTCATGTTTAAGTATTATTTATGCCATGATTACATGAATAGAATGATTCATGTTTAAGTTTTATTTATGCCATGATTATATGAATAGAACGATTCATGTTTAAGTATTGTTTATGCCATAATCATATGAATAGAATGATTCATGTTTAAGTATTGTTTATGCCATGATTATATGAATAAAATGATTCATGTTATGCCATGATTATATGTTGTTACAATTGCAAGTTAAAATGTGCCTACCTTATGTTAATTGAATCGTTATGTTGCAAGTTCATGCGTTCACACTCCCCTTTTTATGTCACCTCATAAACATCATGTTATAAGCCTCCCCTTTTCATATGGCTAAGTTGGGTTTAAATGTTAAACCCAACATATCTTATATTGTAGCGAACGTGTAAAACGGGGGTAATGACGTTTGGGTTAAAATATAGAACATATGTATTGGCATGTTTGACGCATGCCAATAACCTTGAAAAATAATTAAGTGACATAAATAAATTTTAACCAATAAAGATGAATTTGAATAATGGGCTGCAAATATATACATATAAAAAGAAAAGAGACAAAATATGTAAATGTAGAAAATACGATGTGTTTAACCCGAGGTTGGATTGAGTTGTGATGTAAACCTGCCCGGAACCGCCCGGTTGTCCAGTAGTCACAACAATACCTATCCAATGTGGGTGGTTAAACATGGAGCCCAATAAGGACCCAAGGTTAGACTGAGTTATGGCGTAAGACTGCCCGGACGCAACCGGCAACAGGCAGCCACAACAATACCTGTCTAATGTGAGAGATCAATGCTTTAATAAGACAATTAAGGCTGAGTCAGGATTGCTAGGATTAAGTAAATTAATTAATACTTAATCAAAATGGAACATGCTAAACAAAACAGACTGATTGGGGGTTAGGTTTATAAAGCACTTAACCAACTTAGCATGTTGGCTAGAAATAGAAAACCTAGTAGCGGGGGACCCTTTTCAGCAGTAACCCTACAAGGTGTATCAGGATACCCTGAACTAAGCAGGGTGGGGCACGATTACTGGGCTGACTGTAAGAGGTCAAATCGACGGTGGTGGTGCAGCAGTGTAGGTTCTAACGGGGTGCGGGCGTGCACACATTCCGGCGTAGAAAATAAGGCACTGGGCACCAGTAGCATACCTGTGCATTCTAGAATTGTGTCGGGCCGCCACCAGGGGACTTGATACACCCCATGGTGGGACCAGCATAGGTAACTACAACATCGGGGGCCATAAGACACATGTAACTATGCGAGTAGGAGCCGATCATCAGAAATGGATCCCTTCACCCTGGTTATGGGGTGCCTGTTGGGAACTAGTTTACATGGGTACAGAGATTAATATGGGGTACGATAGTATATTCGACCCTAGACAACTTAACTTAGTTTATGGTGCTTTCCCATTTCCAGTTTATACTTATCATACCCAGTTCTTTATTCATAGACTGAATAGTCCTAGACTTACTCAGGCTTTATGTCTGACTCTACTTTTCTTTCGTTCTCCCCCCCCCCCCCCCCCCCAGGTCCATAGGGAGGGTATACCGCAGCTTGACCAGTTTTCACATCCAGCTTGAAGAGAAAGAATGTATTGCTTGGATCTTTTCTGTTTTGGACTATGGATTTGGACAGCAATTATGGGACTTTTGCAGTTTATTTATGTTTTCTTTATGCTTCTTTAATAATGTAATCAAGACAGTTATGAAGATGTTATGTTTTTGGAAGAATTGTAAGACAAGTATGGCATGTTTTTGTGAACACGTATTTTAATGAAATAAAAGATGTTGTTGTTTTACGCTTTTCAAAATATGTGTTCTTATATCTGTCTTGTATATCTGTGACTTATACTTATAAACCTCCACCAAAATTAGGGCATTCCCTTTGAGAGTGACCCTAACGGAGGTGGGGTGTTTCACTTGGTATCAGAGCATAGGTTTACCAGATAAGATAAAAAGTTTTGAAAATTTATTTTTCAAAAAGAAATTTAAAGAAGCATTTCTAAAAGATAAAATATTATTTTATTTTAAAAAGGCAAAGCCCCCCCCCCCCTCCCCCAAAGCCATAGGTACTATCTCTTATCCTTCGTTTTGAATCTATCCTTTTTGTTTCAGCATGTCCGAAGAACTTAACTTGCCAGAGGGTGTACCAATACCTGGTTGGTTTAGACGGTTCTTAGAAGCAAGGGCCACTCAGCCAGGTCCTATCATTCCTCCTCCCCAGCTGCAGGAAATCATCCAGCTGCAGCAGCACCTCTTCCTCCACCTCCTCCGCGGGGAAACACTTTTGCTAAGATTTGTAAAGATTTTAAAGCTATGGGAGGAAAGGATTTTCATGGAACTGAGTCCTTCGTGGCAGCTAGAAATTGGCTGAAAGAAACCGAGGACTTATTCGTCATCTTTGAGGTAGAAGATAGGCAAAAAGTACAACTGGTAGTATGTCGACTTAATGGCGAGGCTTCCTACTGGTGGGAAGTCACTAATGCAGAAAGACCAGTGGAAACATGGGAGGACTTTAGGGCAAGGTTTGAGGCTAAATTTCTCCCAGACGCAGAAAGGAGTTTGCAGTTGGAAAAATTCTTATTTCTTAGGAAAGGGAATAAGACAGTCAAAGAGTATGTTAATCAGTTCGATGAGCTGGCTAGTTTCGGACTGGACCTAGTCAACACCCCGCACAAAAAGGCTCTCCGTTTTGTCAAAGGGTTGAATGAGCCATTGCACAGTTTGGCCATGACCCATATACCCATGGGAGTTACATATGAAAGGTTGGTATAAATGGCATTGCTGAATGAAGAGGATAAGGGCAAGAAGGAGACAAAGGCAGAAAGCTCTCAAGGGAAGAAAGAGGGTTTACAGCCTAAGAAGACAGACTTTAAGAAGGGCGGGAAAGACAACAAAGAGAAGAGGAAGTGTAATTTCTGTGGCAAAGTGGGGGCACTTAGTGAAAGATTGCTGGAAAAAGAAGGCCAAGATGAATGGCGGGTGCTTATCTTGCGGTGAGATAGGCCACATGGCTAAGGACTGCCCAAAGAAACGAGGACAGGGGCAGAGTGCTGGATCCACCTCAGGGGCGCAGGTTCATGTGCTAGAAGCGCCACCTCTGGAACAGCGAGGTATAAATACTTCTGTAGAAAGTGTAGTTTATCTTTATGATCACCCCGTTCGCACTTTATTTGATTCTGGCGCATCACACTCTTTTATCTCGTCTGCTTTAGTAGAATCTCTGCACCTAAAAACTAGTATGGTATAGGACCCCTTAATTGTTTCAAACCCAATTGGGGGCCCGACTCATTTGTCTATGATCTGTGTGGGATTGAAAATTTCTATTCTAAGCGTAGAATTTAAATGTAGTGCCTTTGTTTTGGGCTTTTCGGGATATGGTTTGATTTTGGGCATGGATTGGCTATCCAGTAATGGGGCCATCCTTGATTGTGAGAAAAGGGTTGTTAGGCTCCTAACCCAGCTCGGTAACACTTTGGAAATTTCTTGTAATACCTCGTATGCGGTTATGCTTAGTTATCTTGAATCGCTAGATGCCTCTGTTGAAAATTTGCAATCAGTTAGAGTGGTCCGGGAATATCCGGATGTCTTCGAAGAGGTGAAGGGATTGCCTCCGAAGCGGGAGATAGACTTCCGCATATATCTTGTAGATAATGCAAAGCCCGTTGCGTTTCCCGTTAGACACATGGATCCACGGGAAAGTAAAGAGCTCAGTAAACAGATTAAAGAGCTTCTAGAGAAGGGGTTCATTAGAAGGAGCATTTCAGAATGCGGCGCTCCAGTGGTGTTCGCTACAAAGGCGGACGGTTCACTCCGTCTATGTGTTGACTATAGGGAGCTCAACAAGCTAATGAAAAAGAATAGGCACCCTCTCCCCAGAATTGACGATCTGTTTGATCAGCCTGTAGGAGCGTCTGTTTTCTCCCAACTCGATTTAGCGACCGGTTTTCATCAGTTAAGGGTGGCTGAAGATAGCATCGATAAAACGACATTCAGAACCCCAGACGGCTTCTTTGAATGGCTTGTCATGCCTTTCGGCTTGACAAACGCACATGCTTACTTCGTGGACCTAATGAGTAGGGTGTTCAGAGATTTCCTCAATAAGTTCGTAGTGGTTTTCATAGACGATATCTTGATCTTCTCAAAGAGTGAAGAGGAACATGCTCAGCACTTAAGGGCAATCATGGAAACTCTGCGAGTCCATCAGCTTAAAGCCAAATTCTCCAAATGCCACTTTTGGAGAGAAGAAGTGAGGTTCCTTGGGCACATAGTATCCAAAGAAGGGTTAGCTGTGGACCCCGCTAAGGTAGTAGCGGTACAGGATTGGAAGACACCAAGGAATACAACTGAGGTTCGAAGTTTTCTAGGACTAGCAGGCTTCTATCGAAAATTCATCAGAGACTTTGCAAAGATATCAGCTCCGCTCACAAAGTTGACCAAGAAGAATCTAGTGTTCAATTGGGACTTGGATTGCGAGTTTGCTTTCCAGCGACTGAAAAGGGCTCTTACAACAGCCCCAGTTTTAATGTTGCCAGATGGAAGCAAGATGTTCGCAGTTTATACAGATGCATGTGGGACAGGGCTAGGCACTGTCTTAATGCAAGAAGGAAGGGTTGCAGCTTATGGCGGGAGGCAGTTGAAAGTGCACGAAAAGAACTACCCGACCCACGATCTTGAGTTAGCCGCCATCGTCTTTGCACTCAAGTCTTGGCGACACTATCTCCTAGGTGAGAAGTTCGAACTTTACACTGACCATAAATCGTTGAAATATCTTTTCTCGCAGAAGGACCTTAACTTGAGGCAACAGAGATGGATGGAGTTTCTTGCCTCGTATGATTTCGAGATCTCCTACACTCCGGGCAAAGGCAACGTAGTGGTAGATGCGTTGAGCCGAAAGAAACTGACCCTAAGCCCGCTGTTTGTTGAAAGACAAAGCCTAGAGTTTATAGCCAGCTTTGACTTTAGGCCCTCATCCGATTTTGTACCAGGCTTGCTAGCATCTCTCGAAGTACGCCCAACTTTAGTGGACTCAATAGGGACAGCACAACGCGAAGACCCTCATCTTGTGGAGACGATTGATAGACTAATCAGGGGTGAGACTTCAAGTCACCTCAACAGATACTCCATCGACGATAAGGGTTGGCTAAGGCGAGACGGAAGACTATGCGTCCCACAGACAAGGGATTTAGTAAAGAAGGTTCTCGAGGAAGCGCATCACTCCAAGATGACGATACACCCAGGCGGAGATAAAATGTACAAGGACATAAAAACAACTTTCTTTTGGAACGGCATGAAGAAAGACGTGGCAGAATTTGTTTCTAAGTGTATGGTGTGCCAACAGGTTAAGGCGGAACAAAAAAAGCCTGGCGGTCTACTACATCCTCTAGAGGTCCCGCAGTGGAAGTGGGATAGCATCTCAATGGACTTCATTGATGGGCTGCCTAGGTCTAGGAGAGGCAACACTAGCATTTGGGTAATAGTGGATAGGCTTACTAAAAGCGCCCACTTTTTACCTGTCAAAAGTAAAAGAACTGCCTCATCCCTAGCATCTCTTTACCTCAAGGAAATCGTTCGACTCCATGGAATACCATCCAACATTGTTAGTGACCGAGACCCTATCTTCACAAGTGAGTTTTGGCGGAGTCTGCAAGAAGCGGTAGGCACACAGTTATGCTTAAGCACAGCCTATCACCCCCAAACTGACGGCCAAACAGAAAGAGTGAACAGAGTTTTGGAGGACCTTTTAGGACTGGGCGTCCTTGACTTCGGGGGAACGTGGGAAGACCATCTTCCTTTGGTGGAATTTGCCTACAACAACAGCTATCAAGCAACCATCGGAATGGCGCCCTTCGAAGCTTTATATGGAAGACCGTGTCGATCGTCCACTTGTTGGTGGGAGTCTACTGATAAGCTCATACTTGGACCAGATATGATCCGAGAGACTTCAGAGAAAGTAGACTTAATACGAAGAAGGATGAAGACGGCCCAAGACAGACAAAAGTCCTACGCCGACAAGAGGAGGACCGACCTTGAATTTGAGGTTGGGGACAGAGTTTTTCTTAAGGTATCTCCGCTAAGGAACGTTGTTCGTTTTGGAACCAAAGGAAAGCTAGCACCAAGGTTCGTAGGGCCATTCCCTATCATCGAGAAAATTGGGAAAATGGCCTATAGATTAGAGCTACCCGAAAAATTGGCCGGAGTTCACAACGTCTTTCACGTTTCACATCTCCGAAAATGTCTACATGAGTCTGCTGAAGTGGTAGAGCCAAATATCCTAGAAGAAGCTGAAGTGGAACGCGAAGCAACCGTAAGGAAAGTTCCAACCCTCATATTAGGAACGGAAGTGAAGAAGCTACGCAACCGTGAAGTCAAGCTCGTCAAAGTTCAGTGGAGCAACGCCGTAGAAGATGCAACTTGGGAAACTGAAGCTAGAATACGCACAGCCTACCCTTTTCTTTTCAAGGGTACATCTTTGATCTTTCTTTTTCCTTAAGTTGCGCTTTTATCTATCTTTTTAGGTATGTCTCCTCGACCTTATCTTTTAGGAAGAAACCCTTTGGATGAAAACATGTGATTGAAACATGTTATGGATGATGGTTGCAAGTGGTTGCAAGTGATTGCTAGTGGTTGCTCGTGGTTGCATATACACACACAATCTAGGTTTTAGATCGGCTCCGTCACTTCATATTGCATATGCATATATGTTTGCATTCGTATATGGTTGAACTTTAATGTTTTGTCATATGGATGTTGCATTTGTATGAATGATTGTGCACTCATGTAGAATCATGAATAGGAGAATTTGCATACATAATGGATTCATGGCACTTACATAATTTGCATTAAGGAGGTCAACTGAATCAGTAGACCGCCTGATTTTTCATTAGATAAGTACATGTACACACACACTTCGCATATGATCATGAGGCCTTAGAAGTCTTTTAAGGACAATGGATGCTCGTGTTTGATGGATGAGTAGTTGGATGTTAGGATATACATTCTTCCTGAACTTGAAGATTTCGGGGACGAAATCCTTTTAAGTGGGGGAGAATGTAACACCAAGTGTATTCTATAATAGTGAAATTCACAAATTAAAGTATAACTAATTTCAAATCAAAGAATTAAGGGAAACGGGATACACCATTGCGTTCGTCTCGGAATTCTGCTTGAAATAGAGTCCGAGTTTGCGTAAAATGGACTCCGTATGAAGGAGTTATGGCCTCCGGAAGTTTCAGAATTCAGTTTAAAATTCAAACAGACGAAAACAGCTCAGAAAAACAAATTTAAAATTCAAAATCGGGCCCAATTGGCTAGGGCGGGAAAATTCCCGCCCAAGGCACCCAGGTCGACTTGGCAGTCGACCTGGGGCTAGCCAGGTCGACTTGGCAGTCGACCTGGGTAACCCGTGTCGACTGCCAAGTCGACACGGTGTCGACTGGGGTGTCGACCTGGCCCCTGAGCCAGGTCGAACCCAGCCCACCCTGGCTGGCCTAGTCTGTGTTTGGTCAATTTTCTTAGCCTTGCCTTTTCACTAGGGCTAGGTGTCAGCTCCTGGTTGGTCTCTCCTTTGAACAAACGACTATTATTAAACCAAGCTTCATCGACGGTCTAAATCAACTCACAAACTCTATAAAAAGGACCTAAGACTAACCCTAATACACACAAACAAAAATGGAGATGAGACCGTCATGCTACTGAGGAGAGACTAGAGATGGCCGTCAGAAATCGAGAGACAATTAGGAGATAAATCAAAAGCTTAAAGCAACGTTAATTGAATCAAAACAACGCCTACAACAAAGGATAGCATCTCCAAATTCAGAATTCAGATTCCTGAATTGAAGATTCATCATACGTTGTAAGTAGAGTGCTGTTCCGATGTGAATAATTAATTGCGTTTGATTTGCGTAAAATGCGAAATGGAATTGTGGCAATAATAATCTATATTTGTACGTTATTTTTATTCTAAACGATTTGGGAATGTTATGGTATATGATTGGATATTTGCAAGAATGTGATTTGCGTTGGAAGTTAACAACGAAATGGAATTGTGGCGATAATAATCTATATTTGTATGTTATTTTGATTCTAAACGATTTGGAAATGCTATGGTATACGATTGGATTCATACAAGTATATGATTTATGTTGACAACCATATGTTGTGGAATTTTAATTGGAATTCATGCAAGTATATGATTCGTTATTATACTAATATGATGTACATACTTTTATGATCACTTTTAGTGTGTAATGAGACTAGGCTAAGTACTATGATTTATATGAATCTATGCTGAAATTGGCAAATCATACTTTTGTGTTAGAAACAAAAGTAAGCACCTTTATGAACATGACTAAACTATGTTTGGTATTATGCCTAGTTGAAATATGTTTTAGGCCCAAGTTGTTATCAAAACCATATGGTGATATATGTGACACAATTAAGTTAGATTTACATCCCAATTGCAAGTTTACAATGATTCATGTTTAAGTATTATATATGCCATGATTACATGAATAGAATGATTCATGTTTAAGTATTATTTATGCCATGATTACATGAATAGAATGATTCATGTTTAAGTATTATTTATGCCATGATTATATGAATAGAACGATTCATGTTTAAGTATTGTTTATGCCATAATCATATGAATAGAATGATTCATGTTTAAGTATTGTTTATGCCATGATTATATGAATAAAATGATTCATGTTATGCCATGATTATATGCTGTTACAATTGCAAGTTCACATGTGCCTACTTTATGTTAATTGAATCGTTATGTTGCAAGTTCATGCGTTCACACTCCCCTTTTGATGTCACCTCATAAACATCATGTTATAAGCCTCCCCTTTTCATATGGCTAAGTTGGGTTTAAATGTTAAACCCAACATATCTTATATTGTAGCGAACGTGTAAAACGGGGGTAATGACATTTGGGTTAAAATATAGAACATATGTATTGGCATGTTTGACGCATGCCAATAACCTTGAAAAATAATTAAGTGACGTAAATAAATTTTAAACAATAAAGATGAATTTGAATAATGGGCCGCAAATATTTACATATAAATAGAAAAGAGACAAAATATGTAAATGTAGAAAATACGATGTGTTTAACCCGAGGTTGGATTGAGTTGTGATGTAAACCTGCCCGGAACCGCCCGGCTGTCCAGTAGTCACAACAATACCTATCCAATGTGGGTGGTTAAAGACGGAGCCCAATAAGGACCCGAGGTTAGGCTGAGTTGTGGCGTAAGACTGCCCGGACCCAACCGGCAACAGGCAGCCACAACAATACATGTCTAATGTGAGAGGTCAAGGCTTTAATAAGACAATTAAGGCAGAGTCAGGATTGCTAGGATTAAGTAAATTAATTAATACTTAATCAAAATGGAACATGCTAAACAAAACAGACTGATTGGGGGTTAGGTTTATAAAACACTTAACCAACTTAGCATGTTGGCTAGAAATAGAAAACCTAGTAGCGGGGGACCCTTTTCAGCAGTAACCCTACAAGGTGTATCAGGATACCCTGAACTAGGCAGGGTGGGGCACGATTACTGGGCTGACTGTAAGAGGTCAAATTGATGGCGGTCGTGCAGTAGTGTAGGTTCTAACAGGGTGCGGGCGTGCACACACTCCGGCGCAGAAAAATAAGGCACTGGGCACCAGTAGCATACCTGTGCATTCTAGAATTGTGTCGGGCTGCCACCAGGGGACTTGATACACCCCATGGTGGGACCAGCATAGGTAACTACAACATCGGGGGCTGTAAGACACATGTAACTATGCGAGTAGGAGCCGATCATCAGAAATGGATCCCTTCACCCTGGTTATGGGGGTTCCTGTTGGGAAATAGTTTATATGGGTACAGAGATTAATATGGGGTACGATAGTATATTCGACCCTAGACAACTTAACTTAGTTTATGGTGCTTTCCCATTTCCAGTTTATACTTATCATACCCAGTTTTTTATTCATAGACTGAATAGTCCTAGACTTACTCAGGCTTTATGTCTGACTCTACTTTTCTTTGCCTTCTTTTCTTTCATTCCCCCCTCCCTCCCCCAGGTCCACAGGGAGGGAATACCGTAGCTTGACCAGTTTTCACATCCAGCTTGAAGAGAAAGAATGTATTGCTTGGATCTTTTCTGCTTTGGACTATGGCTTTGGACAGCAATTATGGGACTTTTGCAGTTTATTTATGTTTTCTTTATGCTTCTTTAATAATGTAATCAAGACAGTTATGAAGATGTTATGTTTTTGGAAGAATTGTAAGACAAGTATGGCATGTTTTTGTGAACACGTATTTTAATGAAATAAAAGATGTTGTTGTTTTCCGCTGTTCAAAATATGTGTTCTTATATCTGTCTTGTATATCTGTGACTTATACTTATAAACCTCCACCAAAATTAGGGCATTCCCTTTGAGAGTGACCCTAACGGAGGTGGGGTGTTTCAATAACCTAGAGGATTGGCCAAATGGACTATAGAGTAAAGCTTCCTGAAAACATATCTGGTGTTCATGATGTTTTCCATGTTCCTCATCTGCGAAAGTGCTTGCATGACACCACGGAAGTTGTTGAGCCGACTATATTGGAAGAGGTCGAAGTGGAATGGGAGGCGACAGTCAGGCGAGTTCCTTCCCGTATTCTGGGATCAGACTTTAAGAAACTACGCAATAAAGAGATCAAGTTGCTAAAGGTTCAATAGGGAGAACCCAGAGGATGCGACTTCGGAGATCGAAGACAAGATTCGTGCTTCGTACCCTTTTCCCTTCGAGGGTATATTCTTAGCTCCTTTTTCCAAAAGCTTTATCTGTACTTGTTTCTATCATTTGAGTATATCTCATCTATAGTTTTTTTTCGACCTTTAGATAGGAATCCTATGGATGTAAATATGTGTTTGAGATATGTTATGATTGATGGATGCAAGTAAATGCAAATGTTTGCTGGTGGTTGCTTGTGGACGCATATACACACTCATTAGGCACTAAGATTAGCTCAGTAACTCTCATATTGCATATGGATGTGTGTGCACTTCCTTTTCTTTTACGGATGGAAATGGATGAACTAGCATATGGATGTTGCATTTAGATGAATGAGTATGCACACACATAGAGCTTATATGTTATAATAGGCTTATTTGCATACATATTTGATTCATGGCACTAACATACATTGCATTAAGGAGGTCAACTGAATCAGTAGACTGCTTGATTTTCGCATTAGTGTTAAGACATATACACACACCTTTGCATATGTTCATACAAGCATTAGAAATCTTCAAGGACAATGGATGCCAGTGATTGATGGATGAGTAGATGGATGATGGATGGCAGGATATGCATTCTTCTCAACATGGAGATTTCGGGGACGAAATCCTTTGAGTAGGGGAGAATGTAACACCCTCAATTTTTAGTGACATTAAAGAAGATAAATTAAAGAATAATTAATTTAATATCCAGAACTAAGAGAAATTGATTACATCATTGCGTCCATCTCGAAATTCAGGTTAAGATAGACACCTGGTTTGCGTAAAACGGATAACGTATGAAGAAGTTACGGACGGTGAAAAGTTGAAAAATCAAAACCGGGTATAACTGGCGCACTTGCCAAGTGCGCCAAGGCAATTTTGCACTGGCTCATCTGTAAAGTGCACCCATAATTTTTTTGGGTATTCGGGCCTTTTCCCAAAGTGTGAGGTGACCCGCGACCTGATTGACCTAGGGCTTATGTGGCAGTCGGTTCCAGATGGTTCTGCAGCTATAAATATATGGCCATTTCACATATTTCTTCATTAGAAGTCATGGCGGAAAAACTATGCTGGATTCTTAACTAAACTAGGGTCTCTCATCTTCTTCTAAAGCATATCAAATTCTGAGATTCAAGGATAGACTCAGCACCTTTCCTATCATCTTAGCAATCCAATCACAGTGAGTTCTAGTTGATTTTAGGTTTAGATAAATAATAGTGAATTATGAAAGACTGTGACTTGGATATGTTGTAGACTTTGAATCTATGTTATTGTTTGACCTTATGCTCTATCATGATAGATCTATTTCTCAAGATCCAATTCAATTGTGATTGTTCTACTATGTTATTATTATGCATCTTGGTTTGTAACACTTATGATATGATATGATGTGGATGTGTGTAGATCTATTTTATGTGATCTAAATTGTCACCTTATGTTAACATGATAGATCTATTTTATGCGATCTAAATTATTACATTATGTTAACATTGTAGATATACTTTATGTGATCTAAATTGTCACCTTACGATTCATGTTAGATCTATTTTATATGGTCAAAATTGTCACCTTATGTTTCATGTTAGATCTATTCTATGTGATCTAAAATTGTCACCTTATGATTCATTTTAGATTTATCCTATGTGATCTAAAGTTGACACCTTATGATTCATGTTAGATCTTCCTATGTGATATAAAATTGTCACCTTATGATTCATGTTAGATCTATTCTATGTGATTTAAAATTGTCACCTTATGATTCTTGTTAGATATATTCTATGTGATCTAAAATTGTCACCTTATGATTCATGTTAGATTTATTCTATGTGATCTAAAATTGTCACCTTGTGATTCATGTTAAATCTATTTTATGTGATCCAAATTATCACCTTATGTTAACATGTTAGATCGATTTTATGTGATCTAAATTGTCACCTTATGTTAACATGTTAGATCTATTTTATGTGATCTAAATTATCACCTTATGTCATCGTGTTTGATCTTAACCAATTGGACATTTAAATTGCTAATTTAGTTATTGTGACATCATAGTTCATCAGTTTTATGTCCACCTTGTTATGATGACAATTTCATGTCCATGCCAGTATGTATGTTCACCTTATTATCATACAAGTTTATGTTTATGCCAAGATGATCATTTTAGTTATATTCCCATTATTTTCCCTATTATCATTTATGACTAGGCTATTGTCTAGCCTAGGCATCTTGCCAATATTATGAGGGCGCTAGTTAAGGAACGGGGGAAAAGGGTTAAAAATGGAATAATTTGAATATAAACATTTATGGACATATAATTCAAATTATTGGGTAAAATAGGTATTGACATCTATAAAAGGAAAGGATTAATAAATTGATTAATTAATTAAAAATGGAATGTCTAGTAATTACAATTTGGAATTGTAATTGTACTTATGACACGAGGTTAGGTTGCATTAGTGGTGGGAGTCTGCCCGGACCCGACTAGCATATCATGCAACCACTAATGGTGAACCTAATGTGGGAGGTCTAAGTACGTAAATATGAATCGGGCTTTGACACGAGGTTAGGCCTAACTTGGAATAAGTCTGCCCAGACCCGACCGGCATATCCAGCATCCACATGTTGTAGGCCTAATGTGGGAGGTCTGGCCTATTATAAAACCATAAATGGACATGGTAAAGAATTGGGCTACTTAACCTAAGTTAATCCATAGGGATTGTATGAACTTAAATTTAAGTTGGGGGTTAAGTAAACATGATTGAGGGATTGGAAAAGTAAATCTAATGAGGGGATGGGTAATAGGCCCACAAACTGAACCCCTTGAGGTTATGTAATTAATGAACCTAGTGGTATACATAATCGGTGGAAATAATAATGTTAAGTAATTAAAGACACCTTTTATGAAACACCCCACCCTCTATTAAGGTCACTCACAAGGGACTGCCTTAACTTTGGTGGAGGTTTGTTAGTAAAAGTAACAGATAAAACACAAGACAAATATAAACACATATATATAAGCAGCGGAAAACAAACAGACTTTTTATTTCATAAATACGTGTTCATACAAAGACATTTCCATAACTGTCACATAACAACTTCCAAAATATTACAGCACCATTTATGTCTTGGTTATTAAATAAAGAAGCATAAAATATAATTAAAACTGCATAAATCCCCATGATTTTGTCCAACTGCCATAGCCAAAACAAGAGAGTCTAAACCGTACATCTTCTATCTCGAAGCTTGCAAAGAGACTGATTAAGCTGGGTTGTTTCCTCCCTATGGACCGAGGGGGGGGGGACGGAAGAAAAGAAGACGAAAGAAAATAGGGTCAGGCATAAAGCCTGATAAGTCTAGTGACTTTTTAGTATGAGAATAAGAATAAGGGCATGATAGGTATAAAATGGAAACAGAAGGTATCATAAACTAAGATAAAGTAGTTTTGAAACGAATATACTATCGCACCCCATACTATATCACTGCACCTAAATGTATTAGTTCTAAACTGGCACCCAATGCTGAGGGTGAAGTGATCCCCTTTTTCTAAAGATCGGCTCCTACTCGCATAATTACATGTGTCTTACGGCCCCCAAAATTGTAGATACCTATGCTGGTCCCACCATGGGGTGTATCAAGTCCCATGGTGGCGGCTCGACACAATACTAAAATGCATAGGTTATACTACTGGTGCCCCCAGTGCCCTGTTTGTCTGCTCCGAAGTGTGTGCACGCCCGCACTCCGTTAGAACCCACACTGTTGCACCCACCGCCGTCGCTTTGACCGCTTACAATCTGCCCAGTAATTGTGCCCCACCATGCCTAGTTTCAGGGTACCATGATACCTAATTGGGTTACTGCTGAAATGGGTCCCCGTTACTAGGGTTTTCTAGTCAAACATGTTAAGTGTTTAAGTGTCTGTATTTACCGAACCCCACCCATCAATTTCATTAACATGTTGAAATGGTTAAGTGTCTTAGTCAACTAAACCCTACCATCCTGACTTGTCTGTCCTTAGCTTTTTAAAGCACCGACCACTCACATTAGACAGACATTGTTACGGTTACTGGATGTGCCGATTGGTTCTGGGAAGATTTACACCGTAACTCAGTCTAACCTCGGGTCCTTATTGGGCTCAATGCTTAACCACCCATATTGGATAGGTATTGCTGTGACTACTGGACAGCCGGGCGGGTCCAGGCAGATTTACATCACAACTCAATCCAACCTCGTGTTAAGCATATTCGTATTTTCTAAATTTACATATTTGTCTTTATTACTTAATATATGTAAATTTGTCAACAATTAAATGTTATGGCCCACATTCCAAGTTTAACATTTTTGGTATAAGAATTTATACCATTTAAATGCCACCAATTTTGGCATGTGACAAACATGCCAATATCATATATTTTTATGTTAAGTTTTACTAATATTCCCAACGTTACCCCGTTTAAACATTAGACTAACAATCTTAGCCTAATTTTCGTTCGCATAGTTTTAACATATAATATTAGGCTAAAAACTTAGCCTAATTTAGCGCACACAAATAGGCATAAGGGAATTCATAAATATAAACATGACATAGGTGTAAACTTGGCATTTTTGGCATAATCAATATGAACTTGCAAAATAGTCAACATGAATGTGAACTTGCAACATGGCCTAAATCAACATATATGTGAACTTGCATTGAAATAGGTATCTAACCAAATAGGTGTCACACAAATTAGCATAAGATTTAGATAACATAAGCCTAAACTTGTTTTTGGATCTAGGCATAACATCGAACATCACTAGCATATGACAAGAATATGGCATTTTCATAAATATGTATAACTTTATGACAAGGGTGTGAATTAGATCCAATCGCATATCTAATTACAACATAAAACATGTACTAAAGTGGATCTTGACGTGGATCCAATTGGGAACTTGCAACTTTTGTATAAACATGGGGGAATGTATATGAACATAACCATTTAGGCATAGAGGTTCTAGCATAAAGTATATACATGAGGTTCTAATCACAAACAACCTATATAATCACATAAACCTGAACTATACAACTTGCTTGTGATGTTGTTATCATTCTAAAAGTACAATAGGATCAACATCAATCTTAATTATACCACAAACATCCCAATTTCATTCGCAACACAATCATTTCAATACATAGATATGAATTAACATCGTCGTTACATAATAGCACAATTCCACTTCCAATTTACATCGAATCAAGTCTTAGTATTATTCTCATTGGAAAAATCACTATACTTACAACGAACGACGAACTTGGATTCTGGATTCTGAATTCTGAATTTGATATGCTTTCCTTTGGGTAGACTAACGTTGTTCTGATTCGTGTTTTAATTTAGTATTGGATTGTCCCTAAGCTTTCTAACTGACGGCCACTTCTAGTTTCTTTCCAGCAGCATGACGGCTTTAGTTCTATATTATTTGTGTGAATTTAGGTTTAGACTTGAGTTGTATTTATAGAATTTTAAACTGATTAGAGTCGTCGATGAAGCTAGAGTGAATCCAAACCATCCATCTTAGAAGAAGCCAATCGGAAAGCGACATGTAAGCCCTAGTGACTCAGCCAAGCCTCAGAAATCGACCAGAACTCGACCAGGCCAGCCAGGGCCTGACCAAGCAAGTTTTCTGGCCTCGGCGCACTTGGTAGGCGCGCCCGTGCAAATTTGTATAGGCGCACTTCCCAAGTGCGCCAGTGCATTCTGACCGGTTTCTGGTTTTTCTGCCCAACTTCGTTCGTCCATATCTTCTTCATATGGTATCCGTTTTACACAAACTCGGACTCTATCTTAAGTAGAATTCTGAGATGAACGAAATGGTGAACCCATTTCCCTTAATTCCATCATTTAGAATTAATTATACTTTAATTTGTTAAGTTACAGTTAACAGAAAATTCGGGGTGTTACATTCTCCCCTCCTTAAAGGATTTCATCCCCGAAATTTTCAAGTCTAGGAGAATGTAAGTCCTAACATCCAATCGTCCATCTACTCAACCAACAAACACAGGCGTCCATTGTCCTTAAAAGACTTCTAATGCTTTATGATTATATGCACAGTGTGTGTATATGTCCTTAACTAATGCAAAATCAGGCGGTCTACTGATCCAGTTGACCTCCTTAAGGCAAATCATGTAAGTGTCATGAATCCATTATGTATGCAAATTTGTCTTTACTCATAATTCTACATGAGTGTGCAACCATCAATACAAATGCGACATCCATATGACAACATATCAAGTTTCAACCATATACAAATATGAATACATATATGCATATGCAATATGAAGTGACTGAGCCGATCTAAAACCTAGGTTGTGTGTGTATATGCATCCACGAGCAACCACTAGCAATCACTTGCAACCACTTGCAGCCATCAACCATAACATGTTTCAAATACATGTTTACATCCAAAGGGGTTTCTACCTAAGGATAAAGGATAACATCGAGGAGATATACCTAAAAAGATAGATACAAGCACAACTTAAGAAAAAAGAGAGGTCAAAGATGTACCCTCAAAAAGAAAAGAGTAGGCTGCGCGTATTCTGTCCTCAGTTTCCCAAGTCGCGTCTTTCTCGGTGTCGCTCCACTGAACTTTAACGAGCTTGACTTTGCAGTTGCGTAGCTTTTTCACTTCAGTTCCTACAATTCGAGTTGGAACTCTCCTCACAGTTGCTTCGCTTTCCACTTCGGCTTCTTCTAGAATGCTTGGCTCACCACTTTCGTTGATTCATGTAGACATTTTCGGAGATGAGAAACGTGAAAGACGTTGTGAATTCCAGCCAACCTTTCAGGCAGGTCTACTCTATAAGCCATCCTCCCAATCTTCTCGATGATAGGGAACGGTCCTACAAATCTTAGTGCTAGCTTTCTTACGGATCCAAAGCGAACGACGTTCCTTAAGGGAGATACCTTAAGGAAAACCCTGTCCCCACCCTTAAACTCAAGGTCGGTCCTTTTTTGTCGGCGTACGATTTCTGTCTGTCTTGGGCAGTCATCATTCTCCTTCATATCAAGTCCACTTTTTCTGAAGTCTCTCTAATCATGTCTGGCCCAAGTATAATCTTTTCAGTAGACTCCCACCAACAAGTTAGTGATCGACACGGTCTTCCATACAAAGCTTCGAAGGGCGCCATACCGATGGTGGCTTGGTAACTGTTGTTGTAGGCGAATTCCACTAAAGGAAGGTGTTCCTCCCAAGTCCCTCCGAAGTCAAGAATGCACAGTCTTAGAAGATCTTCTAGTACTCTATTCACCCTTTCTGTCTGACCATCAGTTTGGTGGTGATAGGCCGTGCTCAAGCATAAATGTGTGCCGACAGCTTCTTGCAGACTCCGCCAAAATTCGCTCGTGAAGATGGGATCTTTGTCACTTACTATGCTAGAGGGTATTCCATGGAGTCGAACTATTTCCTTGAGGTAAAGAGAAGCTAGAGACGAAGCAGTCCTTCTACTCTTGATAGGTATAAAGTGGACACTTTTTGTAAGCATGTCCACTATTACCCAAATGCTAGTATTGCCTCTTCTTGACCTAGGCAACCCGTCAATGAAGTCCATTGAAATGCTATCCCACTTCCATTGCGGGATTTCTAGAGGATGAAGCAGTCCTCTAGGCTTCTTTTGTTCCGCCTTGACCTGTTGATATGTCACGCACCTAGAAACGAAATCTGCCACGTCCTTCTTCATGTCGCTCCAATAGAAAATTCTCTTTACAACTTTGTACATCTTATCTCCACCTAGGTGTATTGTCATCTTGGAATGATGGGTCTCCTCGAGAACCTTCTTCACTAAATCCCTAGCTTGTGGGAAGCATAGCCTTCCATCCGGTCTCAGCCAACCCTTATCATCGATGGAGTACCTATTGAGGTGACTGGAAGTTTCACCCCTAATTAGTTTATTGATCACATCCACAAGCTGCGGGTCTTCACGTTGTGCGGCCCCTATCGAGTCTAAAAGAGTGGGCCGTACTTCTAGGGATGCCAATAAACCAGGTATAAAATCTGAGGAGGGCCTAAAGTCAAAACTGTCTACATACTCCAAGCTTTGCCTTTCTACAAAGAGAGGGCTTAGGGTCAGCTTCTTTTTGCTCAATGCGCCTGCTACTACGTTGCCTTTTCCAGGAGTATAGGAAATTTCAAAGTCATACAAGGCAAGGAACTCCATCCACCTTTTCCGCCTCAAGTTAAGATCTTTTTGCGAGAAAAGATACTTCAATGATTTATGGTCAGTATATAATTCGAACTTCTCACCTAGGAGATAATGGTGCCAAGACTTAAGCGCAAAGACGATGGAGGCCAACTCAAGATCGTGGGTTGGGTAGTTCTTTTCATGCTCTTTCAATTGTCTTCCACCATAAGCTACTACCCTCCCTTCTTGCATCAGAACTGCGCCTAGCCTCGTACCACAAGCATCCATATATACTGTGAACATTTTGCTTCCATCCGGCAAAGTCAGAACTGAGGCTGTTGTGAGAGCCCTTTTTAATCGTTGGAAAGAAAACTCGCAATCCAAATCCCAAGTGAATGCCAAATTCTTCTTTGTTAGCCTTGTGAGTGGAGCTGAGATTTTCGCGAAATCCCTAATGAACTTTCGGTAAAAACCGGCTAGCCCAAGAAAGCTTCGGACTTCAGTTGCATTTCTTGGTGTCTTCCAATCTTGCACTGCCACCACTTTTGCGGGGTCCATAGCTAACCCCTCTTTGGACACTATATGTCCAAGAAATCTTACTTCTTCTCTCCAAAAGTGGCACTTGGAGAATTTGGCTTTTAGCTGATGTGCACGGAGAGTATCCATGATCTCTTTCAGATGCTGAGCATGTTCTTCCTCATTCTTTGAGAAGATCAAAATGTCGTCTACGAAGACCACCACGAATTTATTGAGGAATTCTCTGAACACCCTGCTCATCAGGTCCACGAAATAAGCGGGTGCGTTTGTCAAACCGAAAGGCATGACAAGCCACTCGAAGAAACCATCTAGGGTTCTAAACGCCGTTTTATCAATACTATCTTCAGCTACCCTTAGTTGATGGAATCCAGTAGCTAGATCAAGTTGGGAGAAGACCGACCCACCTACAAACTGATCAAACAGATCGTCTATTCTGGGAAGCGGGTGTCTATTCCTTTTAAGGCAGCTTGTTTAGCTCCTTATAGTCCACACAAAGACGTAGTGAACCATCTGCTTTGGTGGCAAACACCACTGGAGCACCCATTCCGAGATACTCTGCCTTATAAACCCCTTCTTGAGAAGCTCCTTAACTTGCTTACTGAGCTCCTTTCTCTCCTTTGGAGCCATGTGTCTAACAGGTAGAGCTACGGGCTTTGCATTATCAACAAGATATATGCGGAAGTCTATTTCCCGCTTTGGATGTAAGCCTTTCACCTCTTTAAAGGCATCCGGACATTCCCAGACTACTCTAACCGAATGCAAATTATCAACAGAAGTGTCCAGCGACTCTAGATAACTAAGCATAACAGCATTCGAGGGATTACAAGAAATTTCTAGAGTGTTACCGAGCCGAGTCAAGAGCCTAACCACTCTCTTCTCACAATCAAGAATGGCACCGTTACTGGATAACCAGAACATGCCTAAGATCAGTCCATATCCTGGGAAGCCCAAAACAAAGGCACTATATCTAAATTCAACACTTAGAATAGAGATTTTCAAACCCAAGCAAACCAAATACAAATAAGCCGAGCCCCCAATCGGATTTGATACAACCAAGGGATCTTCTACCATACTAGTGTCTAGGTGCAGAGATTCTACTAAAGCAGATGAAATAAAGGAGTGTGATGCACCAGAATCAAAGAGAGTGCGAACTGGATGATCATACAGATAAACTAAGCTTTCTACAGAAATATTTCTACCTAAGGTTCTCAAGATAGAATTGAGAAGATAAGTAAGGTAAAACAAAGCATCTAGGGGAAGAAGTAAAATGTGTACCCCCAGAAGGTCCTGCTTGCGGGCCTTGCCCTTGCTTCTCAGGGAAGTTCTTGCTGATATGTCCAATATCACCACACTGAAAGCATGCTTCCATCTTCGTCTTCTTTTTCTACAATCCTGGACTATATGCCCAACAATGCCACAGAAATAACATTTCCTTTTCTCACGTGTCTTGTTATTATTGTTGTGGTCCTTTCCCCCTTGACTATTATCCGTTTTCTTGTTCTGCGATTCTTCCTCTTGCTGTTTCACGTAGAGGAGGAGGGGGGGTAAAAGCGTCTATAGCTGGGGAGTAAGGTCCCCAGATATGCTGAAATGAAAAGGAAAGTATTCAAGACAAAGGATAGAGAGATAGTGCATATGGCCTTTGGGGGAAATATGCCTTTTAAAAACAACTCTTTTTCTCGAAAACAATGCTTCATTAAACTTCTTTTTGAAAGTAGTTTCAAAAACTTTTATCTAGTCTGGTAAATCTATGCTCTGATACCAAGTGAAACACCCCACCCTCCATTAAGGTCACTCACAAGGGACTGCCTTAACTTGAGGTTTGTAAGTAAAAGTCACAGATAAAACAAAAGACAGATATAAACACATAGATATATAAGCAGCAGAAAACAAACAGACATTTTATTTCATAAATACGTGTTCATACAAAGACATTTCCATAACTATCACATAACAACTTCCAAAATATTACATCATCATTTATGTCTTGGTTATTAAATAAAGAAGCATAAAACATGATTAAAACCACATAAATCCCCATGATTTTGTCTAACTGCCATAGCCAAAACAAGAGAGTCCAAACCATACATCTGCTATCTGAAGCTTGCAAAGAGTCTGACTAAGCTGGGTTGTTTCCTCCCTGTGGACCTAGGGGGAGGGGGGAATGGAAGAAAAGAAGATGAAAGAAAATAGGGTTAGACGTAAAGCCTGGTAAGTCTAGTGACTCTTCAGTATGAGAATAAGAATAAGGGCATGATAGGTATAAACTGGAAACAGGAAGGTATCATAAACTAAGATAAAGTAGTTTTAAAAGGAATATACTATCACACCCCATACTATATCTCTACACCTACATGTATTAGTTCTAAACTGACACCCCATGCTGAGGGTGAAGTGATCCCCTTTTTCTAAAGATCGGCTCCTACTCGCATAATTACATGTGTCTTACGGCCCCCAAAGATTGTAGATACCTATGTTGGTCCCACCATGGGGTGTATCTAGTCCCATGGTGGCGGCCCGACACAATACTAGAATGTATAGGTTATACTACTGGTGCCCCCAGTGCCCTATTTGTTTGCTCCGAAGCGTGTGCACGCCCGCACTCCGTTAGAACCCACACTGTTGCACCCACCGCCGTCACTTTGACCGCTTACAATCAGCCCAGTAATCGAGCCCCACCCTAATTGGGTTACTGCTGAAATGGGTCCCCGTTACTAGGGTTTTCTAGTCAAACATGTTAAGTTGTTAAGTGTCTGTATTTACCTAACCCCACCCATCAATTTCATTAACATGTTGAATTGGTTAAGTGTTTTAGTCAACTTAACCCTACCATCCAGACTTATCTGTCCTTAGCTTTTTAAAGCACCGACCACTCACATTAGATAGATATTGTTACGGTTACTGGATGTGCCAGTGGGTTCTGGGCAGATTTACGCCGTAACTCAGTCTAACCTCGGGTTCTTATTGGGCTCAATGCTTAACCACCCACATTGGATAGGTATTGTTGTGACTACTGGACAGCCGGGCGAGTCCGGGCAGATTTACATCACAACTCAATCCAACTTCATGTTAAGCATATTTGTATTTTCTAAATTTACATATTTGTCTTTATTACTTAATATATGTAAATTTGTCAACAATTAAATGTTATGGCCCACATTCCAAGTTTAACATTTTTGGTATAAGAATTTATACCGTTTAAATGCCACCAATTTTGGCATGTGACAAACATGCCAATTTCATATATTTTTATGTCAAGTTTTACTAATATTCCCAACGTTACCCCATTTAAACATTAGGCTAACAATCTTATCCTAATTTTTGTTCGCATAGTTTTAACATATAATATTAGGCTAAAAACTTAGCCTAATTTAGCGCACACAAATAGGCATAAGGGAATTCATAAACATAAACATGACATAGGTGTAAACTTGGCATTTTTGGCATAGTCAATATGAACTTGCAAAATAGTCAACATGAATGTGAACTTGCAACATGGCCTAAATCAACATATATGTGAACTTGCATTGAAATAGGTATCTAACCAAATAGGTGTCACACAAATTAGCATATGATTTAGATAACATAAGCCTAAACTTGTTTTTGGATCTAGGCATAACATCGAACATCACTAGCATATGACAAGAATATGGCATTTTCATAAATATGTATAACTTTATGACAAGGGTGTGAACTAGATCCAATCGCATATCTAATTACAACATGAAACATGTACTAAAGTGGATCTTGACATGGATCCAATTAGGAACTTGCAACTTTTGTATAAACATGTGGGCATGTATATGAACATAACCATTTAGGCATAGAGGTTTTAGCATAAAGTATATACATGAGGTTCTAATCACAAACAACCTATATAGTCACATAAACATGAACTATACAACTTGCTTGTGATGTTGTTGTCATTCTAGAAGTACAATAGGATCAACATCAATCTTAATTATACCACAAACATCCCAATTTCATTCGCAACACAATCATTTCAATATATAGATAAGAATTAACATCGTCGTTACATAATAGCACAATTCCACTTCCAATTTACATCGAATCAAGTCTTAGTTTTATTCTCATCGGAAAAATCACTATACTTACAATGAACGACGAACTTGGATTCTAGATTCTGAATTCTGAATTTGATATGCTTGACTTTGGGTAGACTAACGTTGTTTTGATTCGTGTTCTACTTTAGTATTGGGTTGTCTCTAAGCTTTCTAACTGACGGCCACTCCTAGTTTCTTTCCGGCAGCATGACGGCTTTAGTTCTATATTATTTGTGTGAATTTAGGTTTAGACTTGAGTTGTATTTATAGAATTTTAAATAATTAGAGCCGTCGATGAAGCTAGAGTGAATCCAGACGATCCATCTCAAGAGAAGCCAATCAGAAAGCGACATGTAAGCCCTAGTAACTCAGCCAAGCCTCAGAAATCGATCAGAACCCGACCAGACCAGCTAGGGCCTGACCAAGCAAGTTTTCTGGCCTGGGCACACTTGGCAGGTGCGCCATTGCAAATTTGTACTGGCGCACTTCCCAAGTGCGCCAATGCAATTTTGTTCTGGCGCACTTCCCAAGTACGCCAGTGCATTCTGACCCGTTTCTGGTTTTTTTGCCCAACTTCGTTCATCCATATCTTCTTCATACGGTATCCTTTTACGCAAACTCGGACTCTATCTTAAGCAGAATTCTGAGACGAACGCAATGGCGTAACCCATTTCCCTTAATTCCATCATTTAGAATTAATTATACTTTAATTTGTTAAGTTATAGTTAACAGAAAATTCAGGGTGTTACATTTTAGGTAAACATAACTTGTAGAATTGATAGGGTTATGTAATTAAAGACACCTATAGGTTAGCATAACCGATTGGAATATTATGGGTTATATATTAAAGACAGCTGTAGGTAAGCATAATCTATAGAAATAAATAAGCTATGCAATTAAAGACACCTAGTTGTATACATTGTCAGTGAAAACCTAGTAGGGGATACAAGACAAAGGGGAGAGCTTGTATCGTATTGTGTAGGACCGATTTTAGTCAGTAACCCAAAGTAGGTATTAAAAAAGTACTCCGTACTAGGCAGAGAAGGGGCATGCTTACTGACTGATTTTAAGAGATCCAAACATGGAGGACGGTGTGGGCGGCGCAAACCGACCGGGCCATGAGCGTGCATGAGCCGGGCAGAGGGGGATAAGGCAACTGTGACGCTTGTAGATTTGGTTGTGCACATTATTAAGATGTGGGGTTGCCACTTTAGGAAGTGATACCTCCTACTATGGGGCCAGGACAAGGTATCTACGAGTGTTAGGGAGCCGATTGATTAGGGTAGTAGTTAGGGTACATTTGGACGTATACCTAATTCTACCACGTTATAGTTGAAGGGATCATCTCTTTCAGGATATACCAGTAATAGTGAAGAGTAATCATTAGTTAGGCTTGTACACCTTATCTTGCTAACCTTGTCACACCTGCCATTTATGTAGTGATCACTCTCTTATCCACTTTATATGCCTATCATATTACTTTTATTTATCTATTGGCTAAAAGTAACTAGACTTGCCAGACTTTATGTTTGACCCTTTTGTTTCTCCTTCTTTCTTCCGTTTCTCCCCAGGTTATCAGGGATGAAACTCCCAGGCTTAGTCAGGATTCAGATATCACCTTGCTAGGAGGTACTTCTGAAGTATGGCTCAAGTTCTTGTCTATACTATGGCTTAACTCTTTCAATTGGAGAATTATGTTTTTATATTCTTATGTGCTCTGATGGTGCAAGATAGAAATTATTTTATTGCAATGGTTTTTGTGACTTATGGTATTGTGGACCATGATATTTTAATTTACGTTGGAATTAAAAATTTAAATTTCCACTGCTATCATATTTATATCTATCTAGTAATTATTCTTTGTCTGATTAACTATAATGCTTCACAAAACTTAATGCATTTCCATAGTGAGTGACATTAACGGACGTGGGCTGTCACATGGCATATGCAGCATCCACAAGTGGTCGACTTAATGTGAGAGATTTGTGCATTAGCTTACATGAACGGGAAATGATAATAACCTATTAACCTGAAATGCTTAACATGTCTAAATTTGTGGGGGTTATATGAACCTGTCAAATTGTGTAAGGGTCAAGTAAGCTTGTTTGAATCGATGGGGGGTTAAGTAAATCTGTGTGTGTGTGGAGGGGGGGGGGTATACAAACCAGACAAACTTGACCTGTTTTATATGTTGGGGTTATGCAGGCGTGTAAATCTGTTAGGCATAACCTATCAAAATCCTAGTAGTGGGGATGCAAGTCGAGGGGTGGCTTGTATCATCTATTGTGTGGGACCCATATTAGTCAGTAACCCATACTGGTATCAAAAGGGGGACCCCGAACTAGGTAGGGCTCAGGGCACGCTTACTGAGCTGATTATAAGAGGTCTATATAGGTGGAGATGTCTGATGGCGCGTTTCTACGGAGCCATGTGCGTGCATGGATTCACTTGCTTGGGAAAATAAGACGCTATAGCACTAGTGGACATGACTGTGCCTATCAGGGAAAGTGGTTGCCACTTTAGAATGTGATACATCCTACTGTGGGGCCAACACAGGGTATCTACGGGATAGGGAGTCGATCGATTGGGGTAGTAATTAGGGTACATCTAGTCCATCCTATTTAGGGGCCTTTTATTATTGTTTGGGGTAACAACCGTTATTTCTGTTAGGCTGCCTGTTATTATCATTGGGGGTAAAACTCATCACTAAAAGTACACCTAAGTCTACCATTTTGTTTCTGTTATACTAGTATTGGTGCAGAGAAAAGTATTTGGGAAGTGTAATCTATTATGTTTTATTTATTCTGCTTATCCTTCTCAGTCTGTCATAACTGTCTTATGATACTGTTATCTCTCTCATCCAATTTATATGCCTACCATGATGCTTTTACTTATTTATATGCTAAACGTAACTGCACTTGCCAGATTTTATGTCCGACCTGCTTTGTTTCCTTTTCTCTCTCTTCCTTCCCCCCAGGTTCTTAGGGTGGGAATACTCAGGCTTGATTAAGATTCCCTTTTCTATTTTCGCTTGGAGCTGTTTAGATGTACCACTTTGATTTCCTTTCTACCTTGCTATGGCTATATTTTAGCGACTATGATTTTATGTTATTGTACTATGATGATTTTAGTACAAGGCATATATTTTAATTTAATGTAATAGGTTTCTGTACTTCAGACTTATGTTGTAACTGAATTTTGGACCGCAATGTTTTCTGTTTGGAAAATGAAGTTTTAAATTCTGCTATTATTTTATATCTGTTTTGTGATGTTTTTGTTCCTGTTTACCTATAACGCTTCACAGAACTTAATGGATTCTATTAAAGAGTGACATTAATGGACGTAGGGTGTTACAAGTGGTTCTTCATTCTCTGTCCTCTAGGCTTCACAAGACGATGGCTCGAGGGAAGGAAGTATTTAAGTTTTTACTTGTTTGGTGTTGGTTGAGTTACGAACTCGGTGTTGACCTTGGTTTTATATAGCAGGAATCCTCCCGGCGCTGAAAGGTGATGAATACTAGGAACGCGTAGCGTGTTTAAAAGCTATCCCGAAGGACATTCGCTTTACGGAAAAGATTTTGGATAAGGAGGCCCTTCGTCGGACAGGCTAGCTCTCGCGAAACCGGACATTGTTCATGCCGGCTACTTCAGGAATGGGAGCGAAGATCCTGAGGAAGGAAATGGTTCTACGGGCCGTAAGCGGAAATCTCCTCCTACCGTAGCTAAATGTCCCAAGGCTGCAAAGATTCAAGAGGGTGCCAGTGTGAGCGGTGCTCATGTAGAGTAAGAAATTGGTAGAGGAGATGGTCCGCCTTCTACTTCCGTCCCGCCTACGAATGTTGAGGCTAGAGCGGGAATGTCGGCGAGGCCGGTTCCTTCAATTACCACTTCCGGGACTGCCATTCCATTGGAGAGAGTGGATCAGTTTAAGGGGTTGGATGACGTTCCAATCGATGTTTCACCGTCTTGGCCTAGTGGCACAAGTTCTGGAAACTTGACCTTACCTGTTGGGGGGACAACTTGTCCAAGTGGGTCTCAATTTGGTTTGTGGAGAGCGCACTAAGGGCACACAGTCATAAACACTGCATCACACAGCATTTGCTTATGTGTGCTAAGCGCTTTGGTCATATCTTTGACTCTGTTTTGTGCAGGTGAAAAGGTTCGCGGCGGTGGCGATAGTAGATACAAAGGCCAAGGATCGAGGGGCCAGCGACTGCAAAAGAGCTCAGTCCTGAACGACTTTAAGAAAGAGGCCAAGCTTCCTCAGTCCTCCTGCCCTCGTAGTCGTAGTGGCGATCATCGGTACCAGAGGCACTCCTACTCCCTACCACTACTTCGATCGTTAGTGGCAGATTCTGTTGGAGAATGGAGTTTTGATGACAATAACATTATTTCAATATTAATTGATTATAAAATATATACTAACACTTTTGTTTAGAATATATATATATACCCATATGCAGGATTTAAATACAAGAATTATTATTGAAGATTGTGCAGTTTAAATATGTTAGAGATCCAGAATTCAAAGATGATTCAAGACTCGTGAGTATTCAAGATTTCTAGAGTTTAAGATAGATATAGTTACAGAGTCTAGATTATGTACGACTCTGAATAGCACTCCAGATTCAAATTCAAAATAATTTCAAAATCTGTTTATCAAATTTTGTTTTTAAATTATATCTTCAATTTCTATCTTCTCTATTTAACTTTCTGTTTTAGTTTGATTTTAAACTTAAGTTCTATTAGTTTTATAAGTTTATACTTTATATTTATATAGTTTTAAACTCTGTAATTTTATAAATATGTTTATATAGTTTATATTTATGTTTTCATATGATTCCCTTCCTTATAATATTTATTTATAACACTCTATTTTAATTCATGAATTTCTACAATTATATACATATCAAAACATTTGAAAAATATTCAAATTTCAAATTTATACTTGTATATTTCGACATACATATATATACATGCTGACATATAACTGCCATTTTTTCAAATATGAAAGGAAGTGTCTTTTCACTATTTGTGATGGTTAAGAAACGTTGCAGCCTTTAAAATGTTATAAATAAGGGTTGATTCGGATTTTTTTTATTAATTCTTCTTCTCTATTTTCTTCTCCTTTCATTACACCATTTTTCTTTATCATTTTTATGATTTCTGCGCTAATACTCTGGCAAATTCAATTCTGTTTTCAGTAAACTTCTTCTCTCTACACTCTCTACTCATTACTCTCTGAATCAAGTGTTGTTTAGGAGTTATAGGGCTATTTGTAATTGTTTGGGTTGTGTAAGTAATCGGTGGTATCCCTTGTAGCCGTGAAATCAAGGATGTGTAACCGGTGGTATCCCTTGTAGCCGTGAAATCAAGGAGGTTGGAATCAGTGGTATCCCTTGTAGCCGTGAAATCAAGGAGGTTGGAAACGGTGGTATGACTTGTAGCTGTGAAATCAAGGAGGTTGTAATTGGATATTGATATAGAAATAAAACTCTGCACAATCCAGTGTTGTGCAAGACTGGACATCGGAGCAGTTCTGAACCAGTATAAAATCTGGTGTGTTCTTTCTTTTTCTGCACTTTATTTTCGTTTATCTTTGCATTTGTGTTTGATTCTGTGTCTGAGATTGTTTCTATAGTGTTTGATTCACATAGTAGTTCATATAAGTTTAGTTTTTGTTTAAATTCTCAAAAACACTATTCAGCCTCCCTCTAGTGTTTGTTTTTCCTTTACGATCCATTATGCAATCCCTAACAATTGGTATTAGAGCAAGATCTTTCAAAAAGTTCATAATTTGATTTTTGAAAAATAGTGATATTGGCAACCAACACTAGTAGCAATAATTGTTCTTTTGTAGACAGTCAGTCCATAGTCAGACCACCATTATTTAATGGTAGTAATTATTCATATTGGGCGTATAGAATGAAAATTTATTTACAATCGTTAGGATTAGACACATGGAATAGTACACAAAATGAATTTGTTGAACCCACAACTGCTTTTTCACAATTGACAAATGAACAAAAGACTACTGCACAAAGCAATTCTAAAGCCATGGATATGTTATTCTGTTCATTAAATAGGAATGAGCTTAATAGAGTGTTAGTATGTAAAGCTGATTATGAAATTTGAAGAATTTTAGAAGTTACTCATGAAAGAACTAGCAAAGTTAAATGAACTAAAATAACAATGTTAGTTTATCAGTTTGAATTATTCAAATTGAACGAGAATGAGTCTATTTCCAAATGTGTTGCAGTTTTCAAGAAATAGTGCATTCATAAACAGCACTTGGAAAAACCTATTCTGAAGTAGATCAAGTCATAAAAATATTGAGTTTAATTACTCTAGAATGGGATCGGAGAACTTTGGAAATTGAAGAAGCCAATGATGTCAATGAAATGAAGATTGAGGAGTTAATCGTAAATCTGATGTCTTATGAAGTCCAATTACAAAAGAGAAAAGAAAACAGATCGACTGAGAAGAAATCTATTGCATTAAAAGCAACAACAAATGATTCTAGCTCGAGTAGTGAAGATAATGAAGAAACAGCCCTTATGACAAATCATTTTAGAAAATTTTTGATATATAGAAGGAAAAATTATAACCAAGGAAGCTCAAAAAGTAACGATGGTCGATGTTATAACTGCAACAAACTAGGCCATATAAAGAAAATGTGTCCATATTCAGACAAATTGGCTAAACTAACAGACAACAACAATTCGTCAAGAAAGAGAAAGAAAGCATACACAACAACATTATATGATTCAGATTCATCATCAAGTGATGAAGAGCCAGAAACCGAAAATTCGAATATATGCTTTATGGTAATTCAGAATTCATAAAATTTCGAAGAAAAGGATCTAGAAACTGGGTACGCCTCAATTAATTTTTAATTTTATTTGGTTGAATGGTTGCTTTGTTTCTTTCTTTGTTTTGAATTAAACTTTAAAATTTAATCTTGAAATTTGAAATTTGAATTTTGAAAATTCAAAATAATAATATAATAATAAATAACAAATAAAATAATAAAATAAAATTTTTGTATGATTGATAGGATTAGAATTATTTTCGGGAAATCGTTAAACCTGAAAAATAAATCGATAACATAAATTTCAATTTACAAAAAATTAATTTCCTTTGAAAATAGGCACATATGTTGACATACATATGTCGACATATTTGACCAGTAATTTGAAATTCAAAATTTGAATTTCAAAGGTTTAAACTTTCAAACTTCCCTCCAACTTTTCACCAACTTCCAAGGTTTGAAAATGACTCATTTGAGTCAGAAAATTTGTGCCTATTCAGTTCATATCCATTCAATTTCTATGTATGCATCTATTATCTCTATCTTTCATTCACAATTCAAAACAATATTCTATATATCTGTTCTCTTCAAAATTATCAATTCAATGGCTTCCTCACGTTTATCTAAGAAATTGAAAATAACCAGAACCATCAAAGGCTATCTTCATAATGATAAAGAGGCTATCAAAACCTATGCTAACTATTTAGTAAATGCTAAAGTTAACACAGGTGCTTTCGCCATCTTTAGCGATTTTCAATCTTACGATCTTATCTCTCTCTTTCAACAAATAAAGTCTTGAGTCTAATTGACTCCCGTGATAATGACGAAGTGTTTTACCCCAAGTCGTCGAGATGTTCTATGCAAATCTCAATCGTGGATTTTACAAAGGCAACGAAAACCAAATTCGGAGTAGCGTCAAAGGCATGCAAATTATTCTCGATGTTTAACTCTTAGGCACTATTCTAAATTATATAAGCACGGGCTTAGATTTTTCGGATTTCAAAATCGATGAAACTGATTTAGAGACATCACGACATGTTTGAAGACGATGCTCTAATGGAGTTCCAAAATCGCTTCTTCCGCCCAAAAACAAGAATCGTAAACCTTATCCTTCAACATACCATCACTCCTCATTTCAGAAATTTTAATAATCCAGCTCTCAAAGTCCAAAAGGTTCTCTTTGCTATTATGGGTGGCTATACAAGCAATTGGGCCGACATGATTTTAAATGAAATCAAGCCCATAGAATTATCATCAAGAGAAAACACTCTCTACTATGGAGTTTATCTCACTTGTATCTTCAAATATTTTGGATTTGATCTTCATAGAGAAGAATTTGTGCTTAGAAAAGTGTTTGACTCTTCAAACATACATCTCATGCAAATTCCTCTCACTTTCAAACCATATGAAACATTTGAAGCCAAACAAGCCCGAATGCAACAAGAACAAGTGCCAATGGAAGTCAAAGAAGAAGAGACTTCCTTAGAAAGTGTTCAGTGTCCAAGCAGCACTAGACACATTTCCAAAGAGAAGATTGTTCAAAATTAAGTGAAAATTGTCAACAATCAAAAGAAGCTTAAAAGGAATCTTTCCAAAATGTCCAAATTCATGGTCAATATAGGAAGAAAGCTTGGAATTTCATCTTTCTCATCATTATTCAACGAGAACTAGCCTATCTAGTTTTATTTATCTTTATCTATTCGCTCATGTTTCCTTGTTTTTGCTTTCGAATTTCATATTTAGTGTGTTTTAATTAGTTCGATGTATTTTCTTCTTATGAAGTAATGAATGGAGACTTATTTCTATTTAAAATTGTTTCTAAGTTACTGTAAAAAAATTAGAATTAATTATAGCTTAAAATTAGTTCAAATGATTCAAAATTTGAAAATTTTCAAAATTATAAATTCCATATGTCGACATACATTTATATATGTGTCAATGTATAACTGCCAGATTTTAAAATTTTAAAATTATATAACTAACTCATGTCCATTTTAAAATTTTAAAATTTTCAAAATTAAGTTTATTTCTTCCAGAAAAATTCATTATTCCATTTCTTCTTCTTTCTTATTCATTTCTTATCCAATCCATGGCAATTCCAATTCATAATCTTAGTGAAAATCTTGAAAAACCTTAAATTCTTTCAAGAATATCCTCTCTATAATCCTATGAAACCAGTGCCATCTTGAATTAAGCCAAATAAAGATGTTTGAGCAGTAAGAGAAGCATTTTGATGCAATAAGATGGCTAATCTCCTCTCTATTCAGAGATGAAGATAACAATCTCGCAAAGGCTCCACCAACCAAAGAAGATGAAGATTGGGAAGTCATAAAGAAGGATCCACTCTTTGGAGAAGACGGTTGGGTTGAAGTCCCAAGACACGTTTAATTAATTTGTGTGATTGATTTAATTGATTTGTTTGAATTGAATTCTATAACTTAAAACTTGTATATATTAATACATATGGTATGGTGTGCTTTGATTTTATTGGTTTGCATGATTTATATCAAACAAATGTAAATATAATACTTGGATTGGTTTGTATTTGATAATCATAATGTTAGGAATTTATATTAGAGATTATATAGATTAAAGGGGAGTACTCTACTTTGTTTTAGAAATAACTTAGTTACTTATAGTTTTTATTTAGAGAGGTATATGATTTAGGGGGACTAGTTGTAGAATTTTTTTTTGATAACGCCAAAGGGTGAGAATCTATAAAATATAGACATAGTTCATAGAAATGATGTAGATAGGGGAAGCATTAGAAAGATCATCATAAATAGGTATATACCGGTATGATATTTTATAAACTAATGTTGTCATCATAAAAAAGGGGGAGATTGTTGGAGAATGGAGTTTTGATGGCAACAACCTTATTTCAATATTAATTGATTATAAAATATATACTAACACTTTTGTCTAGAATATATATATACATATGCAGGATTTATATACAGGAATTATTACTGAAGACTGTACAGTTTAAAGATGTTAGAGATTCAGAACTCATAGATGATTTAAGACTCCTGAGTATTCAAGATTTCAAGAGTTTAAGATAAATATAGTTATAGAGTCTAGATTATGTGCGACTCTGAAAAACATTCTCGGTTCAAATTCAAAATAATTTCAAATTCTATTTTTCAAATTCTATTTTCAAATTCTATCTTCAATTTATGTCTTCTCTTATTTACTTTCTATTTGAATTTGATTTTTAACTTAAGTTTTATAAGTTTATACTTTATAAGTTTTATATATTTATATTTTATATACTTTATATTTATATAGTTTTAAACTCTATAATTTTACAAATATGTTTATATAGTTTATATTTATGTATTCATATGATTTTCTACTTTATAATATTTATTTATAACACTATATTTTAATTCAAGAATTTCTAGATTTATATACATATCAAAACACTTGAAAAATATTCATATTTCAAATTTATACATGTATATGTCAAAATACATATATATATATATACATGTCGACATATAACTGTTATTTTTTCAACTTTGAAAGGAAATGTCTTTTCACTATTTGGGACGGTTCAGAAATGTTGCAACCTTTTAAATGTTATAAATGGGGGCTGATTTTGAATTTTTTTATTAATTCTTCTTCTCCTTTCATTACACCATTATTCATTATCATTTTTATGATTTCTACACTTATATTATGGCGAATTCAATTGTGTTTTCATTAAATTTCTTCTCTCTACTCATTACTCTCTGAATCAAGTGTTACTGAGGAGATAAAGGGCTATTTGTAATTGTTTGGGTTGTGTAAGTAATCAATGGTATCTCCTATAGCCGTGAAATCAAGGATGGGTAATCGGTGGTATCCCTTGTAGACGTGAAATCAAGGAGATTGGAATCAATGGTATCTCTTGTAGCCGTGAAATCAAAGAGATTGAAATCGGTGGTATTCCTTGTTGCCATGAAATCAAGGAGGTTGTAATTGGATATTGATATAGTAATAAACTCTACACAATCCAACATTGTGCAGGACTGGATGTAGGAGCAACTCCGCACCAGTATAAAATCTGGTGTGTTCTTTCCTTTTCTGCGCTTTATTTTTGAGCATCTTTGCATTTGTGTTTGATTTTGTGTCTAAGATTGTTTCTGTGGTGTTTTATTCATATAATAGTTCATATAAGTTTAGATTTTGTTTAAATTTTCAAAAACACTTTTTAACCCCTCTAATGTTTGTTCTGCCTTAACGATCCATTCCACAATCCCTAATAGATTCAAGGCTTGAGACCGCGGGAACCAGACCTCAAGTTTCGACATTCCTCCTTCCTACCCCTCAGGTGGAGACCTTTCACAGATCTACCAGTCACGTTGTACAACCGGTGGATCACCGTCCACTACGGACAGGCACGTCGAGGGGAGGACTGGAAGTCCCACAGCTAACCAATGAGGAGAAGATTGCCATTTTGAAATAGTAGTCCCTAAAGCATTACGTTGTGGAGTTAATGTTCGTACCAGAGCTTAACCCAATTCCTCATGACGGCACCGCTCTCGTATGGAAGAAAATATAACAGGCCCACCACCAAGCTGTTGAGTTTTATAGGTACTCCGAGCATCTCTTTTACCTGATTCGGGACAAGAATGTAGAGATTTGAATCAGGGTCTAACCATTGATGCCGAGTAGATGACTGTCTGAAATCTGGAGATAGAGATAGGTGACGCTTATCTTTATGTCGTATTCTCTTTTTGTGTTCGTAATGCCCCATTCAGAGGTTATTTTTATTATTGACACAACAGAGCTGAAGGAGGCAAATAATAGGCTGAAAAGGGAGGAAGATCACGCAGCTTCGAGTTTCAAGGATACAACGACCGAGCTAACAACTAAGAATACTGTCCTCAACAAAGATAAAGCTGACCTAGAATGGGTTAACGCTCAATTAGAGAAGGACAATGAGAGGATTTCCCAACTTCAAATGGAAAATGAGGCTCTGAGGAAGGGGAATGAGAGGTTAAGCACTAAGAGTGTGAAAACTCAGAGACAAATGCAGGAGAATATCGATCTGAAGAGACAACTCGAGGAGGCCAAGAGGGATAAGGAAAAGGCCGAGGAAATGGCTCAAGATTCACTAGGCCAGAAGGACGGTGTAAGGACTGAGCATGAGAGAGAGGTGGAAGGACTTAAATTTGCAGCCGAGGATGCTGCGACTCAAGAGGAACTAGAATTGGAGCCCTATGTTTGGGATATGTATGTCAAAGTTCTCGAGTACCGCAATCTCTCGTGGGTTGATGACTGTTCCAAGGTGCTGGCCAAGCTGTGGGACAGGATGTTAGAGTTTGAGGCCTAGCTGCGGGAGGAGGATGCTATCGACGAAGTTGATTTCATGTTCTCTCATTTGAAAGAGGTAGAACATTTGAAGCTACATGAGGGAAGGCAGCTGCTAAGGATGATGCGGCGACGGAGCAGGCTGCCGCAAAAGGAAAAACCATGGACACCGATAGTTTTGTGGTAGCCCATGAGTTCGGCGGAGGCATCTCTTCTTAACAGCAGTTTGGGCCATCATTTCCAATAACCAATGTACAAGTTCCAACCCCCGTCGTACCTAGATACAACTCTGACCAGCCAGGGTTGTGCCTTGAGAGTTGATCCTGAACAGTATTTGAGAGCTTAGCTTTTGTCGGAGATGCGTCCCAAGTGTCAGTAGGTAAAGTCGTACCATCTTGAGTACTTAAAGGTGCAAGTGTTTGAGACTTGAGTCGATTGGTGAGCCTTCTATTGGATGTGTCGGGCCCTTTGTAGCTGAAATGGTCGTTAGCCTGGACCTGGCTCACTTTGGACAATGCGGGGTTGGAATGGTGAGCTTCATGGGTCATTATGGCAAAGGATTTGGGATGGATATCACATTTTATGACAAGGACACGACACTTTTTGGCTCCATTGTGGAAAGAGATGGAATGAGAGTCAAGTGGCGGAAACTTTCGAAGAAAGGGGGAATACGATGCATGGGATGTTTGAGCAGTAGCAGGCAGGCTTACGTGCCAAGGCCACGGAACAAGAGCAGAAAAAGGTAGATGACGGGCTGGCCTGGCAAACGTCTTTGGTAGATGCCAGGAAGAAGGATGAACCAGATGTCGCGGCTAAGGTCCAAAGAGATAGGGAAGATGCGGCAAAGGAACAGGAAGATCTAAAGGAAAAGGCCAATGCTGAGGCCTCTAGGAAGAAGGCCGCAGAGACTTACAAATAGTTGTAGGAATCGGAGGACCTGAAAACTTAAATCTGGGAAGACAAGCCAGCAAAAGATGGTCCCAAAGACCGGGTCCTAGGGGAAAAAGAGCGCGCGTCAGTTTTTGCGCTTTTACATAAGGTTATTCCTCCACCTTTGAGGGAGATCCTGCCTGGTGATGAGATTATAGAGAGTAGTGAAGACGAAGAGGAGATCCTATAGTCATCTCTCAAATTCTCTTCCACATCCAAAGGTAAGAAGGAGAAATGGGGAAGTTGTTCCAGGAGGCAGAAGAAACGGGGTGACAGTCAATCAAGCAAAGTTTCAGGCAAGAAGAAGAAGAAAGGAGAGAAGGGGACCGAGGAACTGAAGGAGGGTGAGTTTCCCAAGTAACTATGGTCTTTTGTCTTTTGATGATGTGGGTTGATAGTTGTAACACCCTGTAATTTTAAAACATGACATAAGTGATAATTAAAGAATACTTAATTTTTATACGAAGAATTAAGGGAAACGGGTTGCCACATTTCGTTCGTCTCGGAATTCTGCTTGGAATATAGTCTGAGTTTGCGTAAACCGGATATCATATGAAGAATTTATGAAGCTTAGAAGATTTTGGTTTAAGTAGAATTTAAATTAAAATAATAATTAAAAATCAAAAACAAATTCGAAATTCAAAATCAGCGAAAAGTGGAAAGCGGGAAAATTCCCGCTTATGGGTGTCAACCCCCCAAGGGGTGTCGACATGGGTGTTGACCCCCAATAGGGGGTGTCAACAGGGGTGTCGACCCCCATTTGCCCTGATCTGGTCGACGTGTTTTGGTGGTCTAGGGCTGATGTGTCCTACTGGGATTAGTTGGATGACATGTTTTTCTTGTTTGGATGGTTTAGATGGTTCCTAGTCTAATCTAACTGTTCTAGTACACCTAGTACTCCTATAAATAAACACCTAAACCTAACTCTAATTTCATTACACTAATCCATGGCTCCTCCATGCTGCTTAAATCTAAATTAACCTAGCCTTTCTTCTCCACCAAAGCAAATCAGAATAAGCGTATTCAAATTGGAAGATAAGAATCATATTCTACAACAACGGTTTAGCTAATCAAATTCTGAAATCCGAATTCAGATATATCCTCTCTCCTAAATCCTGTCGGTGTGAGTCTATGTTATTTTCACATATAATTAAAAAGTAATTGTGATAGGATTGTAAATTGGATTTAACGATCATGCCTATAAGTAAAACGAATCATATCAAGTTTTGTAGATTTATTATCTTTCAGATTCATACCCAAATTACTGTTATCATACGCCTATTGGATATATTTTATTGTTCTATGCCAGTTCATGCTTCATATGCCTATTTTATGCCAATTTTGAAGCCATGATTCTCTTCCCTTCTTCTTTTCCTTTTTCTTTATGAGATTAGGCTAACTTCGAGCCTAACATATTTCCTTGAGATTTTCATATGAATAGCATTGGAACGATCGGGAAAAGTTTGGGAAAATATTGAATAATATATAATTAGACATAAATTGATTTGTAATCATGTAATTGATTTGGGCCGTAAATTGGTACAATTTATATACATGGAATTATAGGCATGACTTGGATTGGAATTATAAACGTAACCTGGATTTGAAATTATGGGCAACTGGAATATATGTAATAAGTCAGAACTTGAATTTGGGTTTGTAGAAAAGAAGAGATAATGAACGCCTAAGACACGAGGTTAGACTGGTTTGCGGTAGAAGTCTGCCCGGAACCACCTGGCATATCCAGCAACCGCAAATGGCAGTCTAACGTGAGAGTTCAAAGGAAAAAAACTGGATGCGTAATAATGCAAAGACACGAGGTTAGATTCGGTTTCCGGTATAAGCCTACCCAGAACCGCCCGGCATATCCAGCAACTGCAAAATGGCAATATAATGTGAGGGGTCTTGCAAGATTACAATTATAATAAATTAATGTAAACTTAACCAAGATAAGACATGTGATTAGACATGGGGATGATAAAGGGTTAAGTGGGTAACATGGGTAGCATGTGAAACATAATAAAAGCACTTAACCAAGATGAGACATGTGATTAGACATGGGTATAAAGAGGGGTTAAGTGGGAATTCCTAGTGGGGACCAAGCTTAGGAGGGATGCTTGTGTCAAGCGAGTGGACCCTTTTCAACCATTAACCAATTTTAGTATCTATATGAGCTAAAACTAGGTCGAAACGGGGACACGCTTTTTGGGGTTGATTGTAAGCGGTTAATAAAAAGTTAGCGATGGCAGTGCAAATCCAACGGAGTCATGTGTGTGCATGGGTTCGGGCTGGTAGGTAAGACGTTGTTGCATCGTGTAGATATAAGATGTGCATTTCAGTAGTATCGTGGTTGCCACCTTAGGGAGTGATAGTCGATCGAATGGGGAGGGTAGTGGGTACAACTAGTGGTGGTAGTAGCAAGTGAGCACCTACCAGAGTAGCTAGGAGTACACGAAGCTACCATTATTAATATTAGTAGAGAGGGATCATCTTCTAGTATGTAACTAGTATGTTTGTACGGTGCAAAGCATATCTTATAGTGGTCAGTAGCGCAATAGATGTTCTATCTTACTTACCTTGTTTACCTTGTCATATTTTCTTATGTTGCAGTCATCTCTTATATCCAGTTTATGTTCTTGTCCTGTTACTTTACTGATTATATTGTTAAAGTCACTAGACTCGCCAGACTTGTATCTGACCCCTTTTTGTTTCGCCTGTTTTCTTTCTCCCTCCCCCCCCCCCCCAAGTCCTCAGGGTGGGATTAGTGAAGCTTGACTTGGATTCCTTTCTTCTTGAAGTGCTTGGAAGTGTTGAAAGTAATGCTCAGCTTTATCTCTTTTCCATTATGTCTATTTGGAGTGGGATTATGGTTTTACTTTTATGTACTATGATAATAATTTTGTACAAAATGGATATTTGTGTACTTGGTTTAGTATATGGTTTTGATGGTGTAATCAGACATGTTTTGCTTTTCCGCTACAATGAATAAATTTTGAATTTTCTTTAGTACCATTTTATATATATATATATATGTCTTGTGATATTCTGTTCTATACTCTTATAATACTCCATGAAAGTTAATGCATTCCCTTAGTGAGGGACATTAATGGACGTGGGGTGTTATACGTGGTATCAGAGCTTAAGGTTACCAGAACAGATAACAGATTTTGGAAACTGTTTTCAAAAGCATTTTTAGAAAGAAGTAGTTTCAAAAACATGTTTTAAAGTGAGTATTTTCAAGAGAAAGGTTTATTATGGAAAACATAATCCCCAGAAGCCATATATCTATCTTTCGATTCTCTATTTTGAATCTCTTACTTTTTCCTTTCAGCATGTCTGGGGAACCCGTTATACCTGAGGGCGTACAGATACCAAGTTGGTTCAGACGGTATCTGGAGGCTAAGGCTACTGTCGCAAGCCCAACAGACGTTCCTCCTCCCCCAGCTGCAGCCGCTCCTCCTCCTCCCCCCCATGTAGATTCTTTTTCTAAGATATGCAAAGACTTCTATGTGACGGGCGGAAGACCATTTTATGGAACTGAGACGTTTGTTGAGGCTCGAAATTGGCTCAAGAAAGTGGAGGATTTGTTTGGTATCTTTGAGATAGACGAGGGAAGGAAAGTTCAGCTAGCTACTTGGTTGATGAAGGACGAAGCTGCATTTTTGTGGGAAGTAACCAATGGAGGTCGTGCAGTGGATACGTGGATGGACTTTAGATGAAGGTTTGAATTGAAATTTCTTTCACAAGCGAAGGAGAGTTTATACATGGAGTGGTTCTTGGCTTTGAAACAAGGGAGTTTGTCTGTGAAGGAGTACATTAGTAAGTTTAACCAGTTAGCAAGATTTGATATGGAATTAGTTAATACACCACATAAGAATGCCTTGAGATTTGCCAAGGATCCGAATGAACCATTACACGGGTTGGCTTTGTCCCACATTCCAATGAGGGCTACTTTCGAGAATCTTGTTGACATGGCGTTGATGCATGAAGAGGAGAAAGGTGCTAATGTAGATAAGGCACAGGATAAGAAAGGGGATCCAAAGGAGGCACAACAACAACAAAAGAAGGGCGGCAAGGATAATAAGGGTTCAGAGAAAAGGAAGTGTTACAATTGTGGAATACCTGGCCATTTGAAGAAGGGCTGTAAGAAGAAGAAGAAAACGTGTAACACCCCGAATTTCGGTTAATGCTAAAATTCACAAATTAAAGAATAACTAATCCCGGATGTGGGAATTAGGGGAAACGGGTTGCACCATTGCGTTCGTCTCGGAAAAATACGCGAAATAGAGTCTGAGTTTTCGAAAATCGGAGTCCGTATGAAGAAGATATGGACGAACGAAGTTAGGCAGAAAAACCGAAAACAAGCAAGAATGCACGGGCGCACTTGTGAAGTGCGCCAACACAAAAATGCACTGGCGCACTTGTGAAGTGCGCCAACACATTTTTACACTGGCGTACTTGGGAAGTGCGCCCGTGTCGGGACAGGAAACCTGCACAGTTTCTAGAGAGTTCTGTGGTTGGGTGCACCAGTTTGGGGTTTGGGCTTGGTCTTAGGGCTGGTTTCTGGAAGGTTCCGAAATCTAAGGGTCCTAATCTAATTTAGGGTTAATCTAATGGCCTAAAACACTTGCCTAATCCTATAAATAAGACCCTAAGCTAGCCCTAAATGGTCATAATCCTATCTCCTAACTAAACTATGCCAAAATTTTCTATGATCATCGCCTCCACTCAAAACCCTAGCCTCCATCCTATTTCTAAACTATTTCTATGAAGGCTTTCATGTGCATACAAGCATCTTTGAGTTGTATGAGTGATCATTGGCTTGCATTCATCATCAAGTTGCAAGCTTTATGTTCAAGGCTAGAGTTTTTGGGTGATTTGTGGCAAGGGTGCTTATTGGAGTTTAGTGGTGAGTTTCTATAGACTTAACAATCAATTGTTAAATTGATTATGATAGGATATGATAAGATATGGCTATGTTTGTGGAATCAATGTGTTTATGCAAGTTTAGTATAGTGTATGTTGTGTGCTATATGCAAGTTTAATGCTATGTTTTATGATGCAAAACACTATGTTGAACATTGATTCATATGTAACTTGTTATGCAAGCTATATGGGAGATTATATGCAAGTCTATATGTAACATGTTATGCAAGTTATGTATTTGGTTTTATGCATGCTAAGTATTTGGTTTTATGCATGCTATGTATGTGGTTTTATGCATGCTAAGTATTTGGTTTTATGCATGCTAAGTGTTTGGTTTTATGCAAGTTTGTCTCTTTTTATGATATGCATAATATATGCAAGTTTGTCTCTAAGTATGGCATGTTATGCAAGTTCATATGCAAGTTATGATACATATTCATATGCAAGTTATGATGCAAGTTCATATGCAAGTTATGATGCAAGTTCATATGCAAGTTATGATGCAAGTTCATATGCAAGTTATGATGCAAGTTCATATGCAAGTTATGATACATGTTCATATGCAAGTTATGATGCAAGTTCATATGCAAGTTATGATGCAAGTTCATATGCAAGTTTATGTGCAAGTTCATATGCAAGTTGTCTCTTTTATGATATGCATAATGCAAGTTTGGGTTAAATACTAGTTGGGTTTAATGTATGTTCATATATGCAAGTTGACACCTTTTGAACCCATGATAAAGTTACATGCTATGTTGGCTAAACCCATGACCTTTGTGATGAATCTTCCCTTTATTATGTTGTGTTATGAGAACGAACTACGTGGGGAACGATGGGGTTAATATGCATGTTAATAAAATGATGTGAAATGGGTATGATTAATCATACCACAAATTAAATGGACGTAATTGGGAATTTACCTATTAAGTTAGGTCTACCCATATTATGGAGTTGGGAATTTACCTATTAAGTTAGGTCTACCCATACTATGGAATTGGGAATTTACCTATTGAGTTAGGTCTACCCATATTCTTAAAAATGTGTAATTAATTAGGCATAATTAATTCAAATTATGGGGGTGATTAATTAGGTGTAATTAATCAACTAAGACACGAGGTTGGACCCTTTTGTAGCGGAAGTCTGCCCGGAACCGACCGGCCATCCAGCAGCTACAAATGATTGGCCCAATGTGAGAGGTCTTAGTCATAAATTAAATACGTGATTAAAGTAAAGACACGAGGTTAGACCTTTTTATGACAGAAGTCTGCCCGGACCCAACCGGCATATCCAGCAGTCATAAAAGACGGTCTAATGTGAGAGGTCTTTATGAGGTCATGATCTTAATTAATTAATTAAGAAACACTTAACCATATTAGCATGTAGAGGTACATGAGGGGTTAAGTGGGGGCCTTGGGTGGCAATAGAAAATACGATTAGAATACTTAACCAAAGTGGAACATGTAATTAAAACATGGTTAAAGGGTTAAGTAAGTGCTTTGGGTGGCATGTGGAAATCTAGTGGGTGCCTTGAATGGCAATTAAAATATGATTAATGACTTAACCAGAATTTATAACATGTAAGTGGACATGGTTAAAGGGTTAAGCGGGATTCACTAGAAATAACAAGCTTAGGTGGTAGCTTGTGGGGGCCCATTTCAACCAATATCCCAAACGTATCTTAGTGGGCTCGACTCTAGTCGAGTGATGGGACACGCATATTGGGCTTGACTATAAGAGGCCAAAATGGGTTAGCGGTGGCAACGCATGACCAACGGGTTTCATATGCGTGTGTGGACCCGGGCTGGTAAATAAGACGTTGTTGCATCGTGTAGATATAAGCCGTGCACCGTTAGTTTTATCAGGTTGCCACGTTGGGGAATGGTACACCCCACGGTGGGGCCAGCACGGGTATCTACGTTAGGGAGCCGATCGAATGGGGAGTAGTGTGTACACCTAGTGGATTGTAGGGCCCCGTGGCGTCTACTTAGTCACCTAGGGGTACGCGAGAACTATTAAGTTAATTTTATAAGTCCATGGGTGGGATCAACCTTTAAGTTAGGAATGACTGGTGTAGTGCAGTATAGGCATTACCCTTGGGTGGGTAGATCTAGGGTGGTGTAATCCGGTAATTATCCTTGGGTGGATAAATGCGTCTTTTCGGTTATCTTAGTACGTCCTGTGTTTAGTTGGCTACTTAGTGTAGTCATTATCCCCAGAGGTACCGTACCTTGTTTATATCATACCCTAATTACTTTAATGATTGTATTGTTAGGGTTATAGGATTCACTCAGACTTATGTCTGACCCCGTTGTTTTTATCTTTTTTCCCAACCCTCAGGTTATCAGAGTGGGCCCAGTACGGGTGGGCTTTGATCAGGCTGCTTTATTCTCTTTTGGAGCTTGGACCATAGATGTAGAGCTCAACTTACCCTTTCTTTTATGGCTATCAGTTCATGTATTGGGATTATGTACTTTTATTTATCAGGATGGATATTTTGTACTTGACTCTTATTATGGTTTTGTGATGTAACCAAACATGTTTTACTTTCCGCTGCAATGAAATGATGTTTTAAAAAATTTCAAGTATTACTTATATCTGTCTTGTTGTAATTTTTCTGTTCTATATTCACTTAAAATACTCCACCGATTTTATGGCATTCCCTTAGCGAGTGACCATAGCGGGTGTGGGGTGTTACACGTGGTATCAGAGCTTAAGGTTACCAGAACAAAAAAAAAATTTAGAAAAACTATTTTCTAAGAATATTTTTGAAACGAGTATTTTCAAAAACATGTCTTTTAAGAGAAAAGTTTTTGAAAGAAAAGCATAATCCCCAATAGCCATATCTATATCTTTCGAATTCTCCGTTTTGAATCTCTTCCTCTCTCGTTTTGAGTTTCCCCTCCGCGTATGGATGACCTTTCTAAGATAGATAAGAACGGAAAACCACTTCAAGGGACTTAGACATTAGTTGGATTAGAAGTTGGTTCAAGAAGGAGGAGGACTGGTAGGTATCTATTGGATAGACGATGGGAGGAAGGCTCAAATAGTTGTTTGGTTAATGAAGGATGAAACCTCATTGGTGGGAGGTTACGAGTGGAGAATGGGAAGAAGAAGGCGAGTAGTTATCCTTTTGGAGGAATGGGACACCGTATTAGGATTGTCCAAAGGGGCATGGGCAAGGTATGGAATCTCCTAGAGGGTAGTTGTATTCCCTCACGACTAGGGTACCAGATGGGGATAGGACCGTCTAGGTTGGAATTTGGATTTCTTAATTATCCGGTTCGAACTTTATTAGATTCTGACGCATCGAGTTCGTTTATCTCATCACTGTTAGTTGAGTCACTGCACTTAGACACTAGTTTGGTAGATGATCCCTTAGTTGTTTCAAACCCAATTGGGGCTCCATGATGTGTTTGGGTTTGAAAGTTTCTATACTTAGCGTTGAGTTTAGATGTGATGCTTTTTGGGCTTCACTGGCTATGGGTTAGTTTGGGCATGGACTGGTTATCCAGTAGGGGTGCCGTTCTTGATTTTGAAGGGAGCGTTGTTAGGCTTATGACCCGCTTGGGTAACACTCTCGAGATCTCTTGTAATCCCATGGAATCTGTTATGCTAAGTTATCTAGAATCGCTTGACACGTCGGTCGAGAGTTTGCGATCTGTTAGAGTGGTCCGGGAATACTCGGATGTGTTTGAGGAGGTGAAGGGCTTACCTCCGGAGCGGGAGATTGACTTCCGAATATATCTGGTAGACAATGCTAAACCTGTATCTTTACCAGTGCGCCACATGGCTCCTCGCGAGAGGAGGGAAATCCATAAGCAAGTAGCGGAGTTGCTTGAGAAGGGGTCCATAAGACAAAGTATATCGGAGTGGGGTGCTCCAGTAGTTTTTGCTACGAAGGCGGATGGGTCCCTCAGACTTTGTGTAGGCTAAAGAGAACTAAATAAACTCACAAAGAAGAATAGACACCCATTGCCGAGGATTGATGATCTCTTTGATCAGTTGGTTGGCGCCTCGGTATTTTCGCAAGTTGGACTCAGCCACGGGGTTTCGTCAGTTGAGAGTGGCTGAGGATAGTATAGAGAAGATTGCCTTTAGGACTCTGGATGGTTTTATGAGTGGCTGGTGATGCCATTTGGTTAGACGAACGCCTCCGCATACTTTGTTGATTTGATGAGAAGGGTGTTCAGGGAGTACCTAAATAAGTTCGTGATGATCTTGGTGGATGACATCTTGGTCTTTTCTAGGGGCGAAATAAGTTTTCGTATGTGCTCAATAGGTTGAGCAAAGCCAGTTATGGGATAAACGGTGGTTTTGGAGCGAGACTGGCGAGGACATCCAGAATTGGACAAGGGCTTAATTATTTAGCCATTTTTACTAGTATCATCTCACGTAGGTCGTCTGAATTCGAAGGAGGTATCCCTTGGGTGTTTGTCTGATATTGGTTTAGGCCTTTGGGGCTTGCATTTGGGGGATGTCGAGTTCGACTAGGGTGGTCTGCGTGAGAGATGGATAGTTGTGACGATTTTGCATGGGAGAATATCCTGATTTTCTCTAGAAGTGGAGAAAAGCATGCCCTACATCTTAGGGAAGTGTTGGAGACTCTTTGAGCGCATTGTCTTAAGACAAAAAAGGTGGATGGAATTCTTAGCATCCTATGAGTTTGAGATAGCGTATACCCCTGGAAAGGGTAACGTGATGGCAGACGCCTTAAGCAAAAAAAGGCTGTCTTTGAGTCCATTGTTCGTGGAATGGCGAAGCTTGGAGTTTAATTCTATGTTTGACTTTAGACCTTCCGTTGACTTTGTACCCGGTTTGCTAGCCTCCTTGGAGGTTAGGCCTACTCTTTTGGGGTGGATTGGCGAGGCTCAGCGAGACGACCCACAGTTGGTTGAGTTGGTAGAGAAGCTTATAAGGGGGGAGTCATCCAGCCATTTGGGTAGATACACCATAGATGATAGGGGATGGTTGCATAGAGACGGTAGACTTTGTGTACCGCAAGATGAGGGTTTGAAGAAGGCTATTTTGGATGATGCACATCGTTCAAGAATGACTATTCATCCCGGTGGAGACAAAATGTACTAAGACATGAAGAGAGTTTTCTTCTGGGCCGGTATGAAGAAAGATGTGGCCGAGTATGTGGCTAGATGCTTAGTGTGCCAACAAGTTAAAGCGGAGCAAAGGAAACCCGGTGGGTTGCTACACCCATTGGAAGTTCCGCAATGGAAGTGGGATAATGTCTCGATGGATTTCATCGATGGGTTACCGAGATCGAGGAAGGGCAATACGGGAATTTGGGTTGTGGTAGACAGACTTACCAAGAGTGCCCATTTTATACCCGTGAAGAGTAAGAGGACCGCTCCATGGCTTGCTTCAGTCTATGTTAGAGAGATTGTTAGATTGCATGGCGTACCATCCAGCATTGTGAGTGATCGAGATCCTATCTTCACTAGTGAGTTTTGGAGAAGTTTGCAAGAGGCGGTAGGGACTCAGTTGTGTTTGAGCACCGCATATCATCCTCAGACGGACGGTCAGACCGAGAGGGTAAACCGTATCTTAGAAGATCTCTTGAGGCTTTGTATCTTGGATTTTGGAGGTACATGGGAAGAACATCTTCCTTTGGTGGAGTTCGCATACAATAACAGCTTTCAGTCTAGTATTGGCATGGCACCTTTCGAAGCTCTTTATGGAAGGCCTTGTCAATCTCCTACATGTTGGTGGGAATCTACGGATAAGATCTTGCTTGGGCCAGATATGGTTAGAGAGACTTCAGAGAAGATTGATTTGATTCGAAGAAGGATGAAGGCAGCGCAAGATAGACAGAAATCTTATGCGGATCGGAGAAGGACGGATCTTGAGTTTGAGGTTGAGGACATGGTTTTTGTCAAAGTATCTCCGTTGAGAAATGTTGTTCGCTTTGGGTCCGTTGGAAAGTTAGCACCGAGGTTTGTTGGGCCGTTTCCTATTAAGGAAAGGATTGGACGGATGGCATATAGGGTGGAGTTGCCCGACAGACTTAGTGGTGTTCATGATGTATTCCATGTATCACATTTGAGGAAGTGCTTACATGAGACCGCAGAGGTGGTAGAGCCGAGCTTGCTTAGAGATGTAGAGGTAGAGCGTGATGCGACGATTCGACGAGCTCCTACTCGCATCCTTGGGTCAGAAACTAGGAAGTTGAGGAACAGAGAAGTTCAGCTAGTTAAAGTGCAATGGGGAGATGACGAAAGCAATGCTACTTGGGAGACGGAAGTGAAGATGCGTTCTTTGTACCCATTTCTTTTTGAGAGTATGTCTTTTAACTTCTCCTTTATCGCTTGTCTAGTACTTATCTTATCTTTAGTATATCCTCTCGCTAGTACCTATGACCTTTAGATAGGGTAAATCTATGGTTGAAACATGTGTTTGAGACATGTTATGTTTGATGGATGCATGTGGATGCAAGTGGTTGCTAGTGGTTGCTCGTGGATGCATATACACACACTCTAGACACTAGATCGGCTCAATCACTTCATATGGCATATTGCATAAAATTGTGTGTAGGAAGCTATATTTATGGATGTATAATGATTGTGTTATCATATGGATGATGCATTTTGGTGAATGATTGTGCACTCATGTAGATATTGTATGTGTCGATAGGGTTCTCTCGCATACATAATGGATGCATGGCACTATCATGGTTTGCATATGTTCATACATTAGATAGGGAACATATACACACACTTTTTGCATATGCTCATACATCATTAGAAACTGTTTTAAGGACAATGGATGCCCGTGTTTGATGGATTGAGTAGATGGTTGTTTGGATGGTAGGATATGCATTCTCCTTAGCTTAGAGATTTCGGGGACGAAATCCTTTAAGGAGGGGAGAATGTAACACCCCGAATTTCGGTTAATGCTAAAATTCACAAATTAAAGAATAACTAATCACGGATGTGGGAATTAGGGGAAACAGGTTGCAACATTGCGTTCGTCTCGGAAAAATACGCTAAATAGAGTCTGAGTTTTCGAAAATCGGAGTCCGTATGAAGAAGATATGGACGAACGAAGTTAGGCAGAAAAACCGAAAACAAGCAAGAATGCACTGGCGCACTTGTGAAGTGCGCCAACACAAAAATGCACCGGCGCACTTGTGAAGTGCGCCAACACATTTTTACACTGGCGCACTTGGGAAGTGCACCCGTGTCGGGAGAGGAAACCTGCACAGTTTCTAGAGAGTTCTGTGGTTGGGTGCACCAGTTTGGGGTTTGGGCTTGGTCTTAGGGCTGGTTTCTGGAAGGTTCCGAAATCTAAGGGTCCTAATCTAATTTAGGGTTAATCTAATGGCCTAAAACACTTGCCTAATCCTATAAATAAGACCCTAAGCTAGCCCTAAATGGTCATAATCCTATCTCCTAACTAAACTATGCCAAAATTTTCTATGATCATCGCCTCCACTCAAAACCCTAGCCTCCATCCTATTTCTAAACTATTTCTATGAAGGCTTTCATGTGCATACAAGCATCTTTGAGTTGTATGAGTGATCATTGGCTTGCATTCATCATCAAGTTGCAAGCTTTATGTTCAAGGCTAGAGTTTTTGGGTGATTTGTGTCAAGGGTTTGCTTATTGGAGTTTAGTGGTGAGTTTCTATAGATTTAACAATCAATTGTTAAATTGATTATGATAGGATATGATAAGATATGGCTATGTTTGTGGAATCAATGTGTTTATGCAAGTTTAGTATAGTGTATGTTGTGTGCTATATGCAAGTTTAATGCTATGTTTTATGATGCAAAACACTATGTTGAACATTGATTCATATGTAACATGTTATGCAAGCTATATGGGAGATTATATGCAAGTCTATATGTAACATGTTATGCAAGTTATGTATTTGGTTTTATGCATGCTAAGTATTTGGTTTTATGCATGCTATGTATGTGGTTTTATGCATGCTAAGTATTTGGTTTTATGCATGCTAAGTGTTTGGTTTTATGCAAGTTTGTCTCTTTTTATGATATGCATAATATATGCAAGTTTGTCTCTAAGTATGGCATGTTATGCAAGTTCATATGCAAGTTATGATACATATTCATATGCAAGTTATGATGCAAGTTCATATGCAAGTTATGATGCAAGTTCATATGCAAGTTATGATGCAAGTTCATATGCAAGTTATGATACATGTTCATATGCAAGTTATGATGCAAGTTCATATGCAAGTTATGATGCAAGTTCATATGCAAGTTTATGTGCAAGTTCATATGCAAGTTGTCTCTTTTATGATATGCATAATGCAAGTTTGGGTTAAATACTAGTTGGGTTTAATGTATGTTCATATATGCAAGTTGACACCTTTTGAACCCATGATAAAGTTACATGCTATGTTGGCTAAACCCATGACCTTTGTGATGAATCTTCCCTTTATTATGTCGTGTTATGAGAACGAACTACGTGGGGAACGATGGGGTTAATATGCATGTTAATAAAATGATGTGAAATGGGTATGATTAATCATACCACAAATTAAATGGACGTAATTGGGAATTTACCTATTAAGTTAGGTCTACCCATATTATGGAGTTGGGAATTTACCTATTAAGTTAGGTCTACCCATACTATGGAATTGGGAATTTACCTATTGAGTTAGGTCTACCCATATTCTTAAAAATGTGTAATTAATTAGGCATAATTAATTCAAATTATGGGGGTGATTAATTAGGTGTAATTAATCAACTAAGACACGAGGTTGGACCCTTTTGTAGCGGAAGTCTGCCCGGAACCGACCGGCCATCCAGCAGCTACAAATGATTGGCCCAATGTGAGAGGTCTTAGTCATAAATTAAATACGTGATTAAAGTAAAGACACGAGGTTAGACCTTTTTATGACAGAAGTCTGCCCGGACCCAACCGGCATATCCAGCAGTCATAAAAGACGGTCTAATGTGAGAGGTCTTTATGAGGTCATGATCTTAATTAATTAATTAAGAAACACTTAACCATATTAGCATGTAGAGGTACATGAGGGGTTAAGTGGGGGCCTTGGGTGGCAATAGAAAATACGATTAGAATACTTAACCAAAGTGGAACATGTAATTAAAACATGGTTAAAGGGTTAAGTAAGTGCTTTGGGTGGCATGTGGAAATCTAGTGGGTGCCTTGAATGGCAATTAAAATATGATTAATGACTTAACCAGAATTTATAACATGTAAGTGGACATGGTTAAAGGGTTAAGCGGGATTCACTAGAAATAACAAGCTTAGGTGGTAGCTTGTGGGGGCCCATTTCAACCAATATCCCAAACGTATCTTAGTGGGCTCGACTCTAGTCGAGTGACGGGACACGCATATTGGGCTTGACTATAAGAGGCCAAAATGGGTTAGCGGTGGCAACGCATGACCAACGGGTTTCATATGCGTGTGTGGACCCGGGCTGGTAAATAAGACGTTGTTGCATCGTGTAGATATAAGTCGTGCACCGTTAGTTTTATCAGGTTGCCACGTTGGGGAATGGTACACCCCACGGTGGGGCCAGCACGGGTATCTACGTTAGGGAGCTGATCGAATGGGGAGTAGTGTGTACACCTAGTGGATTGTAGGGCCCCGTGGCGTCTACTTAGTCACCTAGGGGTACGCGAGAACTATTAAGTTAATTTTATAAGTCCATGGGTGGGATCAACCTTTAAGTTAGGAATGACTGGTGTGGTGCAGTGTAGGCATTACCCTTGGGTGGGTAGATCTGGGGTGGTGTAATCCGGTAATTATCCTTGGGCGGATAAATGCGTCTTTTCGGTTATCTTAGTACGTCCTGTGTTTAGTTGGCTACTTAGTGTAGTCATTATCCCCAGAGGTACCGTACCTTGTTTATATCATACCCTAATTACTTTAATGATTGTATTGTTAGGGTTATAGGACTCACTCAGACTTATGTCTGACCCCGTTGTTTTTATCTTTTTTTCCCAACCCTCAGGTTATCAGAGTGGGCCCAGTACGGGTGGGCTTTGATCAGGCTGCTTTATTCTCTTTTGGAGCTTGGACCATAGATGTAGAGCTCAGCTTACCCTTTCTTTTATGGCTATCAGTTCATGTATTGGGATTATGTACTTTTATTTATCAGGATGGATATTTTGTACTTGACTCTTATTATGGTTTTGTGATGTAACCAAACATGTTTTACTTTCCGCTGTAATGAAATGATGTTTTAAAAAATTTCAAGTATTACTTATATCTGTCTTGTTGTAATTTTTCTGTTCTATATTCACTTAAAATACTCCACCGATGTTATGGCATTCCCTTAGCGAGTGACCATAGCGGGTGTGGGGTGTTACAAAACGGGTTGCTTCCAATGTGGTGAGGTAGGACATATGTTTAAAGACTGCCTAAGGAGGCAAGAACAAGGGCAAGGACAGAGAACAGGATCTACTTCTGGAGGGCGGGTTCATGCTCTCATGGAACCTAGACAAGAGAGAGGTAGAAACATTTCTGTTGAAAGTTTGATTTTCCTTTTCGATCATCAAGTATGCACTTTGTTTGATTCTGGCGCTCCACATTCGTTTATATCTGCTTCTATGATTGAGTCTCTGCACCTAGATACTAGTATAGTAGTGGATCCCGTTGTTGTCTCAAATCCTATTGGGGTACGACTCATCTTTCTATGTTATGTCGGGATTTTAGAATATATGTGTATGGCATTGAGTTCGAATGCAACGCTTATGTGCTTGGCTTCACGGGCTATGGGTTGATTCTTGGAATGGATTGGCTAGCCAGGTATGGTGCCATTCTTGACTGTGAAAAGAGGTTAGTTAGACTGCTGACTAGCTTGGGTAATACTCTTGATATCTCATGCGATCCTAAGGGTTCTGTTATGCTTAGCTACCTAGAATCTCTTAACACATCTATTGATGATTCGCAATCTGTTCGAGTAGTCCGTGAGTATGCAGATATCTTTGAGGAGGTTAGGGGCTTACCTCCAAAATGTGAGATAGATTTCCGCATATACTTGGTGGACAATGCAAAGCCAGTTGCATTGCCTGTGCGCCACATGGCTCCTAGAGAAAGGAGGGAGATTAGTAAATAAGTGAAAGAGTTGCTTGAGAAAGGGTTCATAAAAAGAAGTATCTCAGAGTGGGGTGCTCCTGTTGTTTTTTCCACGAAGGCTGATAGTTCGCTTAGATTTTGCGTGGACTATAGGGAGCTGAATAAGCTCACGAAGAAGAATAGACACCCATTGCCGAGGATAGATGATTTTTTCGATCAGTTGGTTGGTGCTTTGGTTTTCTCGCAGATGGACTTAGCTACAGGATTTCATCAGTTGAGGGTAGCTGAGGATAGTATAGATAAGATTGCTTTTAGGACTCCCGATGGTTTCTTCGAATGGCTCGTCATGCCTTTTGGTTTGACGAATGCACATGCTTATTTCGTACACTTAATGAGTAGGGTGTTTAGGGAGTTTCTAAACAAGTTCGTGGTGGTCTTTGTGGATGATATCTTGGTATTCTCTAGATGTGAGGAAGAACATGCGCTACATCTTACGGAAGTCTTAAAGACCATTCGAGCACATCAACTCAAAGCTAAGTTCTCCAAATGTCATTTTTGGAGAAAGGAAGTGAGGTTCTTAGGGCACGTGGTCTATAAGGAAGGGATAGCAGTGGATCCCGCGAAGGTGGTAGCAATCCAAGATTGGAAGATTCCTAGGAACGCAACGGAAGTAAGAAGTTTTCTTGGTTTGGCGGGCTATTATAGAAAGTTCATCAAAGACTTTGCCAAGATATCAGCCCCACTTACAAGGTTGACGAAAAAGAATTTGACACTTTCTTGGGATGTTGACTGTGACGATGGTTTCCAATGTTTGAAGAGGGCATTGATGACAGCTCCAATTTTAGTTTTGCCAGATGGGAGTAAATTGTTCACAGTGTATACCGATGCTTGCGGGACAGGCATGGCGCAGTTTTGATGCAAGAGGGAAGGGTGAAAGGCTATGGTGCAAGGCAGTTAAAGGTCCATGAGAAGAATTACCGTACCCATGATTTAGAGTTTGCTGCCATAGTTTTTGCGCTTAAGTCTTGGCGCAGTTACTTGCTTGGTGAGAGGTGTGAGTTGTATACAGACCATAAGTCACTGAAATAACTGTTCTCTCAAAAAGATCTAAACTTAAGGCAACAGAGGTGGATGGAGTTCTTAGCATCCTATGATTTTTAGATTGCATATACCCCTGGCAAGGGTAACATTGTAGCTGACGCCTTGAGTAGAAAGAGGTTGACTTTGAGTACTTTGTTTGTCGAGCGGCAGAGTTTAGAGTACATCTCTACCTTTGAGTTTAGACCCTCTATCGATAATGTACCCGGTTTGTTGGCATCATTAGAGGTACGACCTACGCTATTCGGACAGATAGGAGCGACACAGCGAGATGACCCACAGTTGATAGAGATAGTGGACAAGTACATAAGAGGGAAATCTTTGATCCTTCTTAGTTGGTATACTATCAATGACAAAGGTTGGTTGCGAAGGGATGGGAGACTTTGCGTATCTCGAGACAAGAGTTTGAGAAAGACAATCCTTGAAGAAGCACATCATTCTAAGATGACCATACATCCCGATGGAGACAAGATGTATAAGGACATGAAGCGAGTTTTTTTTTGGACTGAATGAAGAGGGATGTGGCTGAGTTCGTTTCTAGATGCTTAGTGTGCCAGCAAGTCAAGGCTGAGCAAAAAAAGCCAAGTGGTTTGCTTCACCCTTTAGAGGTTCAACAGTGGAAATGAGAAAGTGTTTCCATGGATTTCGTCGATGGGTTGCCGAGGTCAAGGAAGGGTAATACGGGGATTTGGGTAGTAGTAGATAGACCTACCAAGAGCGCCCATTTCATTCTTGTTAAGAGTAAAAGAACAGCAATATGGTTAGCATCCGTTTATCTCCGTGAGATAGTTCGTCTACACGACATACCTTCTAGTATCGTAAGAGATTGATATCCCATTTCCACTAGTGAGTTTTGGACGAGCTTAAAAGAGGCGATAGGAACGCAATTATGTTTAAGCATCGCTTATCACCCTCAAACGGACGTCCAAACAGAAAGAGTGAATCAGATTCTAGAAGATCTTTTGAGATTATGCAACTTGGACTTTGGAGGGACATGAGAGGAACATCTTCCATTAGTAGAGTTCGCCTACAACAACAGCTATCAGACTAGCATTGGCATGGCACCTTTTGAAGCCCTATATGGACGACCTTGCCGATCACCTACTTGTTGGTGGAAGTCAACGGATAAGATTTTGCTTAGGCCCGAGATGGTTAGAGAAACTTTAGAGAAGATAGACTTGATTCGAAGACGCATGAAGACGACACAAGATCCGCAGAAGTTATACGCTGATAAGAGACGAACCGATCTTGAGTTTGATGTTAGAGACATGGTTTTTATTAAAGTGTCACCATTGAGGAATGTAGTACGTTTTGGATCTATAGGGAAATTGGCACCAAGATTTGTAGGGCCATTCCCCATTATAGAAAGAATTGGACAGATGGCCTACAGAGTCAAGCTGCCTGAGAAGCTTAGTGGTGTCCATGACGTATTTCACGTGTCACATTTGAGGAAGTGTTTACACGACACCTCAGAAGTAGTAGAGAATAGTATGCTTAGAGAAGCGGAAGTAGAGCGAGATGCCACGGTTAGACTAGTTTCTACATGCATCCTTGGATCGGAGGTCAAGAAATTACGCAACCGAGAGGCTGAGTTGGTTAAATTCCAGTGGGGAGATGATCAACGAGACGCGACTTGGGAGACTAAAGACAAGATACGCGTGTCGTACCATTTCCTTTTTGAGGGTATGTTTTTAACTTCTTGTTTTTCTACTACTTTGTTCATACTTGTTCTATCATTTAGTGTATCCTCTCGATTATATCTTCGAACCTTAGGTAGAAAATCCTATGGTTGTAAACATGTGTTTGAGACATGTTATGTTTGGGTGACGCGAGTGGATGTAAGTTTTTTCTAGTGGTTGATCATGGATGCATTTACACACAAATTAGTCACTAGATCGACTCAATCACTTTCATATTGCATATAAATGAGTGTGCATATTTAAGTTAATGGATGTATATTGAATGTGTTTTCATATGGATGCTGCATTTGAATGAATGGTTGTGCACTCGTAAAGAATTGATATGTATCATTAGGATTCTTTTGCATACATAATGGACGCATGGCACTATCATGGTTTGCATCAAGGAGGCCAACTATATCAATAGACTGCCTGATCTTTGCATTAGATAGCGGACATATACACACACTTTCGAATATATTTATACAATATTAAAAATGTTTTAAGGACAACAGATGCTTGTGGATGATGGATGAGCAGATGGATGATGGATGGTAGGATACATTCTTCTTAACTTGAAGATTTCGGGGATGAAATCCTTTAAGGTGAGGAGAATGTAACACCTCGTAATTTTAAAACATGAAATAAGGGATAATTAAAGAATTCTTAATTTTTATAAGAAGATTAAGGGAAACGGGCTATGTTATTTCGTTCGTCTCGGAATTCTACTTGGAATAGAGTCCGAGTTTGCATAAATCAGATATCGTATGAAGAAGTTATGAAGGTTAGAAGATTTCAGTTTAAACAGAATTTAAATTAAAATAATAATTTAAAAACAAAAACGAATTCTAAATTTGAAATTAGCGAAAAGAGGAAAGAAGGAAAATTCCCGCTCGTGGGTGTCGACCCCCCTAGGGGGTGTCGACATGGGTGTCGACCCCCCTAGGGGGTGTCGACATGGGTGTCGACCCCCCCTAGCGGGTGTCGATAGGGTTGTCGACCCCCCTATAGGGGTGTCGACCCCTATCTTCCCAAATCTGGCCGAGGTATTTTTTGGTCTAGGGTTGATGTTTCCTGCTGGGATTGGTTGGATGACGTGTTTTTCTGGTTTGGATGGTTCAGATGGTTCCTAGTCTAATCTAAAGGTCCCAATACACCTAGTACTCCTATAAATAGACACCTAAACCTAACCCTAATTTCATTACATTAATCCATGGCGCCTCCATGCTGCTCAAATCTAAATTAACCTAGCCTTTCTTCTCTACCAAAGCAAATCAGAATAACAGTATTCAAATTGGAAGATAAGAATCAAGTTCTACAACAACGGTTTAGCTAATCAAATTCAGAAATCAGAATTCAGATTTATCCTCTCTCCAAAATCTTGTCGCTGTGAGTCTATGTTACTTTCACATATAATTAAAAAGTAATTGTGATAGGATTGAAAATTGGATTTAACGATCATGCCTGTAAGTAAGACGAATCATATCAAGTTTTGTAGATTTCATATCTTTCAGATTCATAACCAAATTACTGTTATCATATGCCTATTGGATCTATTTTATTGTTGTAAGCTAGTTCATGTTTCATATGCCAATTTTATGCCCATTTTGATGACATGATTCTCTTACTTTCTTCTTTTCCTTTTTCTTTATGAGATTAGGCTAACTTCGAGCCTAACATATTGCGTTGAGATTTGCGTATGAATAACGTTGGAACGATTGGGAAAAGTTTGGGAAAATATTGAATAATATGTAATTGGGCATAAATTGATTTGTAATTATGTAATTGATTTGCGGCATAAATTGGTACAATTTATTTACAAGGAATTATAGGCATGACTTGGATTGGAATTATAAATGTAACTTGAATTTGAAATTAAGGGCAATTGGAATATACTGAAATAAGTCAGAACATGAATTTGGGTTTGTATACAAGAAGAGATAATGAACGCCTAAGACACGAGGTTAGACTTGGTTTGCGGAAGAAGTCTGCTCGAACCCACCCGACATATCCAACAAGCGCAAACGACAGTCTAATGTGAGAGGTCAAAGGTAGAAATAAGATGCGTTATAATGCAAAGGCACGAGGTTAGATTCGGTTTGCAGTATAAGCCTGCCCGGAACCGCCCAGCATATCCAGCAACCGCAAAACGACAATCTAAATTGAGGGGTCTTGCAAGATTACGGTTATAATAAATTAATGAACACTTAACCAAGATAAGACATGTGATTAGACATGGGGATGATAAAGGGTTAAGTGGGTAACATGGGTAGCTTGTGAAACATAATAAAAGCACTTAACCAAGATGAGACGTGTGATTAGACATGGGGATAAAGAGGGGTTAAGTGGGAATTCCCAGTGGGGACCAAGCTTAGGAGGGAAGCTTGTGTCAAGTGAGTGGACCATTTTCAACCAGTAACCCATTTTAGTATCTATATGAGCTCGAACTAAGTTGAGGACAGGGACACGCTTACTGGGGCTGATTGTAAGAGATCAATAAAGAGTTAGCGATGGTAATGCAAGTTCAACGGAATCATGCGCGTGACTAGGTCCGAGCTGGTAGGTAAGACGTTATTGCATCGTGTAGGTATAAGTTGTACATTTCAGGAGTATCGAGGTTGCCACCTTAGGGAGTGATATATCCTATTGTCGGACCAGCACAGGTATCTACAAGGTTAGGAAGCCGATCGAATGAGGAGTGTAGTGGTTACTACTAGTGGTGGTAGGAGCAAGTGGGCACCTACAAGAGTAGCTAGGACTACACGAAGCTGCCATTATTATGATATGTAGAGAGGGATCGTCTTCTAGTACATAACTAATATGTTAGTACGGTGCAGAGCATATCTTATAGTGGTCAAAAGCACAATAGATGTTATATCTTACTTACCTTGTTTACCTTGTCATATATGCTTATGTTGCAGTCATCTCTTATATCTAGTTTATGTTCTTATCCTATTACTTTACTGATTATATTTTTCAAGTCACTAGACTCACCAGACTTATGTTGACCCCTTTTTGTTTTGCCTATTTTCTTTCTCTCTCCCCCCCCCCCTCCCAGCTCTTCAGGGTGGGATTATTGAAGCTTGACTTGGATTCCTTTCTTCTTGAAGTGCTTGGAAGTGTTGAAAGAAATGCTCAGTTTATCTCTTTTCCATTATGTCTATTTGGAGTGGGGTTGATGTTTTACTTTTATGTACATTGGTAATAATTTTGTACAATATGGATATTTGTGTACTGGGCTTTAGTATATGGTTTTGATTATGTAACCAGACATGTTTTTCTTTTTCGCTGCAATGAATAAATTTTGAATTTTCTTACGTACCATTTTATGTATCTATCTTATGATATTCTATTCTATACTCTTAAAATACTCCATGAAAGTTAATGCATTCCCTTAGTGAGTGACATTAATGGACGTGGGGTGTTACAATACTATATGCAAGTACGACTCTCGCTTTTTGGATTTTGGATGCACGGTAATGAAAACAGTAGTTAGACTTTCTTATATCGTATTCGTATTAAGTGTTCGAACGTTCTTCTTATGTTTTCCAGTGTCCTGTACTTACACAAGCGCACTTGTTGTTACACTCAACCAAACATAATTGAAGATTCTGCATCGGGGGGGTGCCTGTATCATGAGTTGGTTCTGCTCTCCGAAATTCCGTTAGTCGAGAGTCCTATGTCACACGGATTCTAGGTCAGGTGCCCTATCTCTTGGACCTCCCGGATTCGTTGGTCCTAAGTCGGGAGGAGGGGAGGCGTGGGCATTGTGAATCGTCTGACTTTTGGCTCTCCCATCATTCCTTCGGGCTTAGAGCGCGAGGATGTCGTTTATTCGTCAAAGGGTGCCCAAATCCAGACCCGGTGGGCTGGGTTGTGGTCGAAGGGCTGCCCCAAGCTCGAAGACTTAGGAGCGAAACGATTTATACTCAGTTTCTGTGTTAGGTCAGGGTTTGAGTGGTACCCGGATCCAGACCCTAAGGGTCGGATGGAGTCGCAAGAGTGGTTGATTTCACACTAACTTGACTGATGGGTTGCCCCAAAGTTCGGAGAGTAGGTGGCAAAACGATTTATACTCGGTCTCGTCGTTGATTCGAGGTTCGAGCAGTGTTATTCATACTCAGTCTCATCGTTGATTCGAGACTCGAGTGGCACTGTCAACTCCCGTGCTCGGGGTGCCGATCTAGTGGTCGGTGTGTTTATGAGTGCAAGCTAGTTATGGTGGTTAATCAAACATATCATGCAATAAGTAAACACATTAAGAGCACAGAGAAAAAATCACTATCTTTACTAATAACATTGGCAGTAACATCCTTTACAATTCCTTGAATTTAAAGAAAACAAAACACTGTGAGAAAGAAGAAATTCTGTACGTTAAGTTACGTGAAGCAGCGACGAATATGTTTGTTGTTCCATGCCCTTGGGAGCTAGGCGCCATCGACGGTTACTAGTTTGGAAGTTTCGTCTCCGAGCCTTCGTTGTATGACGTATGGGTCATCCCATTGAGGACCGAGGCCAGATGGTGCGGGAAAGATCTTTTTCAGGATGACATCGCCGGCACTGAGGTCCTTGGGACGAACTCTAGAGTAGAGGTACTGGGAGAATCACTGACGTTGAGCAGAAGCTTTGAGCTCGGCTTCATTCCTTTTTTCCTCGAGCATGTCAAGTGACTCTAAGAGGAGATCTTGGTTGGTCTTCGGGTCATAGTAGGTGACTCGATGAGCCTGGATCTTTAGCTCAGTGGGAATGAAGTCTTCGGATCAGTAGGCAAGAGCGAAAGGAGTATGGCCGGTCGTTGACTTGTGGGTAGTCTGGTAGGCCCATAGGGCCAGAGGGAGTTCTTCGGCCCATATGCCTCCGACCTTTTCCAGACGCTTCTTGATGATGGAATTGATCACTTTATTGACAACCTCAACTTGCTATTGGCTTAAGGATGAGCCACCACTAAGAATCACTTCTCAATCTTTTGCAGTCGGCAGAAGTTTTTGAACTCTACACTTTCGAACTTTGTTTCGCTATCAGAGATGATGGCTTAGGGTACTCCATATCGAGTGATAATATTAAGGACTATGAAGTTTATACCTAATTGGTAGTGATTGTGGCAAGGGCCTCAACCTCTTCCCACTTGGTAAAGTAATCGATAACGACGAAGGCATAACGTGCCCCCGCTCTAGCCATTGGGAGAGTCGCGATGATGTCTATTCCCCACATGGCGAATAGTCAAAGACTGACCATTTGATACTCTATGCTAGGATTGTGTGAATGTGAGATATAGCAAGTACTTGATATAAATTTGTAAACAATTAATAAAATTAAAGTAAAAACTATGCACACCAATATTTTATCCTGGTTCGGACCTCCCGTCCTACATCTAGTCCCAAAGCACCTCTTCGGCTTTTCTTTAACCACAGAAAAACTTCCCTCGCTTCGCCCGGAGGAATAGGCTTATAGTAAGAATATACTTTGACAAGCTTGTGTTCTTTACAAATACAGATTTTGTCTTCTTTATACAAATTGCTCCTATAGTCTCCTTGAGTAGATATGATGGTTTGAAGAACTGAGAGAATATAGAAGGATTTTGAAATTCTTGAATAGAAAATTTTAAGCAATGAAAGTAGAGAGCTTTTCAGTGATATGGATTATAGATGTAAAAGGAAGAATAGATAGTTTTAGATCTTAATCTTAGATGTATTTATAATAGATAAAGAGTTGTGCATTTTGAGCAAAAAGAAAAGAGAACTCTTTATTTTGAAAGAAGATATCTTTTGAAAACCTGTTTTAGAGAAGATACGTCAGTTTGAAAAGGTGCCTGTTTGTAATGCATCTATCTCCACTCAGACATCTGTCTCTTATAGGACACACATTTGTATGTGTATTTTGAATGTTCAAAATACACGTACAGACGTCTATCGAGTAATGAGACACATGTCTCAGTAAGATAGATTTTCAACCCGAAGCCTTAGACGTCTGTGCTGAGTTAGGAAGAAATCTTATTTTATAGTTAGACGTCTGTCTATTCATGGGACAGACATCTGTTCTTGTCCAGACACACTAAATTTTTATATTTAATCAAGGAGACTTTACGTTTAATCTATCTAACTATATGAGAAAAATGTATACTCCTTATGACTAAGTATCCTTGTAATCTTGATTCTTCCCTTGTGTATCTCCTCCTTGTATAGTTCCTGCATTAAACATATGATATATGTGTATATTTTTTTATTGGCATCAAAACTTAGGATCTGACATTCTCCCCTTTTTTGATGATGACAAACATATACGTGTATAGCTCCCCTGAGTTGATGATACCCCTTTTTAACAGACGCCTCTGTAAGATAGATTTTTAACCCAAAGCCTCAGAAAGACGTCTGTCTTGAATATGACAGACGTCTGTGCTGAGTTAGGAAGAAATCTTATTTTACAGTTAGACGTCTGTCTATTCATAGGACAGACATCTGTTCTTGTCCAGACAAACTAAATTTTTATATTTAATCAAGGAGACTTTACATTTAGTCTATCTAACTATATGAGAAAAATGTATACTCTTTATGACTAAGTATCCTTGTAATCTTGATTCTTCCCTTGTGTATCTCCTCCTTGTATAGTTCCTGCATTAAACATATGATATATGTGTATATTGTTTGTCGGCATCAAAACTTAGGATCTAACATTCTCCCCCTTTTTGATGATGACAAGCATATACGTGTACAGCTCCCCCTGAGTTGATGATATCCCTTTTTCTCCCCCTTTTGGCATGAGTAAAAATATATAAAGACACATTGATAGTAAACAGAACATAGATGTCAACATACAATATTAAACAGAAGTCGTAGTGTTCCAAATGAAAATAAAGTTAAATTGCAAACCATAATGCATAGTTAAAAACCAAATAAAGTGCCTAGGCATCTGTAAAGTATCTGCATAGATCAATGGACTGATTTCCGTAATAGTCCCATTGAGATTCGTCATTATAACTTATATTCTCATGAATAGAAATTCCATGAAAAGCATGCTGAGTAGTACTGGGATCAACGTAAGGAGGCCAATCATCATCTCCCTCGTCATCAGAAGCAATTGTTGTTTCCTTACTAGGAGCATATTCAAGAGGAGATTGTTGTCGAGTGCCAGATTATGGCGGTATGTTTCTGATAATGGGTACAGATGGAGGAGGAGTAGATGATGTTGACGATGAGCGGGAGGAGGATGAATGACCATGAATTTTACGATAAATTTTGCTAAGGGAGTGCATAACTTTATCCAAAGTGTTTTCAACTTTTGTCATACATGTGGAGAAAGAACGTTCTAACCTTGTCACTATCGTTCCTAAAATTTTTTTATTTAATGAAAGTAATCGTTGATTCTGCAAAGTAACATCTTGTATACTTTCCCCATGTCCTATATCTAGTCTTGCTTCCTGAATATCAGGATCAGAGTGATATTTGGTTGGGTCGCTAGTTTCGGATCATTGTCGTTGTCGCCTTTGAGGTTGTACCGGTTGTTGAGGTTGGTTTTGTTGTGCTTGCCATTGTTCAAATGGATTGATCTGGGCAGGGCGATCAGGTAAGTGCATTAAAGCACCAAACCGTATGCCACTCTTCTCTACTTCTTTTTCCGGATATGCGGAGAGATAATGATTTATTCCTTATGACCTAAAAATTCTCATAAGATATGCACCATATGGTATAGTTCGTTTGGTTGGGGTCCAAAAGTCTCTAATTTGCTCGAAAATAAATCGTGCCTAATTTACTCGAGTGTTTCCAAAAATAGCATACAAAGCTTTATGGTCATTAGGATACACTTGCTCATGGCTTCCAAGACGTGGCATGACTGTGTTAATTAGCATATGATTTATGATGTGTGGCCTAGGATGAAAATTAGATGGAGTCATCTTTGGGGAATGATCTTGCCATATTAGATGGGTAACTCTATCCCTAGGTTTATACCGCATGTCGGGAATATCTTGCAAAGGAGTACCAGTAGATGATGTTCCCAAAATTTGAATGATCATTTCAATATTGATTTTAATTAGTTGGCCATAAACGAAAGGCCAAATCCAATTTTCAGGATCTGGTGGAGACCAAAGTGAAGGCAAGCACAGGTTGATGAAAAACAAGTATAGTGCTAAAGAATCAATCATACCTTGATTGGAATCATAATTCACAAGTTGAGTTAGATTTGCACGAGATAAAGTTTCGTTAACATCATAATGAGTTAATTGTCTCAAAGGATAGAAAGGCCCTGTGTGAATTGATTTCTTCTTAAGTGATTCCAAGATCTGTTGGCTACCGGAAGCTTTCAACCAATCTTCTATTTGCTTGTCATTTGCATAATTTGGAGTTTCTTGTTGAGAAGAGGAACCTTTAATAGCCTTCTTGCGTTTATTAGAAGCCTTTTTTGGAGCCATGGATTTGAGTTGTTGAAGGAGTTGAATTTGGGGATTTAGGGTTTGGGTTGAGAAAATGGTAAAAGAGAAAATGAAGAGTGAATGGGTAAAAGATAATATATATAGGTGGAGGGGTAAGAAATGGTTGCAGTGGAGATCAGATGTCTGTTTGATTGTGGGACAGACGTCTGTGGGTAAAAAATGATTTCCCGAGGGGTTGTTCAGACGTCTGTTAATTTATTGACAGACGTCTAAGCAGAGATATAATAAGAATGAGTGTAATCAGGTATATCAGAGGTCTGTGGGACTAGAGACAAACATCTGTTCTAGTTATTTTTGAAACCCGAGAGTGTTAACAGACGTCCGACATAATTTTAGCAGATGTCTGTGCTGAGGCATATTTATAGGATTTGTTTAATTTATGAACAGACGTCTGTTCATCTATTTGTCATACGTCTATTTTATGTTTATTCAATTTTTTTTTCATACTAAATAATTACAAACAAAAATAAAGTAAATTGTTATACTAATGCATTATGACAATGCATGTTATTCATAACATAAAAGAAATATAAGTTAGTGATTCAGTGAGAAAGATGGTCTTGTTGGAGAAGTCCATGGGTTGACTGGATCGTGTGACGTAAGATAAGAGGATGATGGATCCAATGGATTAACCAGTCGTGGAAGAGGTTTGGAAACATCTTTTAGTTTAGAACTACAAAATTTCAAAGCAACTTGTCATAGGTAACTTAGTATAGTTGAAGCATTTTTCTATTCAAAAAACAGCTCTCGTTGAAGTCGTAGTTGTTTCTGTTGATAATGATAAATGTCATCAATTTTTCGCTTAGTATCTGGTGAAGTGAATAAATCTCTTTTAGTTCTTTTTCAATTTGGTGTGAAGCCAGTTCGATAGTCTTTCCATTTGTATACAGGTTCATGCTTCGGTGTTGGGGTTGGATCATGAGGTCTTTCTGCCGAGCTATCGGTGGTGACAGTAATATTAAGAGAAGAAGATTTATTTGACATTGTATTTGTTTTACAAATTTAGTTTACTTAGACGAAGTTATTTATAGGTAGGTGTTTATTGTTTATCATTCCTTAAAATATGCATTAATTGAAATAAAAACCAATCAAAAATAATGGTAAGGAGAAAAATATGGAGAGAAAACAAATTTATATATCAGAGAGAGAGAGAGAGAGCATATACCTAATTCTCTACGTAAATTAATAAAAGAAGTTTCATTTAATGGTTTAGTAAAAATATCTGCAATTTGTTTGTTAGTATTTACAAATTCCAAAGAAATATTACCTTTTTCAACATGATCACGTAGGAAATGATGTCGAATGTCAATATGTTTAGTTCTAGAGTGGCTGATTGGATTTTTTGATAAATTTATGGCACTTGTGTTATCACAGAAAATTGTTGAATTGTTAGTAAGTTTTCCAAAATCCCTTAATGTTTGTTGCATATAAATTACTTGAGCACATGCTAAGGCCGCTGATATATATTCTGCTTCGCAAGTTGAAAGTGAAACGAATTTTGTTTTTTTACTAAACCATGATACTAGAGATTGACCTATAAAGTGACATGTACAACTGGTGCTTTTTCAATCGGACTTACATCGTCCGAAATCTGCATCACTATATGACACTAGTTCAAAAGAACTACCTGTTGGATAAAATAGTCCATAATCTTTTGTTTTAGTTAAGTATCTTAAGCTTCGTTTTACTGCTTTATAATGCGATTCTTTTGGTTGAGATTGAAAATGTGCGCAAAGGCAGATACTCATCATGTTGTCTGGTCTACTTGCAACGAGATATAAAAGTGAGCCGATAATACGAAGAGTTGTTATAAAGAGTTGTTAATTTTGAGCAAAAAGGAAAGATAACTCTTCATTTGAAAGAAGATATCTTTTGAAAACCTGATTTAGAGAAGATATGGCAGTTTGAAAAGGTGCCTGTTTGTAATGCATCTGTCTCCACTAAGACATCTGTCCCTTGTAGGACAGACGTTTGTATGTGTATTTTGAAAGTTCAAAATACACATACAGACGTCTATCGAGTAATGAGACAGACGTCTCTGTAAGATAGATTTTCAACCCGAAGCCTCAGACAGACGTTTGTCTTGAATATGACAGACGTCTGTGCTGAGTTAGGAAGAAATCTTATCTTACAGTCAGACGACTATCTATTCATAGGACAGACGTCTGTTCTTGTCCAGACACACTAAATTTTTATATTTAATCAAGGAGACTTTACATTTAATCTATCTAACTATACGAGAAAATGTACACTCTTTATGTCTAAGTATCCATGTAATCTTGTATAGTTCCTGCATTAAACATATGATATATGTGTATATTGTTTGTCGGCATCAAAACTTAGGATTTGACACCATTTGCGTTAGCTTGTTAGGCAGGGCTCTTGGAATCTAGGAAAATCTCTGGCATTTATCACATTTGCAAGCATAATCTGCCACATCCCGGTCAAGTGTCAGCCTGAAGTAAACGTGTCTTTGGACTTTCTTTGCTAGAGTTTGCCCGCCGGTGTGGTCGCTGCATTCTCCTTCATGAATGTCTAGCAATACGCGCTCGGCTTCGTGGTGGGCTACAAACTAGAGTAATGGCATAGAGAATCCCATGCGGTAGAGAACCCCATCCAAAATGATGTAGAGAGTAGACTTTCGGGTGAGAGCTCGTTTTCCTTTGCGGCGCTCGAGGAGATTTCCATGATGCAAATAGTTCCTGATTGGCGTCATCCATGACTCGGTCTCCATCGTGGCTACTGAATCAGTCTGCATTTTAATTGATGCTCGGGGAGTCGAGTATTTCAACGGGGGTAATCTCGATGCTGCGCATCCCTGAAATTCTCCAGCTTGGATAAGGAGTCAGCCTTTTCGTTTTGTCCTCGAGGGATGCGTGTGATGAAGTTGTGGTCGAAGCTAGCGAGGAGCTCGTGAACTCGAGCGAGGTAGGGAGCGAGCCGTGAATCTTGGCTTGATACTCTCCTAGTACCTGGCCTATGATGAGAAGTGAATTCGAGTAGATTTAGATTATCTTGATGTTAAGTTTGATTGCGATTTTGAGCCCGCCTATCAAGGCTTCGTACTCGGCGTCATTGTCTGTAGCAGGTAAATCAAGCTATAGAGTGTTGCATATCGGTTTTTCTTCAGGAGTGATAATCACAACCCTAACGCCGGAACCCTGATTGGTTAAGGATCTATATACGGAAAGTTTCCATAAAATTTTAGGAGTTTTGGTATCCTCGGTAGGAGGCTCTTCTAGGGCGATTAATTCTACTATAAAGTCTACAAGGGCTTATCCGAGAATGGCTCTCCGAGGAATGAAAGTGACTCCAATTGGCTTAGCTCTATGTTCCATTTAAGGAGTCGTCCGAATGCTTCAAGCCACTAAAAGACCTGAAACGTGGGCTAATTCGTGTAGAACTTGATAGGATGGGATTGGAAATAAGGTCGTAGTTTCCACGAAGAGACTACCAAATAGTAGGTCAGCTTTTCGAGCTTAAGATAGTTTTTCTCTTCCTCTGATAGTCTTTTACTGATGCAGTAAATGAGCCATTGGACATGGTCTTCAATGCGTACGATTGCTGAGCATATTGCCTGCACAAAAATAGTCAAATAAACATATAAGTCCTTGTGATCCACAGGTTTGGACATGATAGGTGCCACTCAAAGTGATTCAGAAGGTCCTGGAATGCGGCAACGCATTCAGGTGTCCATAAGAAGTTGTGCTTCCCTTTTCTGAGCAAGTCAAAATAGGGGATGCACTTGTTTTTTGCTTTTGAGATGAATCATCTTAGGGCGGCTACATTCCTGTTTAAACTAGGAACATCCTTGATGCTCCGAGGGGCCCTGGATTTCTCGAAATCTTTGATCTTATCTGGATTTGCTTCGATCCCTTGCGAAATGACAATGAAACCTAAGAATTTTCTTGATGCAATATCAAAATATCATTTCAAGGGATTAAGCTTCATGCCATATTGGCGGAGGACACCGGACATTTCGGAGAGGTCATGGACGTGGTCTCTCGATATCCTCAATTTAATGAGCATATCTTCCACATATACCTCCATAGATCTCCCAATCTGATCTTTAAAAATGGAGTTGACCAGTCGTTGGTAGGTTGCTCCAGCATTCACGAGTCTAAAAGGCATGATGAGATAGAAATAAAGTCCGAGGTCTGTTATGAAAGAAGTTATGATCCTTGTCGGGAAGGTACATCGAAATCTGATTGTAGCCCGAGTATGCATCCATGAAGGACGAAAGCTGGTACACGGCGGTCGAATCGACAAGTCAGTCGATCTTTGGGTGTGGGAAACTATCTTTAGGGAATGTCTTGTTAATATCGGAGAAATCAACACACGTTCGCCACTTGCCATTCGCTTTCTTAACCAAGACTGGATTGGAGACCTATTCTGGGTAATAGGATTCTCGGATAAAACCGTTGTTGAGTAGCCTATCAACCTCTTCCCTGAGTGCAGTTGACTTGTCGGTTCCCAGAATTTGACATTTCTGTTTGATTGGAAGTTGCAAGTGATTGAGTGCGATCCTGTGACAAGTGACTCCTGAGTCGATGCCACACATGCCAGAGTGTGTCCAAGTGAACACGTCAATATTGGCCCTTAAAAAATCCACGAGCTCTTCCTTTATTGCGGGGTGGAGTTGCAATCCAACTTTCTTGGCCTTAGTCGGGTCATTGGGCTTATCGGAACATCCACCGTTAGCTCTACCGGAGTAGCCCTTTCAGAATTGGGCTCTTTGTCCTTCCTTGGATCGAGATTGTCGGAAAGACAGCAGTGGTACCTGAGCCAGGACTCGGCGCCTCTGATTGCTATGCGGAGATGGTCATTGCACAAGAAGACGGAGGCACGCTCTTGCCTTTGTCCTTATTGTACGCGTTCCTCCATTCTATGAAGGTAGAAATCTCTGGTTGTGGCATGATAACCTTTGACGTACTGATACTATTTTCTCTGTTGGGAATTTCATCAGTAGAGACCATAGTGATAGGCAGACCTAGAATTCAACGAGGAAAGGTCGCCCCAAATATAGCGTTGTATGGGGAGATGACGTCAATGACAACAAAGTTAGGGATGCGGACTCGGCTTCGATCCCCTTCTCCAATATCTATGGGTAGGTCAATCATTCCTACTGGGTGATTGGTGGATCCATCAAAGTCGTGGATCGTTGCATAGTAGGGTCTCAAGTCTTTGGCCTCGAGTTTCATTTGATCGTAAGCCGCCATGAATATGATCTTGACCAAGCTTCTTGAGTCAATGAGGATCCTTAGGACGAAAGCCGGTCCGATTTGAGCAGAGATGACGAGTGGGTCTATGGCTTGGATCTCGATTCCCGTAGACTCCCTCTCACGAAAGATGATATCGTCCTGCATTGTCTTTTAAAGGTTGGCAAGGACTGATTCGTCCTGGGTGGAACAAGCTTCATATGTGGCATGCTTTTGGAGTTGGCGCACCCCTCCATTTTTCAGAATCTATCGTGTGTGTGATGAGGTCCGCCACATATAATGTTGATCACGATGCCACGTAGCCTTTGTTTGGATGACCCTAGGGCTGAATTTGCAGAAGCGGGAAGTGTGGGTGTTGGAGGGCCCGTAGCTTCCTCGGGAGTAGCAGGATCCAGAGCATACTTCTTTAGGCATTTCTCAAGGATGAGTTTTTCGATTGCGTCCTTGAGATGGCGTCAATCGTTGGTGTAATGTCCATACATATCATGGAACCTTTAGTACTTACTGGTGTTCGTCTCGTGGTCAGTTGATTCCCTTGGGTTGGTCCTCTTGTATTGGAGCGTATTACAGGTTTCTAAGTAGAAGATCTCCTTATCGCGATTCAGTGGAGTGTAATTCTTGTAATTTTGATAGCGGTCGTGCTTACTGGGGCCCGGTGGAGTTGGATTATTGCTGCGACCACCTTGCATGCCAGGGTTCATATTGGGCATATAGGGGATTGCTCCTTTACCCTTGCCGGAAGATTCCCCGATTTGTTTACCTTGATAATGTCGTCGACAGTGTTGGCATGTGGTTTGTTGGAGTGTTTGACCCATGAAGCTCTGTTATGCCAAGCTTCCTCTTAGCACAAGAACTATCCTACTTTTTCGTAGAAAGCCTCTAAACTCTTGGGCTATTTCCTATCTATCAACGCCACGAGTTCAGAGGTTGGGAGGATACCCTTAGCTAGTTGAAACAACACCATACGTGGTTCAGGAACATCGACCTCGGCGAGGGAGGTATTAAATCACTCGAGGTAGCTTTTAATAAATTCAGTAGGACCCTTTTATAAGTTGGATATGGTGAGCGCATTCTTTGGAGTTGGCACGTGCATCCTAAACTGTTTGACTAGCTCAATGGCTAGGTGGGCAAAGGTATTAACTGAATGGAGCGGAAGGCGAGAGAACCAAAGCAAAGTCGCATCTGCCAAGGAAACTGGGAAGCAATTTCACATGACAGCATCGGTGGCTCTGTTGGGGTCCATATGCCATTCATAGCAGTCTAAGAAAGCGCAGGGGTCGGTCGTGCCATCATATAGCGTCATCTATGGCATGCTAAAGTGTCAAGACCACTTAGCTTCGAGGATGGATTTGGTAAAGGGGTTACGCCTCAGGTGGGTCTCCCACGAGTCGTTGGCGTTTCCCTGCATATCTCTCACGATCCTACGGATCACGTCGGTGGTATATGTCGGATGTACATCCTTTGGCAGAATCCAGTTCGGTGAACTTGGGAGTTTTATTCCTTGGACGTCTTCTATCGTGAATGTCGGGATCATCCTCTTCCATATCATCGACATCGATTACTTGGTTCCGGTATGGATGATGAGAATGAGCAGGCTGACGTTCATTTTGATCCTAATAGACTTGAGCCTGCCAAGCCGTTGGGAGCGTGGGCTCCAAGTTTTGAGTGGCGACAGTTAGTTTCTGTCATGGAGAGGGGCGATTACTCGGACCTAGTTCATTGTTGATGACCAGTCGCGATCGATCGTAGTGATGCATGGCCCCACCATAGGTGACGGTGGTCCTGTCATCGTTCATGTTTCTGTTGTTGTGACCATTAGTGTGAGCATTAGAGCGAACAATGATGTTGTTATTAAGGCAAAGCTTCCTTCATTGATGTGGTCGCCAAAATGCAGAGAAAGAAGTTTCTAAGACATTATGCATCGCTCGGGGATTGTTCCGAGCCAGCTGGAGTAAGGCGACAATGCGTTGACTCTCTTGAAGCTGACGTATAAGGTCAATGTTAGCTTTTAATGCTTGGTTGAGTTCGAGAGCCATAGTTTCATGCCTCTTAGTGAGCGCGTAAATATGCGCTTCGGTTACAGGGGCTTTGGGGTCCGTATGGGGAAGTATGTCCATTTCGACCGGGATATCCGCCGGCTGGTTTTGTGGGATGCTTCAGCTGCAGTAGAGGAGTCGATTCGTGTTTTCTTTGTTTGCTTGACCATCGCAAGTAGACTTGGCTGGAGGTTAGAGAAGGAACCTAAAGGAATGTCGGAGTCGAGACGGTATTTTGCATCGAAGAAGAGGGTCTTAGCTCTTAATGAAATAACCAGAATGTTAACGCCAAAAAAATGTCACTAACACCTAAGGTTCCTAATTACTTAAGAGTATGGTTTCACTTGTGGAAAATAAGTGCAGAAATGTAGTAATTGACATAGGAGTTTTGTAGTGGTTCAGTCCCGTGAGGGTCCTACGTCCACTTTGGAAGAGCTATTGATATTTTATTAACAACAATAAATTACAAGCTATTAGCCCCTTTTCTAGGCATTTACTCAAAAGCATTTTCATGTAATTTGAAGTCATAGTCAACATACGTGATTGTATGAGAAAAGTAGATTTTGTCCTTCTTCTTATTTAAAGTGAAGATGCCATTAGAGAGGTCCCTTGGGGTTCTACGGAGGTGTCTAATCAACAAATTTCCAACCCTTGTAACAAATGAGTTTAGGGGTATTAATAGTGGAGTGGTTAGGTGGGAATAGGTAGGATTTGGGAACCACTCAGCAGGAAATCGCATAACATGCTTGTACGCACTAGAAAATTGCATCACGCATAGCTTTAAAGAAGAAAATCACATCACTTCATGGGATGCGTTTTCGCATCTCTTCATGGGATGCATTGTAAAAAACAGAGCGATGCATCCCTTGGATGCGATGGCATTGCATCCTGAGGGGTGCGGCGCCATCACATCTTGTTGAATGCGATGACATCGCATCCTGAGGGATACGATGTCACCGCATCCCGTTTGGAAGCGATGTCATCGCATCTTGAGGGATGTGTGGCATGCATCCTGAGTGATGTGATGGCATCGCATCCTGAGGGGTGCGATGTGTAATGCCCCACCACTATACTCGCGTCGTCCAAGGCCATTGCAAGAAATGATTTCAACTAACACGAAGAATAAGGCTATTGAGGAGCGACGATTTGTATATTAACTTTGAACGAGTGGTAAATATGTCGGATAATGTGGTCTAAATTTTCAAATCTCACGAGGAAATCCAACACATCTAAATCAAGTTTAAATCTACTACACGGTGGCTATATATAATTTGGAATCAATATAAAATACATAACAATAAAATCAGAGTCAGACACAGATGTTCACATCACTAAGGCAGAAATAGATATGAATATAACACATGAGTTTAAATGAAAAGATAGTGGCCATAGTCGATCCATTATTCAAAGAAAGAATAAGTACACGCTCTATCCAAAAGAATATGCATACAAAGATGTCACTATCGCATATACATATAAAAAACAATAACTACAACTTGAAATAGATAGCAAAACTCAAGAATGGTCCCCGCTATAAGTCATGAGATGTACCTGTAATACCTCGGTCTGACCTGAGTATTATTTATTAGAAAATAAACAATAAACGGACCAATCTAGCTTTACTCATCATAATAAACTGAGATAGGAATAGAGATACAAATATAAAATGACATAGGTAATAACAAAAATAATCACATACACAATGTGAAGGCTCAAAATGTCACATAATATGTCAAAGAAATATCCGAGCTATATAAAAAAATGTCACATCATAAACAATATAGCTAAATGATCTCCCCTATTAAATCAACATCCTATATTGATAAATGAATATGTTCTGAGACCAAAACGATACTAAGATCGTCGCAAGAAATGAAGTTCCATAAATAGTCCGAAGACTCTCAAAATGAGCCGAAGATCGATGATCTGGAAATCATCGATATAATCAAATGAACTGAAGTTCATAAGGATGATCTGGAGATCATCGATATAATCGAATGAACTGAATTTCCTCAAATGATTTGGAAATTATCGAAGTGACTCGAAGGTCGAATTGATAAAAACTGATCAAGTATAGTGTAAACTACGTAGAGCTAATAAATATAAGATTCAAGCTACATGTCCCATAACCACTTGCTCTACTCTAATATTTACGAACAAGTTGTATATTCCACTAGAAATACGAAATGATCATTGTCATAGTGTTCAATCGAATGAGTCCAAGAATTAACCATCAAAGCAAACACAAGAGGTCATAGACCTTGTTTTAGTAAGGCGTTTAGTTAGATTTCTCATACAAACGAGAAAAAGGTTTATCAAATATATATACTAGTAGATATGTAAATAAATTTATAAAATAACTTCATTTGATGAAGTCGAATTAGAAACCAATTTGGAAAATAACTTCATATAATGAAGTGGATTTAGAAACCATTTTAGTTAAAGATTTGGCATCTACTTACAATTTAAAACCCTTTTATATAATTTTGAAGTGGCAAATCTCATGTAATAGCGATCGAACAAAGAATTCAAGTTTTAATAACGGAAATTAAATCTCACGACTATCGATTATAAATTCGTTCACCACGAATCAATCGAAAGTCCATCAAAGAACGATAATTAAGCTGTTGAAATCTGTGGATCAGAGAAACTGAAAAGTCACAGAAAAAGGCCAAACGAGCCGAACCACGGAAGAGCCTGAAACAACCTATACAGTCGACCGTGGTATCCATGGGTCGACTGTAGAAAAACAACAGGACCAGTCGACTGGTCAACTTTCCAGCCGACATCAAATTAGCATGACTAGTCAACTGGTTATTTTTTGACTAGTCGACTGGTGACTGTTAAACCAAACATTTTGGTTATTTGTTTATCCAAATCCTATATAAATCATTTTCGGTGAACTATGAAGGCTACGCACTCGACCTAGATGATAATAAGGCCTCATAAGCTCGTCGAAACAACTCAAGAACACAAACATGCACAAGCTTATATACATGAGATTGCAATGGTTTTGATTATAAGCTCAAAATTGAACTAAATTCCAAACTAAAGCATGCTAAAGTGATTCAAGCGACTTAGAAGACTTAGGACTTTGCCAAAGCGACAACGGTGCTTCATAAGATCACCAATTCAACTTGTAGCATATGAATTCGATTGTGCGCGCAGTCTAAACGAGAAATTCCAATTTAATGAAACTAAAACTAATGAACCGGAAAGTGTATACTTGTCTAACCAATTCATATGCATATACACAAATCAAAATGAACCTTAATTACACTTTACAAGCCTCTAAGCTTGTGGCATAGATGTGAGTTCGTTAAAGAACTCACCTTTGCTTGGTAGAAGCAAGAAATCGATCCAAAGCTTGGCTAAATAAACCTCTCTTCCAATATAGCTTGCAATTCTCCCACCAAAACACATATAAATGATTTTCCTAGGAATTAGGTCATAGGAAATCACAAGAGATTGAAGAGAAATGGAGTTGGAGAAGATGGAGAAGCTTACCCAAGTTTCTCCTTGATTTTGCACTTGATTCCTACAAGATTGGAGCTACTTGGATCAAGCTAGGTTTAGGGAATTTCTATTTCCCTTTCTTTCCCTCATTTTCTATTTTCTTTGAGTGTTTGGAATGAATGAGAGGAAGAGGGGCTGATTTGGTTATATGGAGTGGGCTAGGTTTAGGAAAAACAAGACCCAGCCAAAGTGCCAAATTTTTGAATCTCGGAATACATCGATGCTTATAGTTTTTCTTATCGTAAACTATGTTTTGAACTCAATGGAAGTAGTTTCGAGTCCAAATTCGTCCACATGGAAAAAGTGATATTTTGGTCATACACCCAATGAAAAAGACCGAATTTCACCCAACTCTAATGGTATCGATGTTTATAGTTTAAAAGTCACAAACGATATTTTGAACTCAATGGAAGTGGTCTAAAGTCCAAATTCATCCATATGCAAAATGTGAATTTTTGGACACACAATTGATTAACGATTAACAGCGTTGTATTTAAATATATTATCGTTAAATATGCGGGTTGTTACAGACTTCCCCTGTAAAGAAATTGCGTCCTCGCAATTACTTAAGGAAAAAGTAAAGAATAATTTCATAAAATTTTAACTCTGAGTTATAAATCAATATATAACTTAAGTTTATATAAGTACAATGTTCAAATAAAAGTAACGAACATATACGAGTAACTAACTTATTTTTCTCATAAGTGTTTTAAGAAATTATAATTTTCTTACTCAAATTCTATATATTCTCAACCCTCAATTTCAATAAATAAACATTTAAGTTCAACTTGGAAGTATCAACTATCCAAAATCGTTGAATATTCCCTATCACATTTTAGCTAGAGAATTTTATCGCTTAACAATTTCTTAAAATCATTCTAGCTTACAAAATTTTCTTATACAGAAAAGGGTAAGCGATTCTGTTGGGGAAACAAGATCAAGAAATAAAATCCGGGTTATACACCCTAAATTGGAAATATTCGTTCTCTAATATTTCTAAACAATTAAATTGGAACTCTTAAATTTTGTTGATAAACTCCAAAAATCTCAAATTTGAAATATTAGCACGTCCTCTAATATTTCACGAACAACTTCTAAATCATGTAAACACGATAAATGGTAGAAGTTGAAAGAATTTCATAGAACTCGAAAACTTTTGGGTTTTCAAATTCACAAGGATATCACTAATAAAGATAAGGTCAAACTAGTCGGGTTATGTTCTCAAAAACCCTTATTCATTAAGGTTAACAAAATAAGATGGAATATTTATTAACCCCTATGATTAAACGAGCACAAAAATAAAGAGTTAGTAAAAATCGATTGCTAATTCAAATAGTGTAATGACTTGAGCATTACTAAACTGTTGAATAGTTCATCGATCCGAGATACGGAATTTGTTAAGCTTACAGAGGTTGTAAAGCTATAACATTTCATCAGATTGATCTGCAAAGTAGCTTCCCTTTTTCTCCTTAGTGGTCGGTCACTAAAGAGGACGAGCAAAAAGATCAAGTCACGAAAATAAAAATCAATTCCGAACTCGATTACCCATTAAGATGGTCATCTTAAAATAGGTACAAAAGATTCCCGAAAATTCACAAGTAATGTGAATAATAAACATGTCTTCCTTAATATCATTCTCATTGCTATAAGAATTTAAAAACATAAGGAAGCTAATAAATCTAAATTATAATTGCTAAGAACAACAGAAATCTATATCACAAATATAGGATTTCAAAACTAGATGATACTCTCAGAAAATAAAATGCGGGTCTCAGAATGGATGGCTCGATCTGTCTCGAAAATCACTACGAAACTAGAATAAACAAGACAAGCAAGTAAGAACGGAAAGAACAGCCCCATACAAGAGAGCACATGACATCCATAAAAACCACGATTTCTTAAAAATCAACTAAAGTTACCGCGAAAGGTAATTCATGAGGGATTATAAACTTTTTACAAAGTTGTGCTATCAAAATACTAAACTTAATTTCATATATAAGAGATGAATATTGGGAATCACACATGATCCCCCGCATCAAGAAAGCCCAGAGATCAAGAATCAAAATTCAGAAATAAGAGAGTAAGTTTGATAGGCCAAATATGGCTTATTACCTTTCAAAAGTATATTCGAGATAATTCGAGAACTCAAGTCACCCAAATTCTAGAAGTCACACAAAGAAATCTAAAAGACCATAAAATGGAAGGACACTCAAACCATAACACGTGTGAGCGTACAAATCTTAAACCACAATGGTGAAGGCCTATCGTAAGATCAAAGCTTGAAAACTCACCAACAAATGGTTCAAAAGATGGGAGCCTAACAACTCACCGACGTGTTTTTTAAAAGATGGGAGCCTGAAAGTCTACAAGACCAGAGGCTGAAAATTCTGAAGCCGTTTGAAAACTTGTTAACATGTGTTTTTCAAATGAGAAACGATCTCTAGGTAGCTAACCTAAAGTTTTGAGCCTGAAAACTCAAGATGAGCCTGAAAACTTACCAATGGGAGCTTGAAAACTCACCAATTTGTGTATCATAAGATGGGGGTCTGAAAACTCCCAGGCAGCCCGAAAGCTCACCATCAAAGGTTGTGATCCCTAAAACGATTCGAAAATCAGAGGGACCATCAATGATCAACGAGGAAAGCGTTATTTACATTAAGCTACTAAATAGGCAAGTTTAGCCAAGTGTCCCATAACCACTGACTTAGCTCAAATATTTACGAATGAAATGCAAAATCCACTGTAAATCAAAAATGAGGGCACAACTTCATGGGTGAACAGTAATAATTATGTGTCATAATTACACATGGAAACATACGTGCAGTCCATAAATGGAGGACTCAAACTCAAAAATCACCAAATCAATTGGTTTTAATCTTGGTGGAGGGATAAACAATTTTGTCTCATGACAAGGTAGCTTCACACCGCAAAGAAATTTTATTTCAATGAAATAAACTTTTCAATAAATTAATTCCAAAAATTATCTGACGAAGTAAACGTAAGTGTTTCGAACCACTTGTTTTACTAGGACGTTTAATTTAATTTTCTTATGCAATCGAAAAGACGAAATTACTTGTTTAAAACAAGTAATATTCCAAATCAAATGAGAATACTCAATCACTACCCAAAGAAAGCTAAAACATCATAATATATGGGTTAAAAACAAGTGAAGCATGTAAAAAATTTCACAAAACATATGTTTCCTTTCTAAAATAAGACATCTCAAACTCCATAGTTAAAATAAACTATGAAAGGTGTAAAGGATGCATATGATGGTCATACATATCCCATTCTCAAATCATTATCTTATTAAAATCCCTATGGTTGCAAATTAAAAATTAATACTAATGATTTGCCTCGCCATTTATTTATATAAAGTTGCTAATCCTAAGGTTCAATGGCGATGCACATCGTTAATATTTAATTAAAAGTGTTAAGTTAGAATTGTCTCATCAAAGTGTTCAGAAACTCCTATCGATATCGTGGCGTCCCACTTCTCAATTAGAATTCCTAACATGCTTAATGGGCAACTCAACATAATAAAACAAATTACGCCCAAATAGTGGCGCCAATTTGCAAATAAATAATCTGAGGTGCAACCATTTATTCATAAATAAAAATTGTAATCATAAATAAATAAATAAAAACATTTCATAGTTCTTTGTGAAAATAATTTACTCATTTTCGCTTCGCGAAGCTAATCTCAAGCGAATTAGTATACTACTTGGCCAAAATTATTTTATTATACCATTTTATAAAATAATTTAAAATTCTTCAAAACAAAGTCCCAAAAGTTATTTCAACCCAAAATTTGGAAATAATTTGAATTCCTATCCAAGGAAAGGAACGAGACTAGGTTGTCTAGGCCAAGATGTCACAAAGATGAAGCCAAATAAATTTGATAGGTTAAACAAGGATCAAGACATAAGATAGGATATGACGTATGCTAAGACTCGAATAAAATCTTAAGCATGATTTCCTAAGAAACTTAGGATAATGATCCTCGCCATAATATCTTATATTGTTCCGAACTCGGCTATGATACCAAGTATAATTCCCTACCGCTATACTCGCGTTAGCCAAGGCCATTGCAACCAATGATGTGAACTAACCTGAAGAATAAGGCCATTGCGGAGCGACCATCTGTATATTAGCTTTGAACAAGTGGTAAATATGTCGGATAATGTGGTCTTATTTTCAAATATCATGAGGAAATCCAACACATCTAAATCAAGTTCAAATCTACTACACAATGGTTATATATAATTCATAATCAACGTAAAATAAGTAACAATAAAATCAGAGTCAGACACAGATATTCACATCACTAAGGTGGAAATAGATAGGAATATAACACATGAGTATAAATACAAAGATAATGGTCGTAGTCGATCCATTATACAACAAAAGAATAGGTACAAGCTCTAGCCAAAAGAATATGTTTACAAAGATGTCACTATGCATATACATATAAAAATCAATAATTACAACTCGAATGTAGATAGTAAAAGCCAAGAATGGTCCCCGCTATAAGTCATGAGATGTACCTGTAATACCTCGGTCTGACCTGAGTATTATTTATAAAAAAAATAAACAATAAACAAACCAGTCTAGCCGTACTCATCATAATAAACTGAGATAGGAATAAAGATACGAATAGAAAATGACATATAGGTAATAACAAAAATGATAACATGTACAATGTAAAGGCTCAAAATGTCACATAATATGTCAAAGAAATCTCAGAGCTATATAAAAAAATGTCACATCATAAACAATATAGCTAATTGATTTCCCCTATCAAATCACTATGAAATGGATTATATTATATTAATAAATTAATACGGTCCTAGTAAAAAAATGGTACTAAGATCGTCGCAAGAAACGAAGTTCCATAAATAGTCTGAAGACTCTCAAAATGAGTCGAAGATCGATGACCTAGAAATCATCGACACAATCAAATAAACCAAAGTTCCTAAGGATGATCTGGAAATCATCGATATAACCGAATAAACCGAATTTCGTCAAGATGATCTGGAAATCATCGAAGTGACCCGAAGGTCGAATTGATCAAGTATAGTGTAAACTACGCTAAGCTAGTAATCATAAGAGTCGAGCTACATGTCCCATAACCACTTACTCTACTCGAATATTTACGAACAAGTTGTATATTCCACTAGAAATACGAAATGATCATTGTCATAGTGTTCAGTCGAACGAGTCCAAGAATTAACCGTCAAAGAAAACACAAGGGGTCATAGTCCTTATTTTTACTAAGGCGTTTAATTAGATTTATCATACGAATGAGAAAAAGGTTTATCAAATATATATACTAGTAGATATGTAAATCAATTTATAAGGTAACTCATAGATGAAGTCGGATTAGAACAAATTTGGAAAATAACTTCATATAATGAAGTGGATTTAGAAACCGTTTAGTAAAAGATTTGGTATGTACAAATAATTTAAATCTCTTTTATATAATTTTGAAGTGGCAAGTCTCATGTAATAGCGATCGAATGAAGAATTCACATTTTAGTAACGTAGATTAAATCTCACAACTATGGATTATAAATTCGTTCACCAAGAATCAATCGAAAGTCCATCAAAGATCGATAATCAAGCTACCGAAACTTGTGAATCAGAGAAACTGAAAAGTCACAGAAAATGACCAAACAGGCTGAAACTCACCCGAGAAAGAGTCTGTAACAACCTATACAGTCGACCATGGTCTCCACGGCTCGACTGTAGAAAAATAGCAAGGCTAGTCGACTGGTCCATTGTGGACCAGTCGACTGGTCAACTTTTCAGCCCACATCAAACTAACACGACCAGTCGACCGGTCAACTTTCCGGCCGACATCAAATTAACACGACAAGTCGACTGGTGACTGTTAAACCGAACATTTTGGTTATTCTTGTCGTAAACAAAATTTTGAATTCAATGGAAGTAGTTTCGAGTCCAAATTCATCCATATGCAAAAAGTGATATTTTGGTCATACACCCAATGAAAAAGACCAAATTTCACCCAACTCTAAATGTATCGACGTTTATAGTTTAAAAGTCACAAACGACATTTTGAACTCAATGGAAGTGGTCTCGAGTCCAAATTCGTCCGTATGCAAAATGTGACTTTTTGGACGAACAACTGATTAACGACGTTATATTTAAATGAAATATTTAAATATATTATCGTTAAATATGCGGGTCGTTACACGATGTCATTGCATCCCGATGGATGCGATGGGATCGCACCTTGTTTGGTGCGATGTGAGACGCCATAGGGAGATGTGAAGTGAACAACACATGGCATAATGTGAGGCAAGAGGCAATGAGGCGATGCAGTCCTTTTGAGTCGATACGAGGCGAGTTAAAGTGAGGCGAGTCGGTGCGTGGCGAGTTGGAGTAAGGCGATATGGGCTCGAGGAGTTATGAAGCTATTTGTTGCTCGTCCACTTCTTGGCTTGAATACTCAGCAACATGGAAACACTTCAAGCTTTAATACCACATGACGTGTTGAGTCGAGTGGGTCTTGTGTACTTTTGGAAACCGGACAAAAATACCGGTTAACACTACCTCTAATATAAATCATAGAGTTGACATACTCATTGCAATCTCGTGCAACAATATTTTGTTGTTTCTTAAGAAACTTTGCAAATAAAAGTTTTAAGGAAATTGCTAAGGCAAGCCTCAAAATTCCAATTTTTTCGTTGAAATAAAAGGTACTTTATTACAAGGAAAACAAAATACAAAGGAAAAAAGTTGGTCACGGATAAAACATACAACAAACAAATACTATACAAAAACTAAAAGAAAGACCAACACCAACACAGCATGACAAACAGAAAGAATAATGAAACCCAGCATGCCAACACAAGTTACCTAAACTGACTACCCAAAATAAGAATACAGGGCATAGCTCCAGCTAGCTAAGATCCACAACATCAAAAATCAACTAAAGATCCCAGATAAAAGAGGGATAAAAGAAAACAAAACCTATAGAACCCAACAGAAAATTGAACAAGCTCCAGAACATTAAGAACAACAGCAGGAGAACAAGATCCAAGAAAACCAGAAGAAAGTTTTGAAAGATAAGATCCAGCAGATACAAGCGAAACAAGGAGAAACAACACAACTAGAAAAGAAGACTACTCAAGCATAAAACATCCGAGGATCCAAGAACAACACCAAAAAGAGGAAAATAAAGTTGGTAGCAACTTAAGACTCAAAGGAAAAAGCATAACTGAATTTAGAACACTAACTTCACACCACTAAAAGAAAAAACCCGCATGAGAAAAATCTATCAAAATAAGACACATACTAACCAACCAAGAAGAATAAGGCACAAGACCCAGAAAAACAACCCGAGAGACCTGCAAAAATAACAAATCAAACACCCTGACAACCTTAAAAAACCGAGGAAGCTTTTTTTGGATATGCCGCCAGTTATAACACTCCCATGAATTCCACTACCTTATTTTGATTTCTTAATTTTTGACCTTGTTTTAATTTGTGAAATAAGTTTATTCCACTATGGGTTTGATTCAATCAAAGGCTCGCCATTTATCCCCATATTTTCCCCTTTCAACTTATTAACTTTATTTTTATTCCTTCTCCTTTTGTTACTACTTGAGAACTATCCAAATCTTCCAAAAGAATATCCCTTGCTGCTATCTAAATCATGATGAATAAATTTTTGAGAATATTAACCTTTTCTTTATCGTTTATTTCCACATGATCATATGAAACTTTTTGTAGCACTATTTTAATCCCATTATCAGCTTCAGTTCCGTCAGACCTTCCACCATAAAAAACCTTATCATCCTAATTTACAGCCACATTAAAAACATCAGTCTTCCCTCCTACTTCAAGAATACCTTTAGCTAATACATTTTCCTCCTCCATACAATCTATAGATACAACTACAGCACCATAAGGATTAGATATACTAACTATATTTTCTAGGGATATAGTTTGATTAGCATTTGAATGACGATCATTTTATCTAACCTTTTCTGATTTATCTTAGCATCTTTTTCTACTAAGCCTTTCACTGCAGACTCAGAATATCTATCACTGATATACCCTGATTTTTCGTTGTTTTATCAATATTCGTTCCATTAACTATATTATAATTATCTTTAAATACCCAAACTTTTGCAGTTTTACAGACAACATTGGAATGGCCAAAAATTTGCAATCAGAACAAGTAGAAGGAACCCATTCATATAAAAAATCCACATAATATTACCATTAAAACACTGGAATTGGAATAAACTTGAAATGTAAAGTTAATGTTAACTTCAACTAAAATTCTAGAATAAGAAATATGAACTACATCTTCAGTGAAACTGTTTATTTTAATAGGGTAATTCAATATAGAAATTATTCTATTAATAGCCTCCACAGACCAAAAGTCTAATAGTCGAATCCATATAGGTATAAAATGGAGGAATTCTCATGGCAGTGTCATACACGGTTGCCATTTTTCATGGAAATTAATATCCTGGTACTGTAATTCTTTCACAATCATCTACATTATCACACTTGGCAATAGAGAACTTGTTTTCCCTCGTGTACAGCTGATAGTTTCTGATCAGATTTCAATTCCTATCAATATATTGTTATAAGAACTGATAATAAGGTTTACTACCATATACATTAAAAAAACTATGGAATTGATCCACCTGTCTCTTGCTTTGTTAGTCAGACGTTCATCAATCATAGCAACTTTGAAATTATCCTTAATTAAGGAATCAAAATAGGTAAGTTGAATTGAGTTCGAATGAGATTTATTCTCTTTGACCACTTATATCCAAGCATTCAAATGTAAAGAAAATAGCATGATCTTTTGAAGCTAGGTTTGGAAAGTCTGTTCTAGAATCCAGAATTAGAGAAGAAGGATTACCTTGGATTGAAGAACGTGCTAGCTTTGCATATTGTGGAGATGGATTAAGATTTGGTGGATATGCTATGCGATGATCTAAATCGAAATATAACTCTGCCTTTGTCTGCGAATCTGTTTTTAGAGAAGACGAGGTTGCCATTCAAGTCGTTTCCTGAGCACCTTTTCAATTTGTAGCAGCAAATCACTATGACTGGTTTGTCACTATACGACAATCTTTATACTTGCTGTTATATATGCTCCCCATATCTAACAACCTTAAAACTTTTCAAAAATCTGAGGAATTTTCGTGAAACTGGAAAGCTGCGAATTTTTTGACTACGCTTTGTTTGTTGATAGATATTTAATATTTCAAATTCATATTTCCTAACTTGTTTTATTCAACAGGAAATGGCAGCAATTGAAATATCAAACAAAAGCACTGCACATAGCATGCTCGATCCTTTTAAAGAAGATTGTGATGATTTTCTAACATGGCGTAATCATATGTTGTTTTATCTCAACACACTCAGTCTGCAAAGGTCTCTCGAGGAGGAGGAACTAGTACCTACATCAGGCAAGGAAACAGACGAGGGTACGATTCTTGGAGTTAATACGCGGAAGCATTCCGATTTGTTCTATAGAAACTATATTTTGAATTATCTTGACAAGTGCTACACAAAGTATACCAGCCTCTAAGGACAATAAAGGAACTCCGGAATGCACTTGCTGTGAAATACAAAACGCAAAATATCAGTCTTAAAAAAATTCATTATAGACAAACTCATGGACTACAATATGGTTGACTCAAAACCGACGACTACTCAATTGCATAAACTTCTAACTATGATTCATGAACTCAAATAAGGTCATAAGATTGAAGTGTAACAACCCGCCCGGAATGGGCCTAAATTTCGACCCAGAAAAGGTCCATCAAAACTTAGAGTCATTCTAAACGGGTTGTTGGTTCCTGTAAGGGTTACATTTGCATAGATAACAATAACATATACTTCGAATGAAAATCTCACACAACGGAAAGAGAAAATATAATATTCAAATAAGATGTAACGTTATTTCAAAAATCACAGAAATACATAGTCGCAGTTACATTTATTCAATAGGTGCATTAATTAGTTCAATCTCATAAGATTCCAAATGAAGCAATAACAACTAATAATATCATAATAACTTCGTCTTCTTCCTCGGCTTCAGTCACGACTTCATCCATGGTATTACCCTATCTACTGACCTGTATGATGTTAAGGAAAAGTGTAACAACCTGAATTTTAATAACATGTTGAAACTAGCAATCAGAGTATAATTAAAATTAAAAATAAGAATCAAGGGAAACGAGTTGTGCCATTGCGTTCGTCTCGAAATTCTGCATGGAAACGAGTCCGAGTTTTCGAAAAACGGATTCCGTATGAGGGAGATATGACCCTCCAAAGTTTCAGGAATTTTCAGAAACCAAAACAGCTCGAAATTCGAATTCAAACCCAGAAGCGGGTTGGGCGGGAAATTTCCCGCCCAGGACCCAGGTCGAATGGGTGGTCGACTGGGTAGTCGACCTCCCCCTGACCAGGTCGACAGGGTAGTCGACCTGGGGGTCGACCTGCCCCGAATTCCCAGATCCAAGGCTGAGTTCATTTCTGTGTATCTAGACTGATTTCTGGACCAAATTCGTGACTCTAAACCTATATAAACAGCCCCTAGCCTCATTCTCTCTACACCATTTCATTCTATCCTTATGCTACCTCTGTGAAAATCAAAATGATAATATTTAAATTAAAAGAGACTACTTCTTTTTCGTCAAGACAACATCTAGGAATTGCAAATTGGGGGTTTTCAACTAGAACATGACAAAACAAATAGAGATTCAACAACTGCAATAACCGTTTCCAGAATCAAATCTCTGCACTCTAATTCTCGATCCACGCTCTGTAAGTTCTAGTTACTTTGAGATTGAAACTTGTTAAATTTAATATGGACATGGAATAAAATGAAATTTGACCTAAGCTTGATTATCTATTTGGATCTGTTCTTGTCTCTTCTTGAATCTATGACTTTGGGTTATTTCTTATCGATGGAATCATGCCCATTCATGATGTTAGACCTAGTTTATTATTCAAACGCTAGATTGTAAAATGAATTCTTGGATCTTGACTTGATGATAAGACTTGTTAATTCAGTTTTCACCCTATCCTCTCTTGAATCTTGAATTTGGGAATATTGCTATGAAATCAGTTTGGACATATTCATTTTATCAATTGGAATTGGACCCATGTATGATAATTGATTTATACCTATTCTTGGACCTTGACTTTTGGAATACTGCTATGAAAATTAACTTGGGCCTATTCATGTTGTAAATCAAATATTATCACGCCTATGGCATTGAAACTATTGTTAATGGCCAAAGACTATGCCTATGCCTATAACTGAGAACATAAGACTATTGCCAATGACTATGACAAGGACAATTGTGGCTAATCACCTATGACTCGTGACTATGAATTGTTGCCTATGATTATGAACAGAAGACTATTGTCTATGACCATGACCTTGAAACTATTATAGTTAATTGCCTATGACTATTTAGGATAGTTGTCTAGAACTATTTTGGATAATTCATGACTATTGTGATTAATCGCTTAGATTCACTACGACTATGACTATTGTGGCCAATTGACTATTACAGTTGTTTGTTCAGAACACTATAGTTGAAAACCATGTTGTACACCAAGACCGTTGATCCATTATCCTTGTATTTGGCTTGCTTTTGCATGCCTATTCTTTTATGTCAATTTTTATCATGACTATCACCTTATTATGCCAAATTTGAAAGCCTGTTATTCTCTATATGCCAGTGATGTCGTAACCAATTATCCCAAGCTATATCATGCCATATTTATCACCTTGTGCTCGTTCTTTTGCCTATCATAGTTGGGATGTTATTCCCTATTATTTTGGACTTGAATCTACTTGTAATTTAGACCGATTTACGTTTACATGCGATGGGGATACGAATTGGGTAGGTTAGGTAAACATGAATTGGTTATGAACATGAATCATGAACTTGATAATAGGCATAAGTGGAAACCCGAAAACTTGATATGAGAACTTGACATGAAACTCGCTTAGAAACCTGACATGAACTTGGCATGAAAATTGAACATGGGCATGACACTTAGAATGAACTTGAAAATGGCCAACTCGAGGTTGGGTTGAGTTTGCAGTGTAATCCTATCCGGAATCGCCTGGCAAATCCAGTTACTGCAAACAATAGGATCCAATGTGGGTAGTTGGTCACATCGCACTTGAAAACCCGAGGTCAGACTGAGTTGTGGTGTAATTCTGCCCGGAACCGCCCGGCATATCCGGTGACCACAACAACAGTTCTGATGTGAGAGGTTGGGTGCATTAATGAATTAATGCCACATGATAGGGTTAAGTCATGAAACGCTTGAATATACTTAACCAATTTGACACGATGATTTGATAGGGTTAAGTCATGAACCGCTTGAATATACTTAACCAATTTGACACGATGATTTGATAAGGTTAAGTCATGAACCGCTTGAATATACTTAACTAATTTGACACGATGATTTGATAGGGTTAAGTCATGAACCTCTTAAATATACTTAACCAATTTGACACGATGATTTGATAGGGTTAAGTCATGAACCACTTGAATATACTTAACCAATTTGACACGATGATTTGATAGGGTTAAGTCATGAACCGCTTGAATCTACTTAACCAATTTGACATGATGATTTGATAGGGTTAAGTAATGAACCATTTGAATATACTTAACCAATTTGACACGATGATTTGTTAAGGTAAAGTCACGAACCGCTTGAATATACTTAACCAACTTGACACATGAATCGTAGGGCTAAGTCATGAACTTGAACGACAACACTTAGCCAATTTGACATGACACGTAGGCGGGTTAAGTCACGAACTTGAATGACAACACTTAACCAACTTGACATGCTAGACTGATGGGGTTAAGTCTCGAATTTAAATGACAACACTTAACCTACTGGACAGAAACCCTAGTTACGCGGTCCTTTTCAGCAGTAACCCACTAGATGTGTCACGGTACCCTGGAACTAGGCAGGGTGGGGCACGATTACTGGGCTGATTGTAAGTGACCAGAATGACGGCTGAGTTGGTGCGCCATTGTATGTTCATGCGGACTATGGTCGTGCACATAGTCCGGAGTTGAAAAAGCAGGCATTGGGCACCTGTAGGTTTACACTGTGCGTGCTTGATTCGTGTCGGTGGTTGGCACCCTAGGGCTTGATACACCCTATGGTGGACCTAGCACAGGTGACTACATTTCATGATTGGGCCGTATGACACAGACACATGAACGAGCTAGGACTTGTAAGGAGCCAATCGATTAATAGATCGTTACATGGAAAAAGGGTGTTGTTCATTAGGTAGCATAATCCCTAGTGGTCCTGGGTGGCATAAACCCTAATCGAATCTAGAAAACATTCAATAGGTAGCATAATCCCTAGTGGTCCTAGGTGGCATAAATCGTTGTTGAACACGCGATAGTTCATGATAAGGAAACCTAGCCAGAACAAGGGTGGCAGTCCAAACGATTTCAAGAATGGTGGCACTACGTTGAAGTAGTATAGAAATACGTGATGAAACCCGTACGATATACGGCAAGGGACTGTACATATACATGGAAAGGATGATACGGGTTGGGGTACTAGTACAGTTGGTGCAGAGAATGTTAAACATGCGATGCTATACGTAGTTTATCTGGTTTGCATAGTTTATCTTGTTACCGTAGTTTATCTTGTTACCATAGTCTATCTTGTTATCTTAGTTTAACTTGCCTATCTTGTCATCATCCTTATGTTTACTTTCAGTTTATACATGTCATGTTACCTTTACTTGTTTCTATGCTGAAAGTCACTAGGACTTACTAGTCTGTATGACTGACCTGTTTTGTTTCGCCTCTTTTTCTTCCGTTTCCCCCCAGGTTCTCAAGGAGAAACACTACGATTTAGTTTGGACTTCTTTCTGCTTCAAGATTATCATATGTGGCTTGGACCTTTCTTGGCTATGGTTGCCTTACTGTTTTACTTGGGGAACGATTTATGACCATGGTTTTATGCTTCTTTACTATTGCAAGACAGATTTCGATGTAATGGATTTAATGGCATTTAGATGTAAAAAGGCTTTACAACTTTCTAGATTTTTAAAGCAATAAAATTTGGTTCTTCTTCCGCTGTTTTATATGTTCTGTCTTGTAATATTTCTGTGTATGTATACCTAGATAATGCTCCACCAAACCTAGTGCATTCCCTTTGTGAGTGACCCTAGAGGAGGTGGGGTGTTACATTTGGTATCAGAGCAGAAGGTTACCAGACTGGGCAAAAGTTTTTAAAACCTTTTGAAATCATTTTCAAAACCATTTACAAAGAAGCATTTTTCAAGAAAAGTTTTATTTTTAAACGCTATTCCCCAAAGGCCATTAGCATTATCCTTTGTCTCCTTGTTTGAATCCCTTTTCCTTTCTTTCCTCCATCTGTAGTCACATTAGTTCCATCGCTTTGAAGGGTTGCTGTGTGATGGAGGTAGTTCTCAAGAGACCTATTAACATGTTAAATAAGAGGGGATATGGGTGGTTAAGGCGAATGAGGCTCAGAACAAGAAGGTAGAAATGTTTCTATATGAAAGCCTAGTTTATCTTTCTATCCTGTCCGTACCCTTTTTGATTATGGTACATCGCATCCTTTTTATTTCTGCTTCGATAGTTGATTCTCAGCACCTTAGTACTAGCGTAGTAGAGGATCCCATTTTTTTTCTCTCAAATCCTGTTGGGCAATCAGCTCATTTATTCATGACTTGTTTGGATTTGAGAATGTTTATGCTAAGCATTGCTTATGTTTTTGGGCTACGGGTCAATTCTAGAGATGGAATGGTTATCCAGTACTGGTGCCATTCTTGAGTATGAAGAGAGGGTAGTTAGACTCTTGACTTGCCATGGTAATACCCTCGAAGTCTAGTTTAATCCTGAGGATTCTGCCATGCTTAGTTACCTAGAATCTCTTGATACATTTGTTGATCTTGAGTAGTGTTCACCACTAAGGTGGATGGTTCGTTTCTCTTAGGCATGAGTTATAGGAAATCACCTTAGTAAGTACATTTGGCAACATGGCTGACATCTGTTTATTTGCAAGAGATAATTCTTCTACCTGGAATACCCTATAGTGAGTAAACGAGATCCAGGATTCACTAGTGAATTTTGGAGTGCTTGCATGAAACCATGAGTACGTAGTTATGTTTGAGCCAAGTATACTAGAAGGAGGATAAGGGAAATTAGGACGAGAGGCAACAGTGAAATGAGTTCCAACTCATATTTTGGAAACAAGAATTAAGAAGTTACGAAATTATGAAGTTAAAGGCGGACAAAGCACAATGGAGTTAAGCTCAAGGAAATGCGACTTAGAAGATTGAAGACTAGATACGCACATCATATCTCTTTTTAAGAGTATATCCTCGATCCCTCTTTTCCTGTAGAGCTTACTTGCATGCTATCTTTATGTATATCCTCTCGGTCCTATTCTCAATCTTATTTCCGTTGCAAACCCCATAAGGAGTATGACTCATCTGGTTGTGATATATGTTGGGGTTTAAGGGTGTCCGTTGGGTTTCCTAGAATCATATATATTGGTTTTGGGCTAGTGTTTAGGGGAGTTTTTTTTCCAGCATATATGTGGGGAAGATTTCCAGTTTAGACATTGCCTAATGGGTACAAAGATTTTCTTTACTTGCTTCTATCATTCGGCTATACCTTTAGGTATGAACTAATGGATGTAAACATGTGTTTGAGACATGTTATGGTTGATGGTTGCAAGTGGTTGCTAGTTGTTGCTCGTGGATGCATGAACACACATTAGGCACTAGATCGGCTCAGTCACATCTCATATTGCATATGCATGGATGTTTATACTTGTACATGGATGAAATTGAATATGTTATCATGTGGATGTTGCATATGGATGGATGTTTGTGCACACATATAGTGTTTATGTGACTAGGACTATTTGCATACAAGTTGGATTCATGACACTAGACATATTTTGCATTAGGAAGATGAATCAGGCCTGATCATTTGCATTAGATAAGGAACATATACACACACTTTCTGCATATGATCATACAGCATTAGAAATCTCTTAAGGACAATGGATGCCTGTGATTGATAATTGAGTAGATGGATGATTGGATGGTAGGACACATTCTTCTTAACTTGAAGATTTCGGGGACGAAATCCTTCAAGGAGGGGAGAATGTAACAACCCGAATTATAATAACATGTTGAAACTAGAAATCAGGGTATAATTAAATTTAAAAATAAGAATCAAGGGAAACAGGTTGTGCAATTGCGTTCGTCTCGAAATTCTGCATGGAAACGAGTCCGAGTTTTCGAAAAACGGATTCCGTATGAGGGAGGTATGACCCTCCAAAGTTTCAGGAATTTTCAGAAACCAAAATAGCTCGAAATTCGAATTCAAACCCAGAAGCGGCCTGGGCGGGAAAATTTCCCGCCCAGGATCCAGGTCGACTGGGTGGTCGACTGGGTAGTCGACCTCTCCCTGACTAGGTCAACTGGGTAGTCGACCTCCCCCTGACCAGGTCGATTGGGTAGTCGACCTAGGGGTCGACCTGCCCGGAATTTTCAGATCCAAGGCTGAGTTCATTTCTGCGTATCTAGACCGATTTCTAGACCAAATTCGTGACTCTAAACCTATATAAACAGACCCTAGCCTCATTCTCTCTACACCATTTCATTCTATCCTTATGATACCTCTGTGAAAATCAAAATGATAATATTTAAATTAAAAGAGACTACTTCTTCTTCGTCAAGACAAAATCTAGGAATTGCAAATTGGGGGTTTTCAACTAGAACAAGACTAAACAAATAGAGATTCAACAACTGCAATAACCGTTTCCAGAATCAAATCTCTGCACTCTAATTCTCGATCCACGCTCTGTAAGTTCTAGTTACTTTGAGATTGAAACTTGTTAAATTTAATATGGACATGGAATAAAATGAAATTTGACATAAGCTTGATTATCTATTTGGATCTGTTTTTGTCTCTTCTTGAATCTATGATTTTGGGTTATTTCTTATCGATGGAATCATGCCCATTCATGATGTTGGACCTAGTTTATTATTCAAACGCTAGATTGTAAAATGAATTCTTGGATCTTGACTTGATGATAAGACTTGTTAATTCAGTTTTCACCCTATCCTCTCTTGAATCTTGAATTTGGGAATACTGCTATGAAATCAGTTTGGACTTATTCATGTAATCAATTGGAATTGGACCCATGTATCATAATTGATTTATACCTATTCTTGGACCTTGAGTTTTGGAATACTGCTATGAAAATTAACTTGAGCCTATTCATGTTGTAAATCAAATATTATCATGCCTATGGCATTGAAACTATTGTTAATGGCCAAAGACTATGCCCATGCCTATGACTAAGAACATAAGACTATTGCCAATGACTATGACAAGGACAATTGTGGCTAATTACCTATGACTCATGACTATGAATTGCTGCCTATGATTATGGACAGAAGACTATTGTCTATGACCATGACCTTGAAACTATTATAGTTAATTGCCTATGACTATTTAGGATAGTTGTCTAGAATTATTTTGGATAATTCATGACTATTGTGATTAATCGCTTATGATTCACTACGACTATGACTATTGTGGCCAATTGACTATTACAGTTGATTGTTCATAACACTATAATTGAAAACCATGTTGTACACCAAGACCATTGATCCATTATCCTTGTATTTTGCTTGTTTTGCATGCCTATTCTTTTATGTCAAATTTTATCATGACTATCACCTTATTATGCCAGATTTGAAAGCCTGTTATTCTCTATATGCCAGTGATGTTGTAACCAATTATCCCAAGCTATATCATGCCAGATTTATCACCTTGTGCTCGTTCTTTTACCTATTATAGTTGGGATGTTATTCCCTTTTATTTTGGACCTCGATCTACTTGTAATTTAGACCGATTTACGTTTACATGCGATGGGGATTTGAATTGGGTAGGTTAGGCAAACATGAATTGGTTATGAACATGAATCATGAACTTGATAATAGGCATAAGTGGAAACCCAAAAACTTGATCTGAGAACTTGACATGAAACTCGCTTAGAAACTTGACACGAACTTGACATGAAAATTGAACATGGGCATGACACTTAGAATTAACTTGAAAATGGCCAACTCGAGGTTGGGTTGAGTTTGCAGTGTAATCCTGCCCGGAGCCGCCCGGCAAATCCAGTTATTGCAAACAATAGGATCCAATATGGATAGTTGGTCATATCGTATTTGAAAACCCGAGGTCAGACTGAGTTGTGGTGTAATTCTGCCCGGAACCGCTCGGCATATCCGGTGACCACAACAACAGGTCTGATGTGAGAGGTTGGGTGCATTAATGAATTAATGCCACATGATAGGGTTAAGTCATGAACCGCTTGAATATACTTAACCAATTTGACACGATGATTTGATAGGGTTAAGTAATGAACCGCTTAAATATACTTAACCAATTTGACACGATGATTTGATAGGGTTAAGTCATGAACTGCTTGAATATACTTAACCAATTTGACATGATGAATTGATAGGGTTAAGTCATGAACCGCTTGAATATACTTAACCAGTTTGACACGATGATTTGATAGGGTTAAGTCATGAACCACTTGAATATACTTAACCAATTTGACACGATGATTTGATAGGGTTAAGTCATGAACCGCTTGAATATACTTAACCAACTTGACACGATGATTTGATAGGGTTAAGTCATGAACCGCTTAAATATACTTAACCAACTTGACACATGATTCGTAGGGCTAAGTCATGAACTTGAACGACAACACTTAGCCAATTTGACATGACACGTAGGCGGGTTAAGCCACGAACTTGAATGACAACACTTAACCAACTTAACATGCTAGACTGATGGGGTTAAGTCTCGAATTTAAATGACAACACTTAACCTACTGGACAGAAACCCTAGTTACGCGGTCCTTTTCAGTAGTAACCCACTAGATGTATCACGGTACCCTGGAACTAGGCAGGGTGGGGCACGGTTACTGGGCTGAATGTAAGCGACCAGAATGACGGCGGAGTTGGTGCGCCATTGTAGGTTCAAGCGGACTATGGTATTGCACATAGTCCGGAGTTGAAAAAGCAGGCATTGGGCACCTGTAGGTTTACACTGTGCGTGCTTGATTCGTGTCGGTGGTTGGCACCCTAGGGCTTGATACACCCTATGGTGGACCTAGCACAGGTGACTACATTTCATGATTGGGCCGTATGACACAGACACATGAACGAGCTAGGACTTGTAAGGAGCCGATCGATTAATAGTTCGTTACATGGAAAAAGGGTGTTGTTCATTAGGTAGCATAATCCCTAGTGGTCCTGGGTGGCATAAACCCTAATCGAATCTAGAAAACATTCAATAGGTAGCATAATCCCTAGTGGTCCTAAGTGGCATAAATCGTTGTTGAACACGCGATAGTTCATGATAAGGAAACCTAGCCAGAACAAGGGTGGCAGTCCAAACGATTTCAAGAATGGTGGCACTACGTTGAAGTAGTATAGAAATACGTGATGAAACCCGTACGATATACGGCAAGGGACTGTACATATACATGGAAAGGATGATACGGGTTTGGGTACTAGTACAGTTGGTACAGAGAATGTTAAACGTGCGATGCTATACGTAGTTTATCTGGTTTGCATAGTTTATCATGTTACCATAGTTTATCTTGTTACCATAGTTTATCCTGTTATCTTAGTTTAACTTGCCTATCTTGTCATCATCCTTATGTTTACTTTCAGTTTATACATGTCATGTTACCTTTACTTGTTTCAATGTTGAAAGTCACTAGGACTTACCAGTCTGTATGACTGACCCATTTTGTTTCGCCTCTTTTTCTTCCGTTTTCCCCTAGGTTCTCAGGGAGGAAACACTACGATTTAGTTCGGACTTTTTTCTGCTTCAAGATCATCATATATGGCTTGGACCTTTCTTGGCTATGGCTGCCTTACTGTTTTACTTCGGGAATGATTTATGACCATGGTTTTATGCTTCTTTACTATTGCAAGACAGATTTCGATGTAATGGATTTAATGGCATTTTGATGTAAAAAGGCTTTAGACCTTTCTAGATTTTTAAAGCAATAAAATTTGGTTCTTCTTCCGCTATTTTATATGTTCTGTCTTGTAATATTTCTGTGTATGTTTACTTAGATAATGCTCCACCAAAACTAGTGCATTCCCTTTGTGAGTGACCCTATCGGAGGTGGGATGTTACAAAAAGGGGTTAGAACATAAAGTTCTGTGTGACTGGAATATAGTGTTACATAATTTCTATACCCTATATTTTTAATAGTTTACATAAGTATGTCTACTAAGCACACAACAAACATCAAGTTTCAAACCAATGGCCAAGTCAATTGCTCATTAATGTTTTTTAGGTAAAGACCCAACGAGGTGGCATTCTCGGTCACTTATGGCCCTATTAAAGGTTGGTTCTTACAGTTTCTTATGACCATTGTAACAACCCGAATTTTAATAACATGTTGGAACTAGAAATCAGGGTATAATTAAATTTTAAAATGAGAATAATGGGAAATGGGTTACGCCATTGCGTTCATATCAAAATTTTACATGAAATAGAGTCCGAGTTTTCGAAAATCGGAGCCTGAATGACGAAGTTATGGCCTGTATAAGATTCAGCAGATTTTAGGCAGCACAGGACCAGGCAGGTCGACCTGGGAGTTGACTTGGGGGCCAGGTCAACCTACCCCGCAGGTCGACCATGTGGTCGACCTCCCCCCCCCCCCCCCTTACAGGTCGACCTAGTCGACCTGTTTTGACCCAGAACCATTTTTTTTGAAGCCTAAGACATGTTTTGATGGTCCAGATTGATTCTAGGGTTAATCTAAGGGCCTAAACTATTTGCTACACCTATAAAAACATCCTTAGACCTAACCTAATTCATATCAAATCATTCTTACACCATTATGCTGCTAAAATACCTCTTGAACCATGGCCGCCGTCTCCAAATCAAAGTACAAACATTCAAACTCAAATCAATTCAAAGAACAAGGCTTCTACAATGATTCAATACAATAAATCAACAACGCCGCGACATTTTTACAACAAATTCAGTTCTTAATTCATTTGCCATGCTCTGTAAGTTCTAGTTGTTTTTAGATTTAAACATTTAATTATAATATGGCCATGGAATAAAGTGTAATTGAATTTAAGTATGTTTATTTGATTCAGACCCATTCCTGTTGCTTCTTGAATCTTGGGTTCTTGAGACTTGTCTATCTTTATTCTCATGTCAAGTTCATGATCTATTCTGCCTGTTGTAAATCAATTTTCTTGATTCATGTTGAATTTATTATCCAATTGTAATCTTTATGCCCGTAATGATGTTTTTCTCTATGATCTTATTTTTATGCAAAATTCTATCTTCCCCTATTTATTTTCTTTTGATGAACCTTGGTCAATTTCGGACCTAGGCCTAAACCGTGGTTTGCGTACGATTGGGTACGGGGAAATATGGGAATGTTGTCGATATTGGATATATATGTTTGGTAAAATTGATGGCATAACATGAAATTGGAAATTTGGGGTATTGTCAATATAATTGAAATTGCAAGTTTGGCCATTGGCATAATTAAATTGGCATGAAGTGGGCATAATGAATTAGCATGTAAATCAAATCATGAGTTTGGGCCTATGTAAATTAAATCAAAAGATTAGGTTTATGCTTGGGCATAAGTAGAATTGGGACTTTGAACATAAAAGCAATTGTGAACTTGATAACTGGCATGAATACGAAGTTTGGTAACTGGCGTCAATTGAAATAAAAAGGATTATAGTTTGGTATAACTACATCATGAATCTTGATTTGGGTTTATTTGGATATGAAACTTGATACATGTAATCTTGGCTAGAACTTGATATGGGTAAAATGGCATAAACCTGGCGTACATGTAAATAGGCAAGAATTGGACGTATGTAAACTGACTAGAATTGGGTGTGTGTATATATATATATATATATATATATATATGTATGTATGTATAAATTGGCATGTAATTTTGGAACTTGGGCATATGTTTATTAATATGTAAAGTTGGGAATTTGAAACATGAAAATGACTGTGTATTGGATAATTGACTTGAACACGAACATAAACATTTCTATATGTTAAACACATGAACTGATATTGGGGTTTTGGGTGGAATACGGCCATTAATGAACCTTTGACACGAGCTTAGACTCAGTTTGTGGTGTAAATCTTCCCGGAAACACCCGGCAAATCCAGTAGCCACAAAGTGTCAGTCTAATGTGAGAGGTCAAAGGTCGAATTGTAGGTGTAACGATTTATGACACGAGGTTAGACTCGGTTTGTGGTGTAAATCTGCCCGGAACCGCCAGGCAAATCCAGTGGCCACAAGTGCACGGTCTAATGTGAGAGGTCATGATTTGTTCGTCATAATGAATGAATTAAGGAATATTAACCATAATAAGACGTGGGTATGGTTAGAGGGTTATGTGGGATGACATGGAAATTTGACATGTAAATGTAGACGTAACCGGTATGAGTTAAGAACATGTAAAACTTATAAATGTGGGCTTAACAAACATAACTGTTAATCAGACCAATGGGTGGATTAAGTAATATGACTAGACTAATGACACTTAACCAATATAACATGACACATGACAGGGTTAAGTCAACTTGAACATATAGATAATACTTAACCAGCTTAGCATGATATGTGGGCGGGTTAAGCCATGAATTACTTGAAATACTTAACCAATGCAATCTAAAAAATGGGAGGGTTAAGTTAAATGGGTTGGTTTAACTTGAATGGGTTGATAACACCCAACCGATATAACCTGATGTGTGTTAGGGTTAAGTAAATACACGAGGGTAACACTTAACCATTATAAAATGGCTAGTGGATGAGGTTGAGTTAACATACACTTAACCAATCTAACGTGAGGTGTGGTAAGGGTTAAGTTATCACAGGGGAGAACGCTTAACCGATATAACAAGACATGCGGTAGGGTTAAGTAACACAAGCGCGAACACTTAACCACGATATCATGATGGGGGGTGGGGTGAAGTTAAATAGATAACACTTAACCAACCTATAGGGTATACGAATAAGACCCTAGGAAAACCATAGTAGCGGGACCCGTTTCAGCAGTAACCCACATTAGGTATCAACGGTACCCTGAGCTAGGCAGGGTGGGGCACGATTACTAGGCTGATTGTATGCGGTCAAAACGGCGGCAAGGGATGCAGCGGTGCAGGTTCCGACGGATTACGGGCGTGCACGTATTCCGGAGTGGAAAATTTAGCCACTGGGCTTAAGTAGATATAAAGTTGTGCATCAAAAAGGGTGTTGGGGTTGCCATCCTAGGGATTGATACACCCTAAGGTGGGACCAGCACAGGTGTCTACGAGTTGGGGGCCGCAAGAACTAGGTCGAGTAGGAGCCGATCGATTAGGGTACTAAGGATAAATCTAACACATTTATGGCAATTAGGCTGGTTGAGATGAAAATCCTCATATTAGATGTAGTCCGGAAGGCTACCACAACTACGGGGTTGGGATAACCTTAGTATATACCAAATATGAAACGTTGTAAGTAAGAGCTGATCAATTAAGATAGCTGCGGTGGAGACATGAAATTGTCAATATGAGGTGGGACCCTCATCGTGGGATATGTACCTATAAAACTATCATGCGGGTTATGGGGGATCATTTATCTTGTAGTTATAACCAAGCAAACTAATTGGAACGCTAGTTAGGTGGTGCAAAGAATATAGAAATCAAGGAAAATAGGATAATGGTGAAGCTTAGAAATCTTGCGATGTTATAGAAACCTTGCGATGTGATACTTGGTAGGAACCTTGTGATGCTACTCTTGATAGGAAGTATGGGATGTTATACTTGATTCATCGTGCATGTAACTTACCTCGTCATCATGCTTATGTTTACTTTCAGTTTATTCGTGCCATATTATCTTTACCTATTTTTATGCTGAAAGTCACTAAGACTTACTCAGTCTTTATGACTGACCCAGTTTGTTTCGCCTCTTTTTCTTTCGCTTCCCCCCCCCCCCCCCGTCAGGTTCGTAGGGTGGGAATACAACTTAGTTCGGATCTTACCAAGCTCCAAGGCTCTTTCATGTACTACTTCGATTTCTCTTAGCTATGGCTTGCTTTGCTTTATTGGGGAATACTACAATTTATTTTTATGCTTCTTTGTTTTTGAGCAAGATAGATATTTTGGCTATGTAATTGGGTATTGGAAGTTGATGGGCTTTTATTGTAAACAATTATACTTCATAAATGATTTGAAGTACTTCTACTTTACTTTCCGTTGTTTTATATACGTCTGTCTTGTAATATTTCTGTTCTAGTACCCATAATGCTCCATTGAAGTTAAGGCATTCCCTTTGTGAGTGACCTTAACGGATGCGGGGTGTTACATTTGGTATCAGAGCAGAAGGTTACCAGACTGGGCAAAAGCTTTTAAAAACCTTCTGAAATTATTTTCAAAACTTTTACAAAGAAGCATTTTTCTAAAGAAAATATTTGTTTTACGAAAGGCATATTCCCCAAAGCCATATGCACTATCTTTTGATTCTCTCCTTGAGTCTCTTCTCTCTTTCTTTTTCACCATAGTTTGTAAGCATGCGACATATGTCGGAGGGCAAAGTAGTGTCCAACCTCCATTTGTAGCCGCAGTAGTTTTACTTGCGACTAATCTTATTTCAAGCTTTGTAGGGTTGTCGTGTGATGGAAGTAGCTTTCGAGAAACTTTTCAACAATCTATACAAGGATAGTAGGAATGAGGATAAAGAACACAAGTCTAAGGATGAGAAACTTGTTGATATGGCTTAATCCACGAAGAGGAAAAAGGTGAAAGGAAATAGGCCAAGTGAAAGAATAATAAAAACCCATGACAAGAGAGAATATCTTTAGTATGGTAAAAAGGGACATGTAGTTATGTATTAGAGGACAAGGAAAAGGGCAAAGGACAAGATCATCGAGAGGGCAATTGTATGCTCTCACTACTAGCATACCTAAGAAGAGGTGGTAACGTTTCTGTTAAAAGTTTAGCTTTTATTTTCTATCATACCATGGGAATCTTGTTCTTGTACATCGCATCCTTTTTAATTATGCTTCGATAGTTGAGTCTCTGCACCTTAGAACTAGCGTAGTAGAGGATCCCGTTTTTGTCTCAAATCCTGTTGGGGAATCGGCTCATTTATTCATGACTTGTTTGGATTTGAGAAAGTCTATGCTAAGTGTTGAAGTAAAGTTTATGTCTTTGGGCTATGGGTTGGTTCTAGGGATGGAGTGGTTATCTAGAAATGGTACCATTCTCAAGTATGAAAAGAGGATAGTTAGGCTCATGACTCGCCTCGTTAATGCCCTCGAAGTCTAGTGTAACCCTTAGGGTTCTGCCATGCTTAGTTACCTAGAAATTCTTGATACATTTATTGATCCGCTCGAGCAGTGTTCGCCACTAAGGCGGATGGTTCACCTCGCTTATGCACGAGTTATAGAAAATCACCTTAGTAAGTACACTTGGCAACATGGTTGGCATTTGTTTATTTTCAAGAGATAATTCATTGATGTGGAATACCTTCTAGTAAGTGCATGAGATCCGAGAATCACTAGTGAATTTTGGAGAGCTTGCATGGAACCATTAGTACGCAGTTATATTTGACTCGGGTATACTAGAAAGAGAATAAGTGAAAGTGGAACGAGAGGCAATAGTGGAATGAGTTCCAACTCATATTTTGGAACAAGAATTAAGAAGCTAAGAAGTTGTGAAGTTAAAAACGGTGAAAGCACAACGGAGCTAAGCTCAAGGAAATGCGACTCAGAAGATTGAAGACTAGATACGCGCATCATATCTCTTTTTAAGAGTATGTCCTTGATCCCTCTTTTCCTGTAGGGCTTATTTTAAGCATATCCTCTCGGTCCTATTCTCCATCCTATTTCTGTTGCAAACCCCATAGGGAGTATGACTCATCTATTAGTAATACACGTTGGGGCTTGAGGGTGTCCGTTGGGTTCACTAAATTTTTTGGGTTTTATAGGATATGGGTAGGTCTTAGGAAGGGATTTCTTGTGACCTAAAGGGAGTCCATCATGCTTAGTTTCCTAGAAACATATATATTGGTTGAGTATTTCTTTGGCTATCAGTCTGATGTTGATTTCGGTCTTCGGGGCTGGTGCTTAGGGAGTTCTTCTCAGTATATATGTGACGTAGATTTCCAGTTTTGACATTGCCTAATGGGCACAAAGTTTTTACTTGCTTCTATCATTCGACTATACCTTTAGGTAGAAACAATTGGGTGTAAACGTGTGTTTGAGACATGTTATGATTGATGGTTGCAAGTGGTTGCTCGTGGATGCATATACACGCACATTAGACACTAGATCGGCTCCGTCACCTTTCATACTGCATATGCATGAGTGTTTATACTTGTTGATGGATGAAATTGAATGTGTTATCATGTGGATGTTGCATATGGATGGATGTATGTGCACATATATAGTGTTTATGTGATTAGGGCTATTTGCATACATGTTGGACTCATGGCACTAAACATATTTTGCATTAGGAAGATCAATCAGGCCTGATCATTTGCATTAGATAAGAAACATATACACACAATTTCTGCATATGTTCATACAACATTAGGAATCTCTTAAGGACAATGGATGTCTGTAATTGATGATTGAGTAGATGGATGAATGGATGGTAGGACACATTCTTCTTAACTTAAAGATTTCGGGGACGAAATCCTTTAAGGAGGGGAGAATGTAACAACCCGAATTTTAATAACATGTTAAAACTAGAAATCAGGGTATAATTAAATTTTAAAATGAGAATCATGGGAAACGGGTTACGCCATTATGTTCGTCTCGAAATTTTACATGAAATAGAGTCTGAGTTTTCGAGAATTGGAGTCCGAATGAAGAAGTTATGGCCTGTAGAAGATTCAGCAGATTTTAGGAAGCACAGGACCAGGCAGGTCGACCTGGGGGTCGACCTGGAGGCCAAGTCGACCTACCCCCCAGGTCGACCATGTGGTCGACCTCCCCCCCTTACAGGTCGACCTGGTCGGCCTGTTTTGACCCAGAACCCATTTTTTTTGAAGCCTGAGACATGTTTTGATGGTCTAGATTGATTCTAGGGTTAATCTAAGGGCCTAAACTAGTTACTACACTATAAAAACACCCTTAGACATAACCTAATTCCTATCAAATCATTCTTACACCATTATGCTGCTAAAATACCTCTTAAACCATGGCCTCTTTCTCCAAATCAAAGTACAAACATTCAAACTCAAATCAATTCAAAGAACAAGGCTTCTACAATGATTCAAGACAATAAATCAACAACGCCGCGGCATTTTTACAGCAAATTCAGTTCTTAATTCATTTGTCATGCTCTGTAAGTTCTAGTTGTTTTTAGATTTAAACATTTAATTATAATATGGCCATGGAATAAAGTGGAATTGAATTTAAGTATGTTTATTTGATTCAGACCTATTCCTGTTGCTTCTTGAATCTTGGGTTCTTGAGACTTGTCTATCTTTATTCTCATGTCAAGTTCATGATCTATTCAGCCTGTTGTAAATCAATTTTCTTGATTCATGTTGAATTTATTATCCAGTTGTAATCTTCATGCCTGTAATGATGTTTTTCTCTCTGATCTTATTTTTATGCAAAATTTTATCTTCCCCTATTTATTTTCTTTTGATGAACCTTGGTCAATTTCGGACCTAGGCCTAAACCGCGGTTTGCGTACGATTGGATACGGGGAAATATGTGAATGTTGTCTATATTGGATATATATGTTTGGTAAAATTGATGGCATAACATGAAATTGGAAATTTGGGGTATTGTCAATATAATTGAAATTGCAAGTTTGGTCATTGGCATAATTAAATTGGCATGAAGTGGGCATAATGAATTAGCATGTAAATCAAATCATGAGTTCGGACCTATGTAAATTAAATCAAAAGATTAGGTTTATGCTTGGGCATAAGTAGAATTGGGACTTTGAACGTAAAAGCAATTGTAAACTTGATAATTGGCATAAATATGAATTTGGGTAACTGGCGTGTATTGAAATAAAAAGGATTATAGTTTGGGATAACTACATCATGAATTTTGATTTGGGTTTATTTGGACATGAAACTTGATACATGTAATCTTGGCTACAACTTGATGTGGGTAAAATGGCATAAACTTGGCATGCATGTAAATAGGCAAGAATTGGACGTATGTACACTGACTAGAATTGGGTGTGTGTGTGTATATATATATATATATATATATATATATATATATAAATTGGCATGTAATTTCGGAACTTGGGCATATGTTTATTAATATGTAAAGTTAGGAATTTGAAACATGAAAATGACTGTGTATTGGATAATTGACTTGAACACGAACATGAACATTTCTATATGTTAAAAACATGAACTGATATTGGGGTTTTGGGTGGAATACGACCATTAATGAATCTTTAACATGAGGTTCGACTTAGTTTGTGGTGTAAATCTGCCCGGAACCGCCCGGCAAATCCAGTAGTCACAAAGTGTCAGTCTAATGTGAGAGAGGTCAAAGGTCGAATTGAAGGCGTAACGATTTTTGACACGAGGTTAGACTTGGTTTGTGGTGAAAATCTGCCCGGAACCGCCCAGCAAATCCAGTGGCCACAAAGTGCACGGTCTAATGTGAGAGGTCATGATTCGTTCGTCATAATGAATGAATTATGAAATATTAACCATAATAAGACGTGTGCGTGGTTAGAGGGTTATGTGGGATGACATGGAAATTTGACATGTAAATGTGGACCTAACCGGTATGAGTTAAGAACATGTAAAACTTATAAATGTGGGCTTAACAAACATAACTGTTAATCAAACCAATGGGTGGGTTAAGTAATATGACTAGGCTAATGACACTTAACCAATATAACATGACACGTGACAGGGTTAAGTCAACTTGAACATATAGATAATACTTAACCAACTTAGCATGATACGTGGGCGGGTTAAGCCATGAATTACTTGAAATACTTAACCAATGCAATCTGACAAATGGGAGGGTTAAGTTAAATGGGTTGGTTTAACTTGAATGGGTTGATAACACCCAACCGATATAACCTGATGTGTGGTAGGCTTAAGTAAATACACGAGGGTAACACTTAACCATTATAAAATGGCTAGTGGACGAGGTTGAGTTAACATACACTTAACCAATCTAACGTGAGGTGTGGTAAGGGTTAAGTTAACACAGGGGAGAACGCTTAACCGATAAAAAAAGACATGCGGTAGGGTTAAGTAACACAAGAGAGAACACTTAACGACGATATCATGATGGGGGGTGGGGTTAAGTTAAACAGATAACACTTAACCAACCTATGGGGTATATGAATAAGACCCTAGGAAAACCCTAGTAGTGGGACCCGTTTCAGCAGTAACCCACATTAGGTATCAACGGTACCCTGAGCTAGGCAGGGTGGGGCACGATTACTGGGCTGATTGTAAGCGGTCAAAACGGCGGTAGGGGATGCAGCGGTGCAGGTTCCGACGGATTACGGGCGTGCACGTATTCCGGGGTGGAAATTTTTGCCACTGGGCATAAGTAGATATAAAGCTGTGCATCAAAAAGGGTGTCGGGGTTGCCATCCAAGGGATTGATACACCCTAGGGTAGGACCAGCACAGGTATCTACGAGTAGGGGGCCGCAAGAACTAGGTCGAGTAGGAGCCGATCGATTAGGGTAGTAAGGATACATCTAACATATTTATGGCAATTGGGCTGGTTGAGATGAAAATCCTCATATTAGATGTAGTCCTGAAGGCTACCACAACTACGGGGTTGGGATAACCTTAGTATATAGCACATATGAAACGTTGTAAGTAAGAGCCGATCAATTAAGATAGGTGCGGTGGGGACATGAAACTGTCAATATGCGGTGGGACCCTCATTGTGGGATATGTACCTATAAAACCATCATGCGGGTTATGGGGGATCATTTATCTTGTAGTTATAACCAAGCAAACTAATTGGAACGCTAGTTAGGTGGTGCAGAGAATATAGAAAATCAAGGAAAATAGGATAATGGTGAAGCTTAGAAATCTGCGATGTTATAGAAACCTTGCGATGTGATACTTGGTAGGAACCTTGTGATGCTACTCTTGATAGGAAGTATGGGATGTTATTCTTGATTCATCGTGCCTGTGACTTACCTCGTCATCATGCTTATGTTTACTTTCAGTTTATTCATGTCATATTATCTTTACCTGCTTTTATGCTGAAAGTCACTAGGACTTACTCAGTCTTTATGACTGACCCAGTTTGTTTCGCCTCTTTTTCTTTCGCTTCCCCCCTGGTACGTAGGGTGGGAATACAGCTTAGTTCGGATCTTACAAAGCTCCAAGGCTCTTTCATGTACTGCTTGGATTTCTCTTAGCTATGGCTTGCTTTGCTTTATTGGGGAATACCACAATTTATTTTTATGCTTCTTTGTTTTTGAGCAAGACAGATATTTTGGCTATGTAATTGAGTATTGGAAGTTGATGGGCTTTTATTATAAACAATTATACTTCATAAATGATTTGAAGTACTTCTACTTTACTTTCCGCTGTTTTATATACGTCTGTCTTGTAATATTTCAATTCTAGTACCCATAATGCTCCATTGAAGTTAAGGCATTCCCTTTGTGAGTGACCTTAACAGATGTGGGGTGTTACAACCACTAGCACTTTAAGAACACCATCCTAATACGTTAATGTTCTTAATTCTATTCTCTCATTCATAATATGAGAAGTAGTACTGTGAACGTTACTATTTAACCGATATTACCCGGTAGGACACCTATGTCACTTAAGACTTCCCTTAGACAGTTTTTGTGCATGCAACGGCCACATATCCTTAAATTACCATTTTGTCCCTAATTAAGCCCTTATAAGCTCCCAAAGGAAGTAGACATCCCATGAACTACCCTATTCCATTAACCGTTTTGTGCCTAACCACTTTTAAGGAAGGAGGACCCAAAGACTTACCTTAATACTAATAATGGTGGATCTTATGACTTCGGTTCCTCACCAAGGAATAGATCTTCTGAGGGATCTTAGTCCAAACCACATAGACCTAAATTAGATAAAAAGATGATCCAACCTCTTAAGACCTTCTTAAGGCGTAGTAAACCTATTTGTTTTAACACATGAAACATATATATATATATATATATGTATGTATGTGTATGTATGAATATATAGCTATATATATGCACACACTAGACCTCTGACATTAAGCCTTATACTTGTAGAAGCTGGATATGCGGGTCGGTTCTGGGTAGGCATCTACTACAAATCGGTTTAACCTTGTGTCTAGTGTACTAAGTTTATGAATGACCCATGGCACCTAGACATCTCACAATATTTGGCCCCACTTGTGGTTGTTGGATATGTCGGTCGGTTCCGGGCAGGGTTCTATCACAAGTGGTGACTAACCTCGTGTCTATGTGTCATTTATTGATATATATATAAGCCATTCTAAATATACGCATGCACGCTCAAGCAAACAAATATATATATTTATATTTGTTAAGGGGACATTTCATATTCAAACTCTAATCTAAACGTATTTATTACGCTAAGGTAACGTTAATTACATTAATTACATTTAAATAAATAATATAATAATAACGCCTAATTAATGTATCATTCGTATAAATGAGGAAATGTTCTAATGGGAATGGTAATTGTCATTTGTACAAATTAAGGCATACAAGTTTTGGTTTTTCCAAATTTTACCGCTACAACATAATATGATGGCATAATGAAAAATATAGCAATTGGCAGTAATGGAAAAGATACATATACATAACAATTACAACTTGTATCCTAGGCATGTAGAAAAGGATTCAATATTAAATTAAAAGTAAAGTATTTCATACATTCACACTTGTATGTTTACAATCTATATTTCACCCAATCCACCCTTTTTTGTGGTATTATACACCCAAAAATGTTCCCATTGACTTATTCCAATTTATGAATGTGTTTACACCCAAATTAGGATCCAAACCCAAATCAACTATGAATTCAAATCCTAATCTTGTTAGGCTTAAATCAAATGAAATGACGATGAATTGCGTAAAATACAAAAAATAATACAACACTCATGCTTACCCTTACTTCAATACAACATCAACAATTCCACAAAACTAATACAACATGACAATTTCCTACGTGGTTACAAAGTAGCATATTAGGGGATTTTTCATGTTATATTATCGCATATACAAATCTTCAAAGGCATAACAATTCATATAGAAAACTGTTAATAATATGAATATACCTTTAAGAAAAACTAGATTCCACTCACTAATTAGGTGGAGATGCGGTTGAAATTAAAGACCTGCAATGGTTCTCAACGTTCAAGCGAGCTTTGATTGATCTCCTAACAACATACATATAAGAAACATATAATTAGATTCTTATATATATTGTTTATGCTAAATTCCAAATTCCTAAACTTATATAAATTGAAATAAAGGGATGTAGAATGGAGGGAGGGAGATAGAAGAAACCTTCACCCTTTTTTCCCTTTTATTTTTCTATGGAATTCAATAGCATGGAGGCAGCGATTTAGAATAATTAGGGTTTCAAGTGTGGAGTTTGAGAAGTTATTTATACTTGCTCGTGTCAGCCTGAGTCGTAGGATTAATAAAATTTAATCCTAGCCTTCCCTATAAACACAGCCTCTCAGAAAACCCTAATCACATAGCCTCATTGGGTTGTTCCATCCGTCAGTGGGGTTGACCCCTAGTGGTCGACCGCCGGTCGACACCCCTAAGGGGGGGCGGTCAACCCCTTCAGGCAGGAATGCCCAATTTGGCTTGTTTGCAGAGCTGCTTATTTATTTATTACGTTCTTAATTTGCTTCATTCTTTTCCATATATTCAATGTACGATGTCCCCTAAACATTATCTCCAATTTTGAATTTCCTTCCTTTTATTTTAAATTGTTAATTGGACAATATATATAATATTTACACAACTCTCTCTCTCTATATATATATATATATATGTGTGTGTGTGTGTGTGTGTGTGTGTGTGTGTGTGTGTGTGTGTGTTCAGCTTACACTGTCCAAATTCTTTTGTTCATAACTTCTTCATACGTTAACCGTTTTCAGCATATTATATACGAAAATGATTCAGAGTTTCGCCATGAATCCAAATAGAAGAGTTTTGTAACCAAATTCCTAAAGCTGCAAAATATCATTTTCCAGCCATGTCATTTAATTACTTATTTTTAATTATCTAATCGTTTATTAATACTTATGAATTTTATGGGATGTTACATTCCCCCTTTAAATAGATTTCGTCCTGAAATCTGTTTAAAGGACAAAAAATACAACTCGCACGAAACACCCATGTTGTTTATAATTCATCCATAAACATCCATGACTCGTAGTGATTATGAACTGCAGACCCACTAAAGTGAGCTCTACCCTAGCATGTAGGTGTAATAATTGATGCAACATGTATGCAAACAACCTAAATATGCATATATTTCTATATGAGTGCTTGGTGCAATGGTGTTACATCCATTCCCTAACATCTAATCTGGCAATCACGTTGCATCGATAAACAGAAATTTGAGGAAAATTTTAACCGTGAAAAGCTCTGGGTGGGTCATTCTCATCTTATTCTCGGTTTCCCATGTGCTTTCCTCAAGGTCATTCCCTGATTGTACTCAGATGAGGAAAACGGTTTTATTGCGGAGCCTCTTGATTCCATGCTCTACAATCCTTGTAGTGGCAAAATCTAACTCGAGTTTCTCTATGTCCCCAATTTCATCAACCTCGAGTTTGATAGCAGAATCATTAAGGCATTTCCTTATATGAGATACATGGAAGACATTATGGATTCCCGATAGACGTTCTGGGGAATCCACTTGACAGGCCAAAGATCCTATATTCTCGATGACAATAAAAGGCCCAATAAATCTGGGAGCCAACTTCCAGTCTTTCCAAACTGAACGGTCTTCTTAAGAGGGGATACTTTCACGAATACCACATCTCCGACATTAAATTCTAGTTCTTTCCTTCATTTATCGACATACGATTTCGGATAGACTTGGGCTGCCTTCATTCTCTATCTAATCGAAAATATCTTTTCCGTGGATTCACGGATGAAGTCAGGTCCAAGTACAACCTTGTCGGTAGTTTCTCACCAACAAGTTGGCGATTTGCATGGCCTTCTGTGCTGCGCTTCGAAAGGGGCCATACAAATCGTCGCTTGAAGACTAGTATTATACGTGAATTCTATAAGCGGTAGCCGCTGCTCCCAAACTCCTCCAAAGTCAATGATACAAGCTTTAAGCAGGTCTCCTAAGATTCTGTTTACCCTCTCTGTTTGTCCGTCAGTCTGCGGATGATAAACCATGCTTAAGTTAAGGGCCATCCCCAAAGCTGCTTGTAGGCTTCTCCAAAATTCACTTGTGAACAAGGGATCTCTATCACTCACGACACTTGATGGGATACATGATGTCTGACAATCCCTTTGACATATAATTGGGCTAACGAGGCTGCAGCCCTTGTCTTCTTAACTAGTATAAAATGGGCGCTTTTGGTTAAACGATCTACCACAACCCAAATGACCTCATTCCCATTTTGGCTTCTAGGAAGTCTATCTATAAAGTCCATGGAAATATGTTCCCACTTCCACGTGGGGAGCTTTAAAGGTAACACCAATCCTCTGGGCTTCCCTTGCACCGCCTTGACTTTTTGGCATGTTAAACATTTGCCTACGAACTCGGCTACATCTCTCTTCATTCCTTCCCTGGAGATTTCTCTTCATATCCTTTTACATTTTTTTGACATGTAAAATTGTCACACGCTAACACCCAATATGTATGTGTGAACAATTATCCAAATAAGCAGTAAATAAAGTGAATGCGGGGAGACACAACTTTTATAGTGGTTCGGCACTAGCGCCTACGTCCACTTTATAATATTCATTCATCATTCCTTTTGTCGATTACAAAGTTGTACAAGTTCAGACAATAGCTAAGTACAAAGTGTTACAATAGAATAGCAAAATATATGCTTGGTCTACACTTTGACTAAATCCTCTTAACTCTTTATCAATGTCTTCTGCACTTCGGCCTCTTTCCCTTAGGGTAGGTCTAATTATCATAGCTCCAAGAAAACCATAGGAAGTGGTTGGTGAGGGTTGCAAATTAAAATTTGCGAGGAACTCTAACTGTTTCCATTCTAATATCGCATTCAATGTAGCATGTTTCCTACTTAAAGTATCCACCACAACATTCCCTTTACCTAAGGTATACTCAATCGTAAAGTCAAATGAGGCAATATATTCAATCCATCTTTGTTGTCTCATGTTTAAGTCACGTTGAGAAAATAAATACTGAAGCGATTTATGGTTGGTAAACAATTCGAACTTCTCACCTAAGAGATAATGCCTCCACATCGTAAGGGCGAACACTACTGCGGCTAACTCAAGGTCATGCACTGGATATCTTTTCTGTGAATCCTCCTTTTGGCATAAGACTGCTCCTAAACCGGTCCCAAATGCGCTAGTGTAAACGATGAAAATTTTGAACCGTTGGGTATAATTAGGACAGGTGCGCTAGTTAATGCTTCCTTTAATTTCGTAAGGCTATATCACTTTTATTACTACAAGTGAATACCAAATTCTTCCTCGTTAAGTGGGTTAATAGAGTAGCAATCTTTGCGAAATCTTTAATGAATTTCCTATAAGACCCGGCAAATCCAAGGAAACTTCATATCTCTGTAGCATTTCGAGGTATCCTCCATTCCTTGATTGCCTCGATCTTTGTGCGGTCTACGGCTAAGCCTTCACATGACACAATATGTCCTAAAAAAATTACTTCTTCCCTCTAGAAATGGCACTTCGAGAATTTTGTTTTCAGTTGGTTATTTCTTAATATCCCTAACACTCGCCTTAAGTGTTTTACATGCTCTTCACGGTCTTTTGAGAATATAATGATATCATCTATAAAGACTACCACAATTTTATTTAGAATTCCCCTAAACTCTACTCATGAGGTCTGCCAAGAAGGCGGGTGCAATCGTTAATCTAAAGGGCATAATTTCCCATTGGAACAATCCATCTGGCCTCCTAAACGCAGTTTTGTCCTTGTTTTCCTCCGCCAACTGGTGACATCTAGTAGCAAGGTCTAGCTGGGAAAATACACAGGCTCCTTCCAAGTGGTCAAAAAGATCATTAATTCTTGGTAAAGGGTACCTGTTCTTTTTGGTCAATTTGTTAAGTTCTATATAGTCCACACAAAGTCTCAAAGATCCATCTGCTTTGTGGCAAATACAACATGTGCACCCCATTCTGAGGTACTTCGACGAATAAAACCTTTTTGTAACAACTCTGAGATCTGCTTATCTAACTCCCTTCTTTCCTAGGTCCCATATGCTTCAAAGGCAGTGCTACAGGTCTAGCTCCTTCTCTAGGTCAATGTGAAAGGAGATTCCTCTGTGGGGCATAAGTCCCGTGACTTCCTCAAAACGTCCAAGAACTCACAAACTATAGGGACATAATATGGTCCTTCATAACTAGGAGACAAGGAATATAAGAAGGCTATGTCCTTGTTTCTAACATCACAAGGAATATTTAGGTTGCGTCCTCCTCGGCTCCTACGACGAACAAGTCTCTTATCGCAATCTAGGATGGTGCATAAGACGATAGCCAGTCCATACCTAAGATAAGGTCATACCCCATAAAATCCAACGCATACGCTTCGCAATGGAACTCGACATTGTCGAACTCCAGTACTGGGTCTTTACACAACAAATCAAGATACTTAGATCCTCCGATAGGGTTGGCCACCTCAATCAGACTACCCGAGATATATAGGGAAAGGTTTAACATATTTATTAATCACTTGGAGATAATAGAATGGGTCGCTCCAAAATCAAACAAGGTGTATGTTGAATTTCCTAAAATAGAGATTATGCCTTCAAGTGTGGGCTACCCTTGGTCTCTTGGGGTCGGCTTTGAATTAGGGTTGCTTCAATCGCATAGTTCTGGCCACTTTTGGTAGCTTTGGGCAGAATCTGGACATGTTTCCTTCTTCGTGGCAGTCGTAACATTTTCACTTGAACTCCTTCTTTGCCAGTGAGACCCTACAATCCTTGGCCTCATGGCGGTTGCACCGCATGCAAGTCTTTGCGTCCTTTTTGAAGTTCTTCTTCTGTTTTTTCCACTATTCTTTCTACTTGTTTTTGTTGAAGCTTTCTCCTTTCTCACCCTCCTTATCCTTCTTGGAGCTTTCAGCCATGCAAAGGGTAGTTGTCTCAACTAGAGTCTCAAAAGTCGCCCCAAATGCTAACTAGGCTAATAAGGTTTCCTTCAACGGGGAGTTCAGTCCTTTCACAAACCTAAGGGATTTGTTTAAGGGGGTGTCTACCAAACTTACATAACTCAGTTAGTTTTGTTACGTATTCTTGTAGACTCAAGTTTACTTGCTTGAGGTGGATGAATTCCTCTAGTTGAATAGTAATTTCTGCCCGTGGAAAAAATTTCGCTTCAAAACGGGTCTTCAACTCGGCCCTTGTGAAGATCCATCCCTTGTTCTTTATTGATATTAAGTTCCACCACTCTAGGCCTTCATCCTTCAAATTCCAGGCCGCTATCCTTCTTATTTCATCAGGCTAGGAAGTAGCCTCAAAGAATCTTTCACAGTCCATAACCCAAGATTGGGCACTAAAAAAGCCTTCTTTTCCAAAAAACGATTTCCCTCCAAAATTCGTAAAGACCTTACAAAAGCGAGAAAAATTAAAGGCCACATCAGCGGAAGGAGAGGCAGGAGCTGCGGGAGCCATCGGGGCAGGATTAGCTACAGAGACCTACTTCATAGTACAGAGGTACTGCTGGAACCATTCTGGCAAGCAGTGGGGTCTTGCCTGGTTGCCCTGCTCATTTGGATTTTCAGCCATTCTACTATCTGAAAAGAAAAGGAAGAACCCCTTAGTGGATACTCCTGAGATAGTATTTAAGCTAAAAAAGGAATAAATGATTGGGTGCCTAGTATAAATGCGTATGCTTATTGGGGTAAACAAATTGTATATATATAGTTTCAAAAATCATTTTCAAATCAGAAATATGCCTCTCATACATATATTTCCCTTATAATCGGGTAACCTATGCTCTGATACCAAATGTAACAACCCGCCCGGAATGGGCCTAAATTTCGACCCAAAAAAGGCCCATCAAAACTTAGAGCCATTCTAAACGGGTCGTTTGTTCCTATAAGGATTACATTTGGGTAGATAACAAGAACGTATACTTTGAATGGAAATCTCACACAGTAGAAAGAGAAAATATAATATTCAAATAAAATGTACCATATTTCAAAAATCACAAAAATACATAATTGCTATTACATTTATTCAACAGGTACATCATTTAGTTCAATCTCATAAGATTCCAAAAGAAGCAAAGCAATAACAGCTAATAATATCATAATAACTTCGTCTTTTCCTCGCTTTAATCATGACTTCATCTACGGCTTTACCCCATCCATTGACTTATAGGATGTTAAAGAGAGGGGGTCAGAACATAAAGTTCTGTGTGACTGGAATATAGTGTTACTTAATGTCCATATGCTATACTTTTAGCATGTTACATATGTTAAGGTATGTCTATGCAGCACACAACAAACATCAAGTTTATAGCCAATGGGGTGGATATCCAAATCAATCGCCCAATAGTGTTTTTAGGGTAAAGACCCAATGAGGTGGCATTCTCGCTCACTTATTGCCCTATTAAAGGTGGATTCTTACAATCTCTTATGACCCTGAGGCGGACCCCTTGCCCTTTAAAAACCCTATTCTAATACATTAACATTCTTTAAGTATATTCTCTCAATTGTAATACGAGAAGTAGTATTGTGAACATTACTACTTAACTAATATTACCCGGTAAGACACCTATGTCGCTTAAGACTTCCCTTAGACAGTTGGTGGGCATGCAATGGTCACATATCCTTCAATTACCGGTCTGTCCCTAGTTGAGCCCTTACAAGCTCCTAGAGGAAGTGGACATCCCTATGAACTACCCAACTCTGTTAACTGTTTTATGCCTAACCACTTTTAAGAAAGGAGGACCCAAAGACTTACCTTAATACTAATAAGGGTGGTTCCCATGACTTGGGTTCCTCTCAAAGGAATAGATCTTCGAAGGGATCCTAGTCCTAACCACTTAAGACTCAAATTAGATAAAAAGGTGAGTCAGCCACTTAAGACCTTCTTTAGGCGTAGTAAGCCTATTTTGTTTCACACATCAAGTTATATATATATATATATATATATATATATATATATATATATATAAACATACACACACTATACCTCTCACATTAAACCATATTCTTGTAGATGTTAGATATTCCGGTCGGTTACGGGCAGGCTTCTACTACAAGTTGGTTTAACCTCGTTTCTAGTGTACTAAGTTTATGAATGGCCCGTGGTACCTAGACATCTCACATTAGTTCAGCCCACTGCTAATTGCTGGATATGATGGTCGGTTCCGGGCAGGCTTTTACAACAAATGGCAACTAACCCCATATCTATGTGTCATTTATATATATATATATATATATATATATATATATATATATATATATATATATATATTTAAGCCATTCTAAATATATGCACACACAAGTAAACAAATATATATTTATATTTGTTAAAGGGGCATTTCAAATTCAAACTCTAACCAAAACATATTTACTATGCTAAGGTAACGTTAACCACGTTTAAATAAATAATATAGTAATAGTGCCTAATTAACGTAACATTCGTACAAATGTGGAAACGTTCTAATCGGAATGGCAATTGTCATTTATCCAAATTAAGGCATACAGGTTTTGATTTTTCCATATTTTACGCTACAACATAACATGATGGCATAATGAACATATAGCAATTAGCAGTAATGGAAAACATACACGTACATAACAATTACAACTTGTATCCTAGGCATGTAAAAAAGGTTGCAATATTAAATTAAAAGTAGAGTATTTCATACATTCAAACTTGTATGTTTACAATCTATATTTCACTCAATCCACCATTTCTTCTGGTGTTATATACCCAAAAATGTTCGCGTTTGACCTTTTCCAATTTATGAATGCACTACAAGAAAACACTGCATAGCAGAAAAATCCGTCGCTAAACCCTCGCTAAAGGCCTGTTAACGACGGATTTGCAGAAGAATACGGCTGTCACTAAAAAACACATCGGTATTTTAGACACAATTTTGCGATGGAAATTAACGTCGATTCTCCGTCACTTCACCATCATTTTCTGATATATTATCATTTCATTTTAAAATATTTCACCGACGTTTTACCGACGGATATATGTAACATAATAAAATCAGTAAATATTTTTCCATCGCTATATGCATGCTATTTAACGAGGGATTACCGGCGGAAATATATAGCAAACGTTTTACATTTCAGTTATCCGTCGGTAAATCCTAGCTATATAGCAACGGATTACCAACGAAAATATATATCAAACATTTTGCAGCATTTCTAACCATTAATCTAGACATCAAATACATTCATTTCAACAATATTCAACATTCAATACTCATCGAGCAATGAAACATATATACATATATATCAACTAGAAAAATTATTGTCATAAAACATTATATAACAATAAAAAATGGTACAATAATTGATAAAATATTCACATAACACCCAACATTCGTAACATTATCCGATACAACTCCGATACAACTAAAAACTACTGTCACATAAACAAAAATCTAAACCAAAATTATGTTTACATATTTGATGGATCTATGCATCATGATGTCTAAAGTTCAAAAAAAAAAGAACTTGCACATATGTATGTATGTATGTGTGTGTGTGTGTGTGTGTATATATATATATATATATATATATATATATATATATATCATTTTCTGCATGGATCTATGTCGATAAGGCTCAAATGCTTGTCCTCCAATTTGCCCCTTGATCTTGGAACTGTAAGTCTGTAACATAATACCAAAATAAGTTTTAGAAATAAAAAGTAGTCAACTATACATAACAAGCACATTTATCATTATAACTGCTAGCAACCATTCACAAATAATTCCAAAATACAATCTATAATCCAAGTTTGAAGAAGCCTAGCTAAATAACTTGAAATTCAAATACACTCACCCATATCTCGAGTACCTTCCCACGGTGCACCAATAATTACTTCATCAACATATCGACATGCAAGCACGCTCAAGTTACGCTCATGTAAGTTCATAATAGAACGAGATCCTTTCAGTTGACTGCAAGACAGTGGCAAAGGAAATGAGTACTTGATTTGCTCAATGAATATATCCTCTAAGCTCAATATATATGTGTGTGTGTGTTACTAATGACAAGCACTAAAGGGAAAGGATCAGAACTTCGAGTACAACAAATAATGTCAAATAGAAAGATAGCACAAATGGAAAGGTTCAATGGTTCATGTAAAAGCTCCTGATATTACTTACTCAACGAAGGTCATACTTCATGATAATAATCATTGTACATACGTAATCATACACAATTTTCTAAACATACCTCACGGGCTATTTTAGCTCACTGTCTGCCAAGTTGAATGAATAATTAAATGGATTTTTACCTAAGTATTAAAATCCAAGCCTATAAGTATATATTAGTAATATCAATTTGAGCCAAGGAGATAAGGAACGTATCAATTTCCACTAATCGCAAAGTATTGACAAATGAATCCATTCCATGGTAATATGACATCTACATACATTCTAGAATTTCACCCGAGAAATGGCCATAGTTTTTACAGTGAAAATATCATAAGCTACAGCAAACATGATGCTAAAATACTGAAGTATTCCATCAATGGACATGAACCACATAAACATAAGTCACTACTAGTCAACTTATACACATCTACATTTGCTACCAATCAACCTATATTGTTAGTTCTCAATTAATAATCTAAGAATATACAAGTCAAGTAAAATAAAATATTGGTTTACAGATCATGATTCAAAGGAGAAAAAATTAACATGTCAAATTATCCATTGACAAATCCAAGTCATCTTCAGAATTATGCTACAAATTCATGCACAAAATGCTCTTTTACATGTCCAAAATTTACATTTCCTAACTGTTAGTTTATATTATAAGACAAAAATTTCATCTTAACCAACCAAGGAACAGTTATTTTTAACATTTCGACGAAATATTAAGTGCAAACAAACCATCAGGGACCATGAAAGAAACTAAAAATGGAACTAGTACAGAATATGTAAACAATCAAGTACCTCAACATGTCCAGTGTGAAAGAGATCAAAGACACCATTAATATACACCACTCGCGAATTCGGTCCAGGTGCCTAAGAAACATGAAAATTAACAGTTGAAAATAAAGTGTTATATTACTGCAATTAATTAGGGAAGTAGAATAGTTCAAATGGAAAATCTTAAGCACGTTTAATCATTCATATAACAACTAAATAAAACTGAACATATCTAGGTTGCAGTAAGTAAAACAGCCATTAAAATATGGTGAGCTTGTTTTTCTTTTCTCTTTTTGGCTGAGCAGGTATGAGTTTCATATTTTTGTGAAACTTGTCATCATGCGATAGCCTATTGCGAATGTGAGGGGGAAAGAAATAACCTTTTGTTAAGACAGTGGAAGTGTAAAGGAAATCAATGAAATCTGCAATTTAGAACTTGAGTGGCATCAGCATACATGGTATTCTTCACGCTGAGGATACTGAAACATGCACTGTATTGGTAGAATCATATATCCTTAATTCCAGTTTTTACTCTGTTTAAATGAAGAAACAATTGTGGAAAAAATGAGCATTTACCTTTGACAAAAATACTGATAATAATGAAGCCAACATATAATCTTTGAAGTGATTTTGAATAACAGAGAAGACCGTACTATCTAAAAAAGAATATAAATTTATAAAATCCAGCATAAGCATGATGTATCCATTGAAAGTAGCATAAGACATTTCATATGACAATTAAATGACTGTACTTCTGAAAATCCTCAAGTTATACTCATCGCCGAGCAAAGTTAAAATGTCATATTATAACCATTGTTAGTAAGTGTAGATAAGGAAAATTATTCCTTATTGCACAACACAACAAAAAATAATGTTATAAATGAAAAAAATAATTGTATTTCTTACATAGAAGTGCTAATACATAGTACAAATTACTGCTGGTCAAACTACCACTCGGTTGAAAACTTTTGTTTGCTCAAAATTATGTCGTTTGTAAATTCGTTCTGGCTTTATAGTTTATTTTGTTGTCTTCATGTTTGTGTAAGATAGATCTTTGTCTCATGAAGAGTTTATACATGTCATTTTGTGATATACTAATGTAACCGCTTCTATTGCATGTTAGGTGTGTTTGCATGTAATGATCACAAATCATTTTTAGCTGGATATTTAAACGCCATTAGAAGTTAAATGAAGTATGTGTTTGTGGCATCAAGCGAGGCAGTTAAATGAAGTATTTTAGTTTTTGATTTATAATATATTTGAATTGTTGTTAATAAATTATTTGTTTTTGCTGTGTAATAGGATAAAATATTTTTTTCGGATTTTATCAAATATTGTCCTATATGGAGAGGGGTCCATCGGGTATGGCAACCCTTAGGTGGTGGTGTGGGGGGAACGCCTCCGCCAATGGCATTTGACCTAGAAAGGTCCCGGGGAAGCGCCTCTGGCGCATTGTTGGGCAACACTTCATTTGAAACGTTAAACCTTATTAGCAATTGAATTTGAGTTTAAACAGCAGTAATAAAAATCCACTACAAACTTATTATTTGTCGAAATTCGAAAATAAACATAAGCACATAACGATTCTTGAAAGATAACGGTCCATTTGTATCTAAAAGCAATTTATCTTGTATGTGGAAATCATTGGGAGGTAAGGGAGATTTAAAAAAATTAGCCTGCAACGTCAGACGCGTCCGATGTTATAAGCTAATTTTCCCCATCTAGGAAACATTGCATTTTGTCCTAGTACCGTGTTCGACGCGTCCATCATGTAATTGGAGCAAAATTTGCATCGAAACGTTAACCTTAATTCTAGGTATTTTTATTGCTGGTTAGAAATATATTTGGATTTGAAAAATAAAAGAAAAATCATCATACATTGTTGTCATGCAAATGTGATTGCCGAAAGATACATTTTAATTCTTGACTCATGTTAGGCCATTAGTGTTTTCAACATTTACATGTTCTGAAGATTAAACAATCGTGCTTGAAGGAAGATTACCTTTTTAAGTAAGGAATTTTTATTTCTTTTACAGAAAACATTCCATATACATATACATATACATATACATATATATATATATATATATGTGTGTGTGTGTGTGTGTGTGTGTGTGTGTGTGTGTGTGTGTGTGTGTGTGTGTGTGTGTGTGTATTATTGCACATACATACAAGGTTGCATCAAAAATCGATTACTTAAATCCTATTTAAGAAACAAGATATTGTCACCAAATTCATCTCCAAGGTAGTCTCGCTTGTGTCATCATCCTTTCAACAACCTCCTCTCCTATTGGCGTTTGAGAGTCCTTGATCACTCTTAACTTTCAGATTAAAATTCATTGAATTAAATTTGGTTTAGCATACTAATAGAACTTGAATTGTACATCAAACTAGTTTAGGGACAGTCTCAAACCTTTTGGAGGAGATTTCGATTTTACCTATAAAAACCTGGCAGTCTTGCATAGTGTACTTCATCAATGGGTCACACCTTTTCAGCTACTGTAATATATATCATATCTTCTAATCTTATCATTCACTAGCTGCTCACAACAATACTTGATATTCAGACTTCATTTATGTTCAAGTTGTTCAATCAAACCACAAAAGCTTTTCCTACTATCCAGCAGCCAGCTCGCAAGCATTACAACTTTTTCTTCATTACTAACGAAATATTTAATGTCAGTACTGGATTTTAGTCGCTTGATCCAAGTGCTCGCTGGTTGACTTTCATTTGTTCTTCTTTAGATTCACTAATTTTCTCATTACGTAACTTGTTCATCATCAGATTCTTCTCATAACCCATCTGCAACTACTTAAGGCAATGATTAATAAAATACTTCGTTCTCATAACATGGAATAATATGTTACCGAACTAATATCCATTTGTCTGTTATCTTCCATACTAATTAATATCTTCAAGGAAAAAAAGAAAAAAAAAACAACCACATAGAAACAGATTCACAGCCAAAATATACAAGTGAAACAAAACAAAAACAAAATCTGAAAAAGAAAGAAAAAGAAAACAAAAATCTTACCTTTAGAGTTCCTTTACAATGATTACACCTGAAACAAGCCTTCTGAAATGAAATACCATCTGCAGACAATGGACAGTGCTACTATACCCGGAAATAGAGGTGCGAAAATGTGTGGAACTGCCGCATTTTAAGGGGAGACATGTGATTCAAGGGGGTGTGTGCTGCAGCAGCCGTTGGATGTAATTTTCGCACATAATGACAAAAAAGGCTTCGGGCATTTTAGCATTTCGCGCAGACAATAGATCCATAAAATACATCGTCTTTTCACAAACCTTCCAACGTTCCACTGAACGCCATCAAAAGAGTCACTCCTCTGAACCAGACACTAAATAAAAGTTAAAGCTTAGAAAAGCAGAAAAGGATAAAAGAAATAACTTTGAGATTGATTAAACTTTTGCCGCGAGCGGACGAAGCAGAAGCAGAATGAAAAAGGAAATGAAAGAAAAAAGCAACTGTTATACAATAATGACCAGAATTGCATACAAAAAATTTGTTTGAATTGTGAAGTACGCTAGAATTGCACCATAAATAAAGTATAAATTATTACTCCTTAAAATATTCGGTGTGAAATATAATTACGTATAAGATCATGACCCTAAATTATTCTATGACAGTAACATTATAACCTCAGGTTACATCATTTTCTTAGATTTGTCATTCAAACAATTAAAAGGATGTGATAGAAAACCAAGTTTTAACGCAGAAAGTTATGTTTTGTTAAACCTTTTTCCTGTCATCACAAGTTCTTTTCTTATAAGGCATAGGATCACATGAGTGAACTCTGTGAAGGTATTGCTTTCTTCTCGAGGAACTAAGAACTTATTATCATGGTATCCATGATTCGTGTAACTTAAAAATGCACATTATAGTATTAAAACTTCCTAAAACTTCAATTTTATGTGTTATGCAGAGTACATCTAGTCATACAGTAGGAAATCGGTAAAGTACCATCATATCCACCAACATAGCCTACTTCATGTTTTGCTCGAGCAACGATAATTTATTTCATGAGATTCCATGAGAAATGGATTATACATAATACATGTTACCATTCAATCTAGCGGAAATAAATTCTTTTGACACCCGAGTAAAAACGGATAACCATATTTCACCAAGTTATTTCCATTTCTTACTTCAATGGTAAAAATGTATAATAAAAAATTAAGATCACCTTCTAGTCTAGTTAAACTTCACGGGTTCAGCTCAAATATTAACGAAAAGCAGTCTTTACTTTAGTACAGAGCTGTGTCTTTGTTTTCGTGGTCCTTTCTCAAAGCACAAATGTCATTGGTTGTAGTTTGTTTAGTCGATTTCAGTCCACTCAGTATATCCGTGTCCTGAATAGCGGTGAATGCATCACGAAATTTGGCGTATAAGCTACAGACAACCATTTGTCATGGCGACGCCTAGTTCAGTTGGTACACTATATCAGTACTCGGTCTTTATCGGTAAGCACCATAAAGAATATGCTCATACACATGCCCTATAGTGTTTATCACAACATGATTCAGTAGTGCGTTTAAATTTATGTTCAAAAATGCATTACATCATATCAAGACAACACACCAGTCCAGTTCTGTCTTGATGCTCAGACATAGTTACCATCCATGTAGTGACCTCTTTATCATCAATCCTATGGAAATAGCACATGTTCGGTATTCCAAACAAATGCAAATCAGCTCATCATCTGTTTCAGCCCTCCATAGCTATTGCATTTCAATCCAATAATGTACTCTTCAACCCAACATGAGTGGAAAAAAAGCCGGTTCTTAAACCAAATCAATGTGGAATTTATCAGATAATGAACATTATGTAATGCTACCCCCACATGTCGTATCCTAGAGTTCACTGAGCTCAATATCCGCAACCTCATACTTCAACTCTCCAGTATCCATTTAATTGAGAACTGGCAGATAACTTTCCTCTATTGCTTTAAAATTTTAGAAATATGTTATCGTTTTAAATATATATAGCGTATGTTACTTGCTATCAGTGTCAAAAAATTACAGAGGAGCACTAGCTAAAATATATAACCACATGATGCACGAACAAAACAACATAAAATTATTAAAATGGTGAACACCAGGATAAACGACAATTATAATTGAATGTCTTCCATGTAAAAGAGGAAATGATAAAACATATTAAGAATGTTGTTTTCAACCTTGTCATCCAAGCGATGCCAAACACAAGTAGAAGTTCTAACATAACAATAGTAGTGACCTGAATGCTTATATTCAAGTTGCATCTTGCTATGTATGTATGCTTGACTGTTCCAGTAATTGTATTTTGAACGTCAGTATGTATGGTTCTTGTTTGTTCAGTGTAAAACCAGCATGTTACTTTCAACGTAATAATCTGCCTCCAAGGCAAGCTAATTTGTAAAAACAAAAGGATAAAATCAAGGAACAGACTGCAATCCAGCAACCAGCATGAAACTAAAAATAATTACAAAATGCATATGGAAACATACAGCTAGGATTGGTAAGATAATTACAAAAGAGCTGAGTATATTTCTACTGTAAGATGCTACTGGTGCAGTTGGACGTTTTTTTGGCTATACTGTTTATGGCTCTACTGTTTCGTAATTGGGCGAAACATAATGAAATGCACACATTTTACGCTGAAATAGCTCACCTTCCAAGCTTCAGAACGTACCGACTCCAGCCTCCATATGCGTATAAAGGCAAGCTGAATCACTAATGTGCGATGGTGTTTGGGACGTCACAGCAAATGAAGTCCACTAATCAACTAACAAGACCAAAGCAAACCACCAAGTGGAAGATCAACTATTGCGTGATGGTTCTCGAGCGGGCTCCAGTTTGATCATCACCGCTGGTCAGTCGACCTTTACGGTTCTCGAGTGGGCTCCAGATTAATCATAGTCTACAAGGTGGTCTCTGACCTGAGACACTTCTAGCAGGACAGTTAGCGTAGCTTTCTACAAACATGCAAGTAGGGTACTCTTCAATGCATTCATAGCAGCCTGTGCATTAGTCAGAACAGGTAGGAACATGGGAATCAGATCTAAATAGTGATAATCTACTACAGTTAAGAGACTACAACAAATTAAAGCGCTAGTAACAACAGCGTTGTGGCACTCTACTTCCAGAAACCAAGTTATAAAGATGCATACAAACTAAGTTCAGGCCTTTAATTACAAGTTTGGCATATAACTCTATAGCCAATTCATCTATCTATGTGAAACAATAATGAATCCAAGACCACAACATATAATTGATGTACATGAAGAGAGATTGTGTGAGTGTTTTAACTCATCTCAAATCCACAAAATTGATGTGCTAAGTTCTTCATTTCTAGCATTTGTTTAATTCTCAAAACTCGTTATCTTATTTTGATTTGTGGAATTGATCTAGCGTTGAGCATTGTCATTCTGAATTAATCAAAAATCCTAGTTAGTTTTCTTTCAATTTTTCCCTGTGTAGGTAAAGGATGGTGAGAAGAAAAATGGGTAGTGATCCTTTGTTTGTTCCCTACAACTGCTGTTTTTCCCTTTCCAACTTGTTTTCCTCCATACTGCTTATTTGCGTAGGGCAACCCAGTAGCTTGAACAGGCCCTAATGGCATGCAAAAAAGGAGAGACAAGGTCATGTGAGAAAGCATATTAGAATTAAGATTAAGATCAATAGGAATCAAAGTTCATGCAATACATGAATCGCAAACAAAAAATTAGAAATAACAACTAAGATTAATAAAAAATTAATTACAAGCCGGGATAAATTTCTGATTTTGAGTGGGTGCAATTAGCTTTTGGCTTCAACCGTGATGCTCCTTGATGTCAAAATAGATTGAGAGATGAAGAGTTGACGATTAATATTACACCATCAGATGACGTAGATATCTGGAAGCCGATAAAATAAAGATAGCAATAGCTTTCTGATCGACAATAGGAGAACGATTTAAGTCAAAAGTGGAGATAGACAGAGAAGTTAAACGTGTTTCAGGAGAGAAGAGATATTTAGGGTTCAGGAAACTGGAAAATGATTTGGTAGATTGGAAACGCATCACAAAATAATGCAGTAAAGTGCGCGAGAGTGTTTTTGATTTCCCTCCATAGACGCGGTTGTTTATTATTTTCTTCCCTCTAAACGTTTTTACATTGTTGCGTCCATTTTTTAAACAGGCAGACGCAAATTACTTTTGATTTCCCTCCATAGATGCAGCTGTTTTTTATTTTCTTCCCTTCAGACGTTTTTACTTTGTTGTGTCCATTTTTATACGGCGGAGCAAATTACTTTATTTTCCCATCTATTTGCATCAAACCATTCAATGAACGGACGCCAATAGCAATAACTAATTTCCATACCCACCCTATCGTGTCAGTTCATTAACAATATTGGATGCAAAAGGGAAAATAATATTTATTTTTCGTTATTTGCGTCTGCTGTGGGTTAGAAGTCGATGCAAATTATAATATTTGCATTTGTTGTTTATATAACAGATGCAAATGAGGAGACGCAAAAGACAAGTTTCGTACTAGTGTTTATACTTGCTCTTGTGAGCATGAGCCGTCGGACTAATAAAATTTAATACGAGCCTTCCACTTGTACACAACCTCTCAGAAAACCCTAGTCACATACTAGAAATTACATCAGGAAAAAGAACTCTACATGGGTAATTCTGCAGTCTCCATAATTGAGGATAGTGGTAAAGTACTCCTCAAATTTACTTCTAAAAAAATCTATCAAGCTGAATGATGTGCTTTACGTTCCAGTCATACGAAAGAATCTTATCTCTGGTTTAATGCTATCAAAGAAAGGACTCAGAATGGTCTTCGAGTCAAACAAGATGGGTCTGTCCAAAGGTGAAATGTACATAAGAAGAGGATATTTATGTGATGGCCTATTTAAAGCAAATGTAGTTGTAGTAGACTACAAAACTATGCATTTTGATTGTGTTATAAATAAAATTGAAGTTTCTTTTTTGCTTGAGCATGAAATTTTTATGGTAGATAGTAGATTAGGACGCATAAATTCCGAAAAATGGAAAAGCTCGCAAACATGGGATTAATCCCTAAATTTCAAGAAGATAAGAACAAATGTGAGATATGTGTAGAAGCATAATGGTTAAGAAAGCATTTCATGCTATTCATGGAAGCACTGAACCACAAGGTTTGGTTTATACAGATTTTATGATTTTAAATCGTTACCTACAAGAGGTGGGAAAAGTACTTTATCACTTCTATTGACGATTATATGCGATGTTGCTATGTTTATCTTTTGAATAGTAAAGATAAAGCAATTACATTGTTTACAAAGCACATGCTGAGGTAGAAAGTCAGTTAAATAAAAAGATCAAGATATTGAGATCTGATAGAGGTAAAGAATATGAATCACAATTTGAACAATTCTGTTCAGAAAATGGAATAATTCATCAAACAACAACCCCATATTTACCATAATAATATATTACCAAGAGAAAGAATAGAACATTAAAAGATATGATTAATGTAATGTTATGACCTCTGCTTGTTGAGGAACTTGTGGGGAAGAGACTTAAATATGTCTAATTACATTTTAAACAAGGTTCCTCCCAATAAAACAAAAACAATTCCATATGAATGATGGAAAGGACATAAACCATGCTTTAAATACCTGATAGTGTAGGGATGCTTGGAAAACATTCTGGTTCCGTCTCCCTAGAAAGTCAATCTTGGACCAAAGACATTAGATATTACTATCTAGGGTCAACCCAAAATAGTAATGCTTACAGATTTTTGGTATTTAAGTCTGATATAGCTGATATCAACGTAAATAAAATGATTGAGTCAAGAGATTCCTCATTCTTTGAAGATGTGTTTCTGCAGAAAAGGAATGAAAGAAATAATGTCCCTAAAAGGACAAAAGAAGAATCGAGCGAGTCACATGAAGATAAAAATCATCTTGAAATTGAGAATATCAAACCTAGAAAAACATATGGGATAGCACTTCCAAGGCATTTTGTTTGGAATTTTTGACATATATGTTAAAACATGAACCTCAAATGTACAAGGAAGCAATGTAATCTTTGGAATCTTCATGTTGGAAAAAAGAAATCAAAAGTGAAATTGATTCAATTCTAAGTAATTAAACTTGGGAAATAGTTGACCTTCCACCAAGAATAAAACGATTGGTTGTAAATGGATTTTCAAGAAGAAAATGAAACTAGATGGCTATCGACAAGTATAAAGCTAGATTAGTTGCTAAGGGATATTGTCAAAAAGAGGAGTATACTTCTTTGATACATATTCACCAGTTACACGAATAACCTCTATAAGATGTCAATAGCAATTGCATCCATCTATAATCTATAAATTCATCAAATGGATTTAAGTGTGACGACTGCCCATAACCCCTGCACTAAACAAGGGAAATAATGCGCTGAAAGGTGTGCCAGGCAGCTATGGACGATCATCAAGGTATGATGACAAAAGCGGAACCTATCATAAAAGTCACAGCGCATAGATAAAATATAATAGAACATATACAACATGTATTATTAATGAAGCAGTAAACACTAAACTTGCATAACAACTGGAAAGTAATATCCATAAACTTGAATTACAACAATAGTGTTTATACAATTTTGCCGCACAACAACACCCAGAGATGAATAGAAAATGGTGGAAATCCAAATACTATATAGTAGAGAAGATAGTACGCCAACCTTCTATTCGCCTTCAAACTGCAATATCGTCCTCACTAACCTATCACATGTTACCTGTTACCCAGTCTGCCCCTCCAACAATCGGATGAACAACCTAAGGTAATAAGTGGGAAACATAAAACCTTCAGACAACAGTCTTAGTGAGCGATATAACAACTAACAAACATCATCAATAAAGTTTATGAGAATGGGTAAATAAACGAACAAATCTTCCTACAACACCAGAGAAGAAATCAACTCCTGTCTTCCCAACATCGGAGAGTGATAGCCTTTACATCAAACATTTCAACCATTCAACCATATAAACTAGAATAACCATTCATTCATGGCAATCAGAAGCAACCAATAATAGCACCCATAACATCCAAATTATATATCTCACATAAACCACCCTAATCGAATTCAACATCCCTCAAGCACAAGCCCAGTGGCCTGAATCAATATCAGACAAGCGCCCAAGAAACATCTCCTTCGACGTTGGATAATCTAAGTGAGACTGTACAAACAAAAGATCCAGCATGCATGACAAACTTTGGCGATCACCACCAATCCTGCTTCGAAACCATCGTTAATCGTATGACCGGCCAAACAATTTATCGTTCGTCAAGGGTCAATGGTAAACCCTGGTTCTAGCTAAAACCCCACACGTCATACGACGAAGTGTGCTTAAGCCATACATGACGCCCAACGTACTCGACCATACGATTAAATCGTGTAACCCCTGCTTTGAGCCTACTAGAACTGACGACAACGATAATTCCTTGGCCTTCGGTATCTCTAGTCGTCATCGACGGCGACCATCCAACCATTATCAACAAACTCAGAGCACCTTTGAGTTGCCATCAGATTTGTTGTATTACAACTAACAACGAACACATCTCTCCACTTCGACATTCCCCGTTGAATTCACTTCAAAGTTATCACATTACTGAATCAACCATGGTATTTATAAATGCACTGCGCTGTGGCACAGGTTCAGACACTTCTGCCCGATTTTTTTTCAAGCCCTTTTGTTCAAATCTGGATCGTACCCAAAAATTATAATTTATTTTAGAAACGACCCTATGTTCTCTGGGTGCGACCGACCAGATCCATGACCTAGCTCGACCGACCATGTGCTTGCTCGACCGACCATACACCCCGGTTCTTTGACCGACTGACCAAACAGGGTGACCGACTGACCAGACAGGTGACCAACCAACTAGAACTACCCTGACCAAGCCGACCCTATGTGACCGACCGACCCCTCAAGTGCCACAACCCCACTCCATGTTTGCTCGACCGACCATAATCCTTGGTCCTCTGACCGACCAACCGACCAACCGACCAGATAGGTGACCGACCTGATCCCCAGCATTATGACCGACCCGACCTCCAGCACTATGGCCGACCGACCACCTTGATTGCTGACCGACCCGACCCTGGGTGTTCACCGACCCGACCTTCCCGACAAACCCAACACCTGGACAGACCCAATTATCACCCGAATTCAACCAAAACTTCGCCACATGACCAATTTGATGAAACCAACTCAACAGTTTCATCCAATACAGCCACAAACATGTTATGATATCAATAACAACATGAAAATGACAATTTTCATCAAAAAGTTATGTAAACTTCACAAAAATCATGATAAATGAACATATGAACTAAATTATGGATCTAACTTGCATAAACATATAAGAATATATGAAAATTACTGGTTTAAAGTTGCTAAATTAGATCATATGGCGATTCATATGAAAATAAACTTACCATGGTGTAGATCTAAGGAAAACGACATGAAAATGATGAAATTAAGATCATACAACCAATATACTTGATTGAATCCGCGTGAGAGATGCATATCACTCACAAATTCTCTAAAATAACCCAAAATGATTGAAATATGATTCCGGACACCGAAGGATTTGATCCAAACTCTTTGATTCGATGAAATCTCTCTTGAAATGGCATATGTCTAGCTTCAAACGATGTAGATCTTCGATTCTCTAAGCTTTAATTGTGGAATGGTGAAGGAGATGGAGGAATGGAGGAACTCTAGCTCTTCCAAATGAGAGAATGGAGAAAGTAAACTATTCTACGTGCCTCCTACCCCCTATTTATAGCCTCCACCATCCTACTAATGGGCCTCCCCAAATCAGTCCATTATGACTTAAAAACCTGAACAACTAACAGTAAAACCTTAAAACAGTGATTCCTCCCAAACCACTGAGCCAAAACTATAATGTGACCACTCTACAGAATGGGAATCATTATTTCCTTTCCAATGGCACAAGTCTCGACACCTGATTTAATCCGAGTCAAAAATTATGCCATGTACAAGACAGACAGGGGCAAAATGGTCACAAATAAAATTGTTAAAAATTACGGATATGTCCAACATCCCCATAAAACACATATTAAAATATGAGAATGATCTAACCCTCACGAAATGAAATAAAAATATTTTATGATCCTCAAATATATAAAATGCGGGCTGTCACATAAAGATACATTCTTAAATGGAGATCTTGATGAGGAAATCTACATGGAGAAACCTGAAGGTCTTATTTCCAAAGGAAATGAAAATAAAGTATGTAGATTAGTCAAATCTTTATATGGACTAAACTAAGCTCCAAAACAATGGCATGCAAAATTTGATAGTGTCATGAAGAAAAATAGTTTTCATATAAATGAATGTGATAAATGTGTTTATTATAAACAAGTTGGATAAATATGTGATGGTTTTTTAATATGTTGATGATATGCTAATCTTTGGTCTTGACATTAAATTTATAGAGACCATAAAGAAATGTTAATCAATAATTTTGATATGAAAGATTTAGGTGTTGTAGACGTTATTTTGGTAATCAAAATAATTATTTTGGTAATCAAAATAATAAGAGCACTTGATGGAATTAAATTATCTCAGTCACACTATGTAGATAAAGTGATTGAAAGATTCCTAAATTTTGGAATAATAGAAGTACGAACACCTTTTAATCCATTAGAAGTGCTGCGTAAAAATGCTAATGAGAGTGTAATGCAACTGGAATTCTCTCGTGCAATAGGATGTCTAATATATTTCATGAATTGCATAAGACAAGATATAGCTTATGCAATAAGTCTGTAACGATCCATATTTTATTTAAAAAATATTAAATGAATATTAAATACTTAAAATGAATTATTTTAAGAATAAACGACATGAAATTCAATTAATTTAAGGTTTGAACGTATAATTTATAATATAATTAAAAACAAGCACGCAATCGCATGGTAGTTTGTAAAATTAGGTTTTTAAGTTTTAATGAATGTATAGGATCCAATATAAGTCAAAATTCGTTGAAACAAGAAACGTTTGAATCTATTGAACTATAGTTTTCTAGCGAAAGAGAAAATTCGAGATTTCATATTGTAAATTGTAAGTTATGTGCAAATCAAATTTTCAGAAAGTCGTTATGAAATCGTCTATAAACCATAACGATTTATTAAATATAATAAAAGAAATTTTATTATAAAATGAATATCGATTTAGTTTAAAAAAAATAGATATCGAGTTTAAAATCCATTATAGTTTATTTTGAAGCTATATGATGTTTATTTGGATGTATACGATAATTATAATTTGTTTTTTCAAAGAATTGGATTATTTTGAATTTAAATTATATTCTATCGATTTAATTGAATATGGAAAAATAGCCATTTTGCAAACGACCTCGGATTTCGATGAAATACATTTTACTAATCCATAATAAAAAATTATTGTTAGATTTCAAATTTCGTGTCTATCAGAGATAGTATGTGACCGTGCGAGATATAAATATTCATTGTAGATATGTATGTCCATTTTTTGAGCTCGAAATAGCGATATTTGAGAAAACGGACTCAGATTTCGACAAAACCAGTTTAATTAGGACCACAATGACAAACCCTGGTTATATGTCAATTTTCACCACAAACAGAGTTAGTATGTGATCATACGAATTTTTAACCGACGAATATAAGTAACGATAAAGAAATAATAAAATAATATACACAAGGCTTACATACTCCTATTAGTATACCCCACCTCCACCCTAAACCCAAACCAAAATTTCAGCCTTTATTTTTGCAAATAAGTCCCTCTTCCACTTTGAATTTTTATCTTCCAAATGAAAAGGAATTGGAGGAAACCTCCAACATGAAGTTGTAGAGTATATCGAGAACTAGCTACAGCAAAAATTTGGTGGCGAATGGGTGCCGGAGGTGGCCAAAATCTCGCCACGATCATGACGTGGTTGCTTTCAATTATAGGGTTTTGCCGGCAATGGAAGAGGAGTTAGGTGTTGGTGTCTAAAGACAAATTGGATATGGGAGTGAGGGCTACAACTTTGTTGTTGGAGGTTTGACCTGAAAATGGCTATGGTGGTCGTGACGTCGACATAAACGAAGATGGGATGTTTTTGTTTGCACCGATTGGAAAGTTGGAATTTCCGGCGAACCTAGAAAGAGTTGGATGATGTGGTCAACGTGATAGTTGTTCGTAGTGGTGAGGCCGAGGTACTGGCCAAATTTTGTGGCAAATGGCGGAGTGTGGTGGTGGCTAGGGTGTTCTACCCAATTCGGTTTGTGGACAAATTCCGACATGGTGGAGGGATGATCGACGATAGCACCTCTGGCAAAGGCAGCTTGTGGTGGGTGCTTAGCGCTGGTGTGTCAGCCTGGTCGACGGTGTATTCTGGCGATGAAGATGAGCTCCGATCAATGGTGAACGGTTTAGGGAAGATGATGAATAGTAAGGTTATAATACTTAATTATTTAATTAATGTATTTAAAGTTTGAACTGTTATCTCTTATTTGTATGAACTAAGAATTGGACAAGATAGGATCCATTGGGATTGTATGGACGCAGACACGCATACAAACTAATTTCAACAAGATTGGAGCTAGTTGGAATTTTGGGTTAAATTAAACCCACATTTAATTTAATCCAAAAGCGATTGTTATTGAAAAGATCAAAAATCAATGTAAGAACTCCTTAACTGTTTCTGAAAAGTTGTTATAATTTTATTTGATTATATATTGATTGCTTGTTGTTGTTTTGATTGCTTCGTGGACGATGGATGGTTATTACAGTTGTTTATTTACTGTTTATGTACATTTAAGCATTAACAATTTTTACATTTATTTATTTACTATTTATGTACATTTAAGCGTTAACAATTGTAACGCTTATCTTATGACTATTGTTTGATGGATGATAACTGTTGTGGTTATTATTATAATTATTTACACAGATTTACACCACAATCATGAAATTATTTGGGAATTGATTGATCCGAGTTCCGTTGGAATTTTAAAGGAAAATATATTCATTTAACTGAAATAAGGCGTAAAAATGGAAATTGGATTTTTAAATCCAAAATGATTTGGAAATGAAATTGAAATGATTTCTGATAACTATTGAAAAGGTTGAAATGGATTTGAATGATAAACAACTTGTTTAAAATAAATAGATTTTGAATAGTAAATTCAGAAGCGAATTTGAGTTCGATATATAAACAGCGTTTTTAACACGAATGGATTATTCCAATAATCTTATTTATTTTTATAAAGGATTTCAAGAAACTTTGAATTTCAATATATTATAATTTTAATACTACAGTAATGTAGAATACTCAATTTTGATATATAATTGAATTTGAAGTTAGAATCATTTTTAAATGAGTTTATAAACGTTTTATAAAATACGTTTGGAACAGAATGACGAGTTTTATATTAAATTATAATATGGTTTGAATAGGATGTGTCACGCGACGATAGTTCGTGAATTTCAAACATGAACTTCAGACAAGCATAACTGATGCAATTAAAAACAGATTTCCCCGAAACTGGAAACATTTGTTTTATATTGATAAAAAAATTTAAGTGGAAAAATAAATTTTGAATTTCAACTTACAGGTTTCATGTGATGATTAAATCTGTTTTTGAAAAGGTCGTTATAAACGCAGTTCGATAACCGTAATTGGAAATCGATTGAAATGGCCATATAAAAATTATTAAAATTTTTAAATATATTTGGAAATGAAATATGAAGTTTCGAACTATATTTTGATTTTTGGTGGTTTTAACCTAACTTGTAAATAGGGTAAACGACGTTTTTTATGTTTAGTGTTAATTACTTAATATATAGTTTCCAAAAGCTATTATATACGGTTTATATAATTAAAATTCGTTTGGATAGTAATTCAACTTTATTTTAAAATAAAAGTCGAAGTATGGTCTGGATAGGACTAGTCGCATAACGAAAGTTCGCAATGTCGATCGTTGACTTTAAATTGACGTACTGGGAGATCTAATCATCGGATTCTCCTAAAACGAAAAGTGTTTGGTTTGTAATGAAAAGAGTTTAAAATTCAAAAGTAATATTTAAAATCCAACAGTTAGGTCTTAAAATAAGTTATAATCAAATTTGAATAAATTGGATTTGGATAGAAATGATCTTCAGATATTTAATATTGATTACCGTTGTGTAGACGTTTACTATTCTATGGAATTTAGAAGATATTTTACATCGTTATTCCATTTATAGTATCCGTTGATTATGAGAATTGGTGTTGAATATAATTTGATGCAAATTTTGTTTGAATCTTATATTTGATATCAATTGGATTTTGGGTTTGTTGTGAATGTCGTCTTAAATAACGTTATTCTTGTAACCCAACTATGACGAAGATATGATTTGGAATAGAATGATAAATCTTTTAATTAACATTAATGAAGTTTTGCAATTAATAAATTAAATTAGAATTGAACGGAAATCGATTTAGTGATAATCGAGATGGATCTCCGTGGATGAAGTCCTTCACTATTTAAGGAATTTAAAAGGCTTTGCCATTATTCCGATTATAGTATTAGTTCAATATGAGAATTTATATCGATTGTGAACTGATATTATTTCTGTGAAGATTCCATTTCTAATGGATGTATGATTTTGGGTTTATCGAGAATAATGTTTTAAACAACATTTGTTCTTTAACCCAGTTAAAGGAAAATACTATTTTACAAGATTGGTCGAAGAGAAATCTTTATTTAACTTGGTTAAAAAGATTTGAATGAAAGAGTTTTCCCTAACAAACGATAATGGGAAAGAGTTTAAGTATCGCATAAAAGAAGATAATTTATATTTTTTGCGTAAGCGGTAAGATTAAGAAATCATAAGTTTGATTTTGGGTTTGACGAATGAATCAAAGAAAGCAAGTAATTATACTTACCAAAATACGAGGGGTATTAGATACGGAGTATCACCAGTTTTTCTCCATGAGATTAGTAGTATGGGATAATGATTTGAGAAATTACCCTTTTCCCCGAGATTCAATAATCTCGATAAAGCATAGAAAATTCGATTTGAGTTAAGTTTGTGAAATGAGATCATATAATCTTTTAAAATGGTTTCCAAGGAAAGATTTAAATGAGAAGTTTATAGGATGTAAATTTTTGATAAGATTTAAGGGAGTAATTCCCAATGTAAAGAATGATTTGAGTAAATTAATATTTCGAAATGGAATGAGACTCATGATAATTTTTTTATATCAAATATTGTTTGTAAAAATGTGTTAGCTATTCGGAAAGCCCGGGTTTCGACCCATTCTGAATAACTATATAACGAGTATTGAAGATACCGAAGACGGTGGTTGAAGAACAGATATCTCCACATCCTTTGGATTATTGCTAGTGTCTCGATTGGGAGGTACACCCAAGACGAGGTTATAAGTGGCGGTAGCGCGGGCGTACTTGTTGACTATCTAAATTTGCAAAGGTCTCTCTCCTTTATCGTACGAGGAATATGATGCCTTCGGTTTGGTTCACAACCCAGAACGAACTTGTAAATGGATGTGTGTCTGATGTTGTATTTTACAAACATAACCAAATGGTTTCTATTGATGTTATATCAGTTAGTGGTGGAGAATTTATTCTCTTAGCTTAACACCCTCCTCTGAGAATTATGTACTCAGAGGGTTATATATTAATAGACACCGATTATATGTTGTAAACTGAGAATGTGGCATGCTAAGTGCAGAGTCTATCAAAGCTTTATGTTGAAAAGCAGAGTTTGGTGGATGTTGATTAAATAATGCTGATATAGTGTGGCTTTGTGTTGAAACATGACTTTAGAGCCTCAAAACCCGTGAATGGTATGAAAATAGGATGATGGACGATAGAGATAAAGACATACGTTTCCTTCTAGTTATAAAGTGATGCTATGGTATGAAGCCCTGCTAAGTTTGCTTATGTGGATGACAGATCGAGGTGGCTCGGATGATGGTCCGTCACGACCGGGGGACATTATGTTTAGGAAAGATTCAAATTAGCCCGTTATTGCTGGTCAGCTCCATCACTTTGAAGGATCATGAGTTAAGTCCTGGGACATCCCGCTAGAGGTGTTCCGAACGGTTAAGGAAGATCCTTTGTCTTGGTTATTGTTGGAATCCAACTTCCAATATAAGAACTACGTTTTCTTATGTAACATAATAACCAATATAACGGGATGGGGCATTATACGAGATAAGATTTATACATTTACTTTCGAAAGTGGTTTTCGACACAAAGCGCTAGTAATAATAAAAGAGACTTTCGTGTATCGAACATGTTTGGTTATTAAAAGATAAACTCTCTCCTCCGGTATACGTTGCATTGTGTGATGGGACGTGTGTCTTATAAAAACTTCATGTTCCAGAAAGCATTGCGAGATGTTTATGATTGACAATCATTTGGAGAAAACCCGTTCCATGTTATACAGCGTGGTCCTGTGATTTACCAAACTTTAAAATAAAGGTTAATAATTGTTTTAGATCTCATACCAGTCCCATGACTGATCAAGAGTTTATTGTCCCCCAACTAAACGTTGGGTACTCATATTTTCCATAGGTAGTCTAGTAGTTTTAGTTTGCAGATATTTAATAGAGCAAGTGCTGGATTGAAGTTAAAGCTGTGCCCAGGGCATTTTATTTCTTTCGCTGAGATTTTTGTTTTCCACTATGTACAGGTTATACTCTGATATAGATATTTCTGTTGTGCATGTATTTATTTTGTACTCTGATAATGTTTCTGTACTCTAGTGTAAAAGTTATTTTAATTACAATGAAAAAGTTGTTTTGTTCGGTTCTTATTACTCGTATACCCTTAGTTAAAGTTCAAGGATTTTGGCGTTTGGATCGAACTTGTGTGGTTTATAATCGACATGAAAGGCAAGGATTTTTGGGATGTTACATTTGGTAGCAGGGCTTTGGTTTATACAAAGCTTTGGGGTACAACTCGTTTGACAATAAGGAAAGGACTCATCAGAGACAGGATTATAAATATCCTAGAAGAGTGACTCGTTAAAGATAGAGTTAATAATATGCTAAAATGAGTTTAAAGAGTATTATATCTATAAAAGAATAAATTTTCAAGTATATAAAAATGAATTTGGTTTTGAAAGATTATACATGGATAACCTACCTGATTATCTTAAGAGTTCGAGTGTTTTATTTGGCGTTGAGGTTGGATTATCAAGTATAAGAAGATTTTGAATATATATCTGACCGACATATAAGTCTTAGATATACCGAATAGATATAGAATCACATTCTAGGCGCTTGAGGATGATTTTGTTGATAGCTGCAGCATCACCAGTGTTTATTTTCGAGCTTCGAAAGTGGGATGACTATATCATTCCAATTGAAACGTCAAGATATGCTTAAACCCATTTAGATATAAATGTTTAAAATGATTTGACTAGCCAAGATAAAGGAAAGAATAATCTAAGAACGTGGTTAAATTTTAACGTTTGTGATTTGAGAAATGATTAAGATGATTATAGCTTTAAATTTAACTGATACAGGTTAAATAAATTGAAAAGATAAAAGCGAATCAAATAAATTAGGATTTAACTTATGTAAAATTAAATAAAAATTGGAATGATAAAACTAATATGAGAATGGAAGGTAAATTAAGCTTGAGTTGATTGAAATTTAGTTGGAATTGAATATATATTGGACGGGTTATAGAATGGAAGCTAAGAAGAGAAATAAAATTAAATGCCCGACACAAAGGTACATATTTATTGTATTGATTGGGTTTGATAATTTTATGAGCCGCTTGGATTATTCTTTTACTTTTTGATTGGTGAGATTCCAGAGAGGCGAGTTGTAGTTGTACCAATCGAGCCGTACAAAGAAGGTTATGGAGATATTGTTCAAAAATTTAAGGTGTTAGTCAAATTTCGAGAAATGAGAAGTTTTTATAAAACTAAAAAGTTGAAGAACTTAAGTTAGTTAGAATGATGGTTAAGTAAACGACCTTCAGTTCCATCTTCAATTTCGGGGATGAAATCTTTTTAAGACGGGAAGATTGCAACGACCCAGATTTTACTGAAAAACAATTTAATAAATATTAAATATTTAAAAAGAATTATTTTAAGAATTAACGATTTGAAATTTATTGAATTTAAGTTTTGAACGTATAATTTATAATATAATTAAAATCGAGCTCGTGGCAGCGTGGTAGTTCGTAATAATACGTTTTGAACTTTAAATGAATGTATAGGATCTAGTATAAGTTAGAATTCGTTGAACTAGAAAGGTTCGAATCTATTGAACTATAGTTTTCTAATGGAAGAGAAAAATCGAGATTTCATGTTGTAAATTGTATATTATGTCCAAATCAAATTTTCAGAAAGCCACTATGGAATCACTTATAAACCATAACGATTTATTAAATATAATAAAAGGAATTGTATTATAAAATTAATATCAATTTAGTTTAAAAATGAGATATCGAGTCTAAAATCCAATATAGTTCATTCTGAAGCTATATGAAGTTTTATTTCAATATACGATAATTATAATTTATTTTTCAAAAAATTGGATTATTTTGAATTTAAATTATATTTTATCGATTTAATTGAACATGGAAAAATGTCATTTTGCAAACGACCTCCAATTTTGACGAAACACATTTTATCTGATCCATAATAATAAATTGTTGTCAGATTTCAAATTGCGTGTCAATCAGAGATAGTATGTGGCCGTGCGAGATATGAACATTCATTGTAGATATGTATGTCAATTATTTGAGCTCGAACAAGCGGTATTTGTGCAAACTGATTCGGATTTCGACAAAACTTATTTCACTAGGACTGTAATGACAAACCCTAATATTAGTTTCCACTGCAAAAAGAGTTTGTACATGATCATACAAATTTTTAAATGACGAATACAAGTATATATACACAAGGCTTACCATATAAGCTAACCTACTCCTAATAATATACCCCACCTCCACCCTAAACCCAAACCAAATTTTAAGACTTTATTTTTGCAAATAAGTCCCTCTTCCATTTTGAATTTTTGTCTTCCAAGAGAAAAGAAATTGGAAGAAACTTCCAATATAAAAATAATAGAGTATATCAAGAGCTCCCTATAGCAAAAATATGGTGACAAATGAGTGTCGGAGGTAGCCAGAATCTCACCACGACCGTGACATGGCAGCTATAATTTTTGGGGGTTTGTCGACGATGGAAGCGAAGGTGGATGTTGTTGTCTAAAGAGAAGTTGGAGAGGGGAGCGAGGGCTAAAACTTTGTAGTTGGAGGTTTTGCCTGAAAGTGGTCGTGGTGGTCGCCTGACGTCGACATAAACGGAGATGGTCTGTTTTTAGGTGCAACGATTGGAAAGTTGCAATTTTCGGCGAATCGAGGAAGAGTTGGACGATGTAGCAACATCAAAGTTGTTCGTGGTGGTAAGGCTGAGGTGTTGGACAAATTTCATGGCAAATGGTGGAATGTGGTGGTGGCTAGTGCGTTCGAACCCAATTCTGTTCGTTGTCAAATTTCTGCACGGTCGGGGGATGATCGTTGACGTCGTCACCTCCTGTAAAGGTAGCTAGTGGTGGGTGCTTGGCGCTGGTGTGGTTGGCCTAGTCGATGGTGGCTCCAGGCGGTGGTAGTGAGCTCTGATCAATGGTGAACGGTTTGGGGAAGAAGATGAATAGTAAGGTTATAATATTTAATTATTTAATTAATGTAATTAAAGTTCAAACGGTTGTATCTTATTCGTATGAACTTATAATTAGACGAGACAAGATCTGTGGGGATTGTGCGGACGCAGGCTACATGTACAAACTAATTTGGACGAGATTGGAGCTAGCTGGAATTTTGGATTAAATTAAACCCACGTTTGATTTAATCCAAAAATGACTATTATTGAAACGATCAAAAATCAATGTGAGAACTCTTTAACTGTTTTTGAAATATTATTATAATGTTATCTAATTATATATTGATTTTTTGTGGTTGCTATGATTGCTTCGTGGATGATGGATGGTTATTACAGTTATTTATTTACTGCTTATGTACATTTAAGCATTAACAATTATAACGCTTATCTTATGACTATTGTTTGATGGATGATAACTATTGTGATTGGTATTATAATTGTTTACACAAACTGTCACCACGAACATGAAATTATTTGGGAATTAGTTGAGTCGAGTTCCATTGGAATTTCAAATGAAAATATATTCATTTAGCTGAAATAAGGCATAAAAATAGAAATTGGATTTTTATATTCGAAACGATTTGGAAATGAAATTGAAATGATTTAAGACAACTGCCGAAAAAGTTGAAATGGATTTGAAAGAAATTTGAATTAGAAATGACTTGTTCTAATTAAAAATAAATTTTGAATAGTAAATTCAAAAGTGAATTCGATTTAGATATATAAATGACATTTTTCTCTCGAATGGATTGTTTCAATGATCTAATTTATTTTTATAATGGATTTCAGGAAAGTTTGAATTTCAAAATATTATCTTTTTTTAAATATTATTATTTTAATATTATAATAATAAAGGAATATTCAATTTTGATATGTAATTGAACTTGAAGTTAGAATGATTTTAAATAAGTTTATAAACATTTTATAAAACGCGTTTGGAATGGATTTACGAGTTTTATACTAAATTATAATATGATTTGAATAAGACGTGTCGCGAATTTCAACCATGAACTTCAAGTAAGCATATCTAATGCATTTTAAATTGGATTTCCCTGAAACTGGAAACGTTTGTTTTCTATTGATAAAAGCTTTCAAGTGGAAAAAGAAATTTTGAATTTCAACTTATAGACTAGTGTGAACCTGTACTTCGCACATGGTCATCGGGAAAACAATACATTAATACAATGTAGTGCAGAATTGAATGAACATGTATTATGGGTAATATGTATTATCATTATTTAACTTGGTGAAAATAATATAGTAATAAATTGGAACTTATTTGGTAACAACATATTTTTCATTCTTCGCATTTCCGGTGGAATTAAAACTGAAGAAATTATGCCTTTATAATTAGAAAGTGCAATTGGCATTTAGAATAAGTACATATCGTATAGTATATATTAGTTAGAACAACCGATGAAAAGAAAAACAACTTGAATTAGTTATAATTGATAAGTAACACATGGTATTAAACTAAGTAGTTAAAAGTTTCAATACAAATATTAATTCAAGGTAGAAAGGTGCCAACATTTGTTTGGTACATAGCAATGTATTTTCTCCTGAACAATTAATTCAAAATATCATAGCTTTATATCTTTAAACAAAGTTATTATTTATTGTAGAATATTTACAATGGAATCATATATGGATCCATGAAATTAGAGCATCATCAAACAGTGCAAAATTTACCGAATGCATGTGTGTACATTAGCATTATTAGATAATAAGTTATGCTTCTTTCAGTCTTTTGAACTAAAAAAATGAAAGATTAAATAATGTTTCAATCGAATTGATACATATCATAGATTAACAGAGCACGTGAACGAACTATTTTGAATAGAGCATGTCAATGTGATATAAAGCTTGATATTTTTCATCCCTTCCTCCTAAAAGTGAACACCAAGATGATCCAAACCGTACCACCTGAAGAATAAATAATTCCAAATTATATGTGTCACGTTTGTAATAAGGGAAATTATAATATTTGGAAGATGCAATTATCTATCACCTTTAAATAGAAAGCGTTCATAAGGGCATTGATTAGGTGCACGGTCACATTTATTTGCATGACATACCTCAAAGCACATCCATGGAATTGATGGATGGCAGTTAGCATTCCTGTTTTCATTTTAGGAAAATTTACTACATAGTATAGGTAAAAGTATAGCAATTTAACTAATGTTCAATATCAATTTGATGGGGACCATTGATTATTATTTTTACAATAAATGATGAATCCAATCATAAAAATAAAAGTATCAAACACTTACTTTTCATTTTATATGTAATTATATGCCAATTACATAAATAAATTAACTTGTTATCGAAAAAGGATAGAAATACTCCAAAATGAAATTTTAGTGGTAAATATTAGGATAGCACAGAGATTTAGTAAGTGAACAGAAAGGTCTGGCCAGTTAATATAGTTCCCAATGGCAATCTTATAAACATTTGTCTCTGAAGACCTTAAGACATAACTTGCATAAAACATCAAGGAATTTATAGATTTGATGCAGGCCAAAGAATAATTAGAAGTTGCATTATTAGATGTAATTTTGTACTTCTCATTTTATTCTGTTCACAACTATTAGGATGTATCTCACGTAAATATAGAGGCACTTACAAACTCGATATAAATCAAAAAATAATTAAAACTTGCATTATTTAATGTAACTTAGTATTTTTATTTTACTATGTCTCACCATCGTCTACATATGTTAACACTACGCTGCCGTATCTATATATTGAATTTTATGAATTTTAAAAACCTAAATGCAAGATATGAAAAGTGCCAAAAAAAATGTACCAAGGAATGCTTAAATAAACCCAAACTTGTGTCAACACAACGATAATAGCTATTCTTGTGCGAAGGCAACATCATTATACCTATTACATGCAACTTTGCCTTCTTGAACTTTAGACTATGCATCAGGCTGATGTTACTAAAAATTGGACAAAACAATCGATTATTATACTAAAAAAAATTTAAAACTTCAAGAAAATTGTCTAATAGGGAAACAAAGATCTAAAAAATTTCCGAAGCCAATTTTCTTATTTAAATTGGCATCAATTTGCTGAAGCTAAATTTTTTTCAAGTAGTAATGTGCAACAAAATAACCTATCCATACAGATTTCTCAACATATGACATTACTTCAAAAAGTATGGAAAATAAACAAATAACAAAAATACACGATCAGTACAAGAAAAACAGCATATAGCAGCGACAAAATCCGCTTCTAATCCATCGCTAAACAAGCTTTAGCGACGAATTTTCTACATAATGGTTTGGTCAGTAAAAACCATGACGGTATATGTGTTAGATTTTGCGACAGAATTTAGCATGAGTTTTCTGGCATTTTACTAATTTTTTAATAAAAATAAAATTTTGTTTATTATTTTAATTTTAATTTATATATCGACTATTTACCAGTGGATAATTAATTTATAATAAAATATTATTTATAAAAAACATTAGTAAATCCTTACTAATTACTAAGAGATTAGCGACGAAAACTAAATTGAGGTAAACTTACCTCCCTATTTTTGTTGGTAATCCGCTGCTTTTCCCCTTCTGATATATATATATATATATATATATATATATATATATATATATATATATATATATATATATATATATATATATATATATATATATCACACATACTCATCACACACATAACTTGTGTTACGTTCAATACACAATCCTAATTTAAATACAACACAATTAATATCAACATACATCTCATAATCAATGTATTATATTAATAACTCATCTCATAATTAATATTTAGCATTACATAATAGACATACTAATAATACTTACATCAAAAATGCATAATACGTCCATAATATTTTATAAACAATACTAAAAAGTATAAACCAAAATATAGTTCTAACATTTCAAATCCATCAGTTCCTCCATCAACACCCGTTCAAACTTACAAAACATCATCTCCACCCCGGCTTACAAAACATCATCAGTTCTTCCATCAACACCCCTTCAAACTTCATCTAAAACCTCTCACATTCCTCTGAAAACCAGCAACAAATCCCCTGTTGCAACCCACAATCGCCGACCAAACACTTCAACCCAAACTGCCCTCTTGAAAACTTAATATAACATTAAAAACTCATGCATTCATCACCGGTGCAAGCCACTTGCAGTTGGACATTTTATTTGATCCCTACCACGGTGGTACCACCTTCCCATCCAAATGCAAGAGGAATAGTGGGGGATTTGCTGCAATTGGGTGATAAAGGCTGGTAAAAAGACACTAAGTTTTGACTTGCATCGTCATACATGTAGAATTTAGCCATGAGTTAATTTCCACTATATAGATCAATATAAATGCACGATCCTAGTAAAATTTTGGCCAAAACAGCAAAAGGGACACTCTAGATTATTTGCAATATAAACATACAAAACACTCATGACCACACAAGGCCTTCTTCATTTTCATGTAAAATATAGATATATCAAACATCCACCACGATAAAATTAGTGTATAATGGGTGATTCAAGAACAATGCAAACTGCAGGGATGAAGTACCTTGATTGATTAGTTAGAAATGTTCAGATTTTGTAGTTGCAGTTGTCGTGGTACAAAAGATTAAAACAGCATCAGTCCTTAAGCATGAAACCCCCTATCAATATTGTTCATTTTAGTGTGTAGCATATAATATAATACATATAAAGATAACAAATTCAAGTATTTCATTTACCAATGTAGTGAATACCTACAGCCAATCTCAAGACCAACCTACACTCTCACTACCATTCATCCACATCGATCACTGAAATTTACAAACTCCATCACGCAAAATCTCAGCAGCCCCTCACAAATACGTGAACACACCCAGCACCGAACCAAGTTCTTCCTTAAATCCTATCAAACCAAATAGCAGGATCCAAGGAAAATTATAAAAAAATTGAGTTAACCATGTACCTTTTGCTCATTTTTCAATCCATGGACTGTAATGAAGTCTAGAACTAATTTGAATCGATCTGAGCTACCTTGGTGATGGCGGTGCATCTTCAAGTATCTACGAATGTAATTTTTAATTCATCATCACGAAACCGAATTGGGGAGATCGATGTTAGTACGTTGTTTATGCGATTTGGGCGTTTTGATGCCTCGACGAGACCGTAGCATGGATAGCGCAGGCTCTGAGTTTGTTGAAGATGCAAAGCAGATCAAAGTTTTGAGCTCCAATTTCTGACAGAAGAAACAGTGGATGGAATCCATGGAGTCGAATTTTTGGTTGGTCACGCGGCTGCCTCGCATCCTCTCTTTGTATCCACCATCGTGCCCTATTCTTCTGTGCTCCTCTTACTCTCATCCTACCTCTCCTCCGCCTCGTCTACACCTAATCCACCCTCCCGGTTTTCTTTTCTCTTCATCCCGTATCCACTGTTCTTCTGCCGCCTCGCTACCCGGTACCCAGTCTTGTCCTCGCGTTTCAATCATGTTCACCCACTTTTCCTCCGCATTGACCTTCTTTCTTCCGCCTTCAGTTTCTTCCTCAGATCCAGATTTATGACTTTGCCAGTACCCCTCCATCAGATCCAATGATGGTTTTATCCGGTTCCAATATTTTTTGGGGAAGCTGTACGAAGCAGTTATTGAAGTTGACTAGATTTATGTGTAGTAGTGAGAGAAGGAAGGAGAATGGTTCGGTAAAAAGTGTCTTACGAAGTTATTTTTTCGGGGTTGGAGCCAAAAAATGGGTCGTTGGAAGCAAAAGTTTCAAACCTGGAGCCAAAAAATGGGTCGTTGGAACCAAAAGTTTCAAACTTAGAGCCAAAAGTTTCATACTTTCATGTTTGGAGCAAACAAGATTTAACATATAAATTATTAGTTACGATTCACTAAGTATTCATAATTAATCATAACAAAATATTAAATTTAAATTTAGCTACTGATTATAAACAATAATTATGAGTTATAAATTATAAATTATTTATTTATAATCATTTTATTATAAATTATCAATAATTAATCCTTATAGTTGGAATCAATGTTTTTATAACCTTTTAAACAGTTGTTAAAAGGTTAATTGATAATCATTAGTAATAAATATTGTCAAAACTTCATACTTTATGGTGTTATATGAAAGCGTTGTAAAAGTTTATATTTTACAATGTTTCTAAAAAAATGTTCTGAAAACATAAGATTTTTAAACATTTTTTTCAAAAACATTGTAAAATTGCAATTTTTTTTACAATGTATTATTATCAATATTGCGAAAAAAACATTGTAAAAAGGTGATTTTATTGTGAAAAAACATTTAAACAATGTAAAATTCTGTTTTCCCATTTTTGTTGTTATGGACGCAAGGGGCACCAGCTTCTTTTCTACCTTAACACAAGAAATACACCACTTGAACCAGTTAAACACCTGGTTTTAAAATTTTAATACTGACTATTAGACATTATTTATTTACTATTACTTAATTATTAATTATAAACTATAAATATAACTTTATAGTAATTAAATTTCATTATCAATTAGACCTACAAGCATGACAACATGACAAAATCGTTAGACCTTAAACCCTGATTTAGACCTATAACTTTATCAAATAATACATACCAATCAATTTTGTAAAAGCAAATATGTATTAATAATTTCTTGATATTAATATAATTAATCATATTAAAAACTATTAAATAATCATTGATTATCAAAACAAATTTAATAAACATCGAACAAAAATGTATTTTATTAATTACTATTACCTCTTATTTATATGATATAGTAATTAATAATTAATCAGCATTAATTTTCAAAAAAAAATTAATCAGCATTAACTATTGAATTTTATTTACTTCTAATAGTTATTATTTATTATTAATTACTAATGTATTATTAACATTAATTATTTAAAATTTAAATTTACTAATTAACTACTAAGTAATAACACAAATTTAAAACATTTAATAAATAAAAAATATAAAAGTTCGTACAAATCTCTTGGAAAACTGCAGGAAAATAGCTTCAAAATTATGTCGACGGTAATCCGACTCTATAGCAACGGAATTTAGCATCAAATATTATATGACGGTAAAGAGCTGCAATTTCCATTGATTTAGTGACAGAATTAGTATTGGACGGTAATAATTTATAATAAGATGACATATAAAATCCAAATTATTTTCTCTTACAAAGCCCACGGAAATTCAAATAACTCGCATGTAACTATATATGGTGCACTTTAAATTTTGTGACCATGTTAAGACATGTGAATTAGTCATTTCAATTAATGTATATAAATGATGTTCACATGCATTATGACCCGGCTCATCAATATTTATTATATTTGATTTACACACGTGTAACATGTCCGGTTCGTCACACACGACTGATCCATGTATAAAGTATGTGTCTAACTTAATCACTTCATCAGATAGTTGATGCATTAATTTCTGAACCGTGTTAACAATGGAGTTAACATTTGCCCCTCGAAGCTTGTATTTTTGTTTAGAAATATGGGCTTTGAAATGACTGGTTTTAATACGTCTTACTTGCCCAGTATCTGACATAAGCTCTATTCTGGATTTGATCGCAACTCGTTATGGATTGAATATGTTGGTGAACTCTATTCTGAATTTGTTGTCTTGACATTGTTATCTGGTCTTGATCATCGATGGAAACGATACGATTACACCTTTGAAATGCTCCACGGCACAAGTTTTGTTGTGCTGATAAACCCTTCATTTTTGAATTTATGAATTTTTCATTGATAGTGCCATGCTAATGTGTAAATGCCCCGGTTTTAACTCGGGCTCGAGTGCGTGAAACAAATAAAATTTGCTATGGATTGGTTGTACTCGTTTTTCATTGAAATGGTCGTGGCCAATTCATGCTAATTTACTTGTTTCACGAACTTGCTTAGCCATTAGATTTAAATAAAACAAAACACAATTTCTAAAGCGAACGACGGTTGTGCCTTTTTTCACAGCTACAACCTGTTTTATAACAACAAAGACATTTCATGTTTCTGGGCTAATATTTTGCCATGATAGCCCACATCAATAACAAATTAATTGGTTTAAAAATCCAGCTATGGCGAATTTCTATTTTGAATTGAATGAAGTATCTATGCAAAACTGTTTTATTCAACGGTTTACAAACTGTAGAATATTATTCGTATAAACACGACATTCTAATTTGAATTCGCATTGACGCTCAAGATCAACTAATCGACATAAGCCGATTGTGGATTTCAAGCGCCATTATCTTAATGACTTATATAATTGTATACAACATCTCATACTTTTGGAAATGCGTACTTATAACTTATTTTCTACTTCTTTTTGGCGAATCCTTTGATATCCGTGCCCCCTCCTAGGAGGTCGTCAATAGCCTTCATTGTGGGAATAACTTTTATTGCTCAATGTTTGTTTGCTTTGTTGATCAGTTCTGACATCGGAAACTCCATTGGATGCCCCTACTATGGAGAGGTCATTTATAACCCAATGTTCGTCTTCTCTTATCGACTGAACAGATATTATAGACTTCACTAAGATCGTTAATCTTCGATGTGGAGAGGTTGCTTTTTCTATGGAAAGGACTTTTGGTTGTCGCATTGTTTCACAGAGCGAACTCCCACAAAGTTTGGGTGAAGTTGCATCATTTCGTGTAGTAAACTCCCGTGCTTCGTTTCGCACAATGAAATCGTGCTTCCTTTTGGGTGAGGTTGCATCGCTTCGCGTAATGAACACCTGTGCATCGTTTCACATAGTGAATTCCCACGCATCATTTCGCACAATGAATTCACGCGACCTTTGGGTGATGTTGCATCGCTTCGCGTGAACTCCCGCGCAACCTTCACATAGTGAACTCCTGCGCATCGTTATGCACAACGAATTCCCACAACCTTTGGGGTTCTGGATCCGTGGCTGCTTCCTACTCTCTTCTCCTTTTGACTCGTTGGGACTTTTTCGATCTACCCTTGACTTGATGTTATCCAGATTGTCTCAATTGGTAGAACTCTAAGGAAGAAAATGCTTGTGGAACAACCTGCAATGAGAAAATCGTCTTTAGCAAAATTTTCATAATTTGCAAGTAAGAGATTTATACAGGAAGGTGAGACTTTATTCATAAAACTATTGTTCAGTACAATGCATGTAAAACAAAACAGACTTTTACAAGAAATTCAAACATAGCAAGAAGTAAAGTAATGGTGGAAAAGATTGTTTATTCTGGGCCATTGATATTAGAGCACTATCAATGGTTATCAGTTGATTATCGACCTTGCATTAGTTTGAGCAGAAACTCGGTTGCATGGACCGGACTGGCCATTTGATGCCCCTTGCCCCTGGGGAGTTGCAGAAGGATTTACAGCTTGGGGATTCTTCGTATATTGTTGCAGGCGGTATTTCCTAATCAGTTCTTCGATTAATGATTTCAGATTCCTACATTCAATGGTGTTGTGGCCTGGATGATTGTGGAACCGGCAGAACTTCCCAGATTTGGTCAGACTATCATTCATCTTCATTGGTCAAGGCTCCATGTAGTATTCTGCATCCTTTTTGGCAAGGTAGATGTTTTCAGGAGTGTCATTCAAAGGAGTTAGCTCTGACGAATCATGAAGGCGAAACATCTTATTGTCTTTGTTGTCGTTCCTTTTATTGGCTCGTTTCTACTCCTGATCTCTCTGTTGATTAACCTGAGCGTTAGCATACTTTTTATCCCCAGCAATACTGCTTGTGCCAGAGGCCTGATCAACAGAGGGATCACCATCTACTCTCATGTACTCTTCAACTTTTTTATAGAACTTGTCAAGCGTATTTGGTTCCTTCATCTTTATCCATCTCCCAAACTCATTTCTCTTGTCTAGAGCATTAAGTAAAACCATAAGGACTATGTAAGGCTCTGGATTCCTCACTTCGGACATGGCAACAATGAATCAACTGAGAAAGGCTTTAATGGATTCCCTTGGATTCTACTCCATTGTGGAAAGTGTTATAGCATCCTTGGCTTTTGTAGCATATAATCGGAACTTCTCCTTGAACTTTTTAGTCAGGTCAAAGAATCAAATTAGAAACATAGGTGGAAGCTTCGTGAACCATAATGACGCAGCTCCTTCTAAGTAGAGAGGAAAGTATAGGCATCCCGTCTTGTCTGTTGCCTTTGCTGCACTTATATGCCACTCGTACTTGAACAGAAAGTAGTAACGAGCAATAAGGCCATTGTACGGAGGTAAAGTTGGAGGTGTGAACTTCTTTGAACACTCTGTTTATCGGATTCTCTCGATAAACAGAGTCCTATCGAGAGAGAAATCCCATTCTCTTTCATCGTCATTGCGAGCGTTATTCTTCGTCATGGTCTATTCTATCATATCTGAAATGTACGCTTCAGCGTTATGCTACCCCGGAAGGATAATTTCAATCTCTTTACCAGATTCTCATCTAGGTAAGCGATCATGATTAGAAGACTTAGGTTCTTTACCTTCCCGACGAGGAGGTGCCCCCGTGGCGGGATTAACAACAACCCTTCAAGTATTTCTATAGGAATGATTCTTAGCTTTTGGCTCCAAGTCTTCGACATTAGCTTCATCTTTGTTGCTCAACCAATCATTATTGTCTTCCATGTTGTCGTTGGGGTTTTGATCAGAAGCAGATGAATCGACATTTCCGTCAAAATCAACATGGACCTTCTAAGGGGCTTGATTTGGTCAAGCAATGAGAGTCGCATCTAACTTGTCCATCAAAGCCTTAGTAGAACTATCCATTCTCTGGTTTAAGTTGGTAACAACTACGTCTAACTCATCTCATGTTACACCATCTCCACCTCTAGAACCTTGGCCAATTTCGAAATTATTCATTTGCGGCGTTGCTTAACGGTCAACATTGTCAGAACCTCTAATAGTTTACTACCTCCTTCCTTCGACTTTGATTGTGCCATTACTTCAGACAAGCTTTGAACCTTGGAGACAATCTCTTAACAGGCCTAAACTTTAGATCGTGTGGATCTATCATACAGGATAGCCTTCAAATATAGGTATTTCACAAAGCTCTTGATCTTTTAGAACACTTCAATAAAAATTGAAATCAAAAAATGACCACAACACCAAAAAGGTTTTTAGAACACTTCACTAAAAGGTAGGATTCGGAATTATAGAGCCACAGTAATTAAAATAAAAGGAAAACAGTAGAGAACAAAGAATTTTAGAGTGGTTCAGCTTAAAAATAGCCTATGTCCACTATAGGAAGAGCTTTCATTATCAATTTTGAATTTACGAAGCACATGAATTCACTCATATCACTCATTCTCTCTTCTATAATGATCTCCTTTATTTTCTCTCTCTTTTGATATTGATTTGACTTGAATTCGCCAAGGAATTAGCTCAATTTCTCTAAGTGCGAGGAGTATTGGTGTAGATCTTCAATCTCTCGAACATTTGAATATTTTTGGATGATTACATGGAGGATTTGATGTTAGACCTAAGCTTTAGAGAGAATTAGTGGAGGCTAGAGAAGTTAAAAGAAGTTTAGAGTGGTGGAGAAGTGAAAATGGCGGTCCTTCAGTGTCTAAAATTCAGTCCCTTGAATCTTTGAGAAGTGGAGTATTAATTGGTGTAATCTGGAGGTAGTGGCAGAGTTGTAATTTAGGTATGCAGTGTATGGGTCATTCATAAAAGTATTTATGGAAATGCCGCTAGACAGTTGGCAACAACTCGTAAGATTCTCAGCCGATCGACCAGGATAAGTATGCACGATCGACAAAAAGTTTGTATGCGACCAGGATATAAACTCGCGACCAGAATTTTATAACTTCTCCAATGTGATTATATCTCTTGAACGTGCGACCCCTTTTGTATGCACGATCCAAAATATATTGCTGGCAACATCTGGCATTCACGTGATGCAGTGACTGACCATAATTCATGTGCGACCTGATTTTTACAACTTTTCCACTTAGTTTTATTTCACTAGTCGAACCATCTATTTCATGGTGCTCGACCTAAAAATACAAAGAAGCTGCTCGACCAATATCTCCAGAAATAGTGCTTGACCACGTGGCAACTGGAAGAATAGTGCTCGAATAGTTCAGAAAATGAGGCTCGACCCCTTTGCAAAGTTGTGCTCAACCATTCAGCAAAGGAGCTGCTCGACCGTTCTTCCCAATGGTTCTCGTCCCTCATGGATAAGTGAACGACCTCTATTGAGCGAGCGACCCATGATGACGGGGGAGAGCGAGTGAGCCATGGTGCAGATGATGAACGACCCAAGCATGGGTGCTGCTCGACCCATGCAATATGAGCATGTAAGAGCGACCCGTGGCTTGCATTCTGTTAATCCATGATGCTTGCTAGTGTGTCCACATAGTGTCATTTTCTTGTTTTTATCTAAACTATCACATACATGTATACATGCATTTATATATACATGATGTTACTACCAAAATTAACACTCGACGTAGGCTGATAGTGAAGGGGTATCGGAGGAACACAAGCATGGAAAAATCTTCCAAAAGGAAAAAACCTGAATGATAGAAAAGACCGAAAGCCGGAAAGAATGATCTAAGAGCAAGCATAAACCAGCACCTCCTGGAAAGAAAGGAGATCAAAGCCTACATAATGCCGACGAAGTTTATCCGGTGAGGTCTATAAGACAAGGTCTATCCAGTAGGGAGTTTTGTAGCGGAAGGTCACCTAGGAGAGATACCAAGAAAGAGGAAGACATGAGATCTGCTTTTTGAAACCTAGAAGAGCTACCAGTATTAATGTACTTAATGCTAACACATCGGAAGGCGAGGGTATCAGGGGAATCAAGCCAGAAGTACATAAAGATTATCCGGAACCAACTTCTAAAACATCTCCTGCATAGGCGACGAAAGGTCACATTGATAGACATCAGAAACATCACCGGGAGCCACCTTCCAGAAAGCCAAACTATCCCAGGAGATCCACCAGAAGGCTAACCAGAACGCTAGTAGAGATACAGGCTATCTGTACTAATCTATCTAGTACATAGACCAACAACGGTTTCGAACCATCAGCTATCTACATACATTGTGAGGAAAAGCTCCTCTAAGTATTCACGTGAAAGCCGGAAGCCTATATCCAGAAGCTCACGTCTGAGAGCCTACGCCCAGGAGCTGCTATTTGGGAGTTCAAATACCATCCGAAAGCTACCACATCGACAAACCCATGTCAAACTCTAAAAAGCCCCAGTTGACCGGGACCCTCGCTTTAAAGACTATAATTAGCACCCTAAAGACGGCCAGAGGCCAAACGTCCAAGACCAAGGAAAAAGCGGCTGGAAAAGGTCCTTGTAGGCCTAATAGCCTAACTGTAGAAGGGGCCCCGGATTCTCTATAAATAAGACTCCAGGAGCCACATAGAAGGGGACAAAATTTTCATTTCTCAATCTTGTTCTTTCTTCATTAAAAAGAGCAAATATTAATTCTTAGATCAGATTGAGGATTTCTTCAACTCTTGTAATACATCTATAATTTATGAATGAGAAATTCCGAGGCTTAAACATATTGCGATTTGATAATCTTGTTGTGACATTATGATAGAACATTGAGTTAACACTAACCTTTGGTATGAGAAATTTGATCATGGAACCTTCGTGAAGAGGAAGGGCTTAATAGGAATTTGAAGTCTTCCTCCTTCTATCTTGAGGATTTTGCAACGCTGATCGAAGCTCTCGTAGTGTGCCTAATGCTTCCTGACCTCAGAAAGGAGGTTGTATGTAGGCTTGTAACTTGATCTCTGACGCAGCCAAGGCTCTTCGGGTCGGTTCAATGCAGAATGGTCATCTGAGTTAATAAGCATTGCGATGCCCTCCTTCCCGTGATCACAATATATCATTATATTTGTGATCTGGGGAGTATTTGATTTTATGAGACCTTAGTTATGTCAAGCTAGGCAAACCTTCTTCAAGTCATTTTGGAACTCCACTGTACCGTAAGCGTGATATTTGTCCCGTGAGGGAAGGATAACTTATCATCAAAACAAAGATTCTGACGCTTAAGGAAAGGTAGATTTAGCTAAGTAATAATGGTCGTCGAGCATTCTTCAATAACCCTGGATCATGACTGCGTCATATTTCTTGAACACATGTCCTATATAACTTACTCCGGGTGTAGACATAAAATAACGTTAACATTTTGGCACTAGAAGGATGGCCTGAACCTCCGTCCTTAGGCTTAATCTATCAAAAATTAACTTGCTAAATTTATTACTCCATGGCAGGAAAGATGAAATAAAAAAGATTGGAAGATCGAAACAAGGAACCGGCTCCTAATGCGACCCTCGATGGAAACATGGATCTGACGTTTAATCTGAACAATAACAAAAGGGGAGCCATATCCAGCCCAACGCAACCACCAAACGCCATGGAAGATAATGTCACAAGGATTATGGCCTTGGAGAAGCAATTCCAAGAGATGCAAGCTCAGATAAATCTGCTCAAACAAAGAATTCTTCATGACTCACCAAATCCAATAAAAGAGAAATGAATGAGTCCCCAAAAAGAAAAGCTCCCATCCAACACTCTGAAGCAAAGGAGAAGCTCAAGGCGACTTTCGTCAAGAAGAAGAAGTCCAATTTGATAGGAATTGACCATCAAGGAAATCAACGCGAGCAGGAGCAGTTCATAAGTTTCACTTCCAAAGGTTATGAACCCAAGAGAGCAAATTATGACAACATGGTAGCTTACCTTAAAGACATCGCTCAGAAGACCGTCAAAGATTTGTTAAGAAGCAAAGGGAAGATTCTAATACCAACTCGGTTTCTCTAAACAAGCCCATCTCGTTTTTGTATGCTGTCGCAAGAGAAAAAGTTAATAATTTCCTCATCTCGTTCAAAGACAAGAATTGCCCTAAACCTTATTCCGGCTGTAAGTATTGTGAATTCCACAAAACCAGCGAACATAAGACTGACGAGTGCAAGGTATTGGACGGGATTATTCAGAAGCTAATCCAAGAGGGACATCTAAAAGAAATTTTTTAAATAAGACAACATCAGCTCAGCATACAAGTGGACAACATAAGGTTTCGGTAAATGTGATAGGGGCTACTATGGAAGATGGCAACCTAGACTTGGGTCTACCCATAAATCGAATCAAAGTGATCCATGGAGGGCCTCACCTAGCTGAAAGCTGTCCTAGAGCTTGGTGTTAATACATGAAGGAGGCCATGGAGGGAATATTATCCATTCAAGAAGAACCACCATTGAATAACGCATGTTATGCTCTTAGAATGCACAACCTAGTGGTCTCTCTGGAAGAAATGAAGAAGGGGGTCCGCCACCCACATATTGATCCCTTTATGATAATAGCGCAAATAGGGCTCTCTGTTGTTTCCAAAATACTTGTAGATACTGGGAGTGTTTTCAATGTCATCTTCAAGAACGCTTTCGATTAGATGAGAATTTCTGAGAAGAAGTTAGAGCCAAGCAATGAACCAATCATTAGCTTCAACAACAAGCGATCGATTCCAGTGGGGCAAGTCAACCTTCTAGTTCAAGTTGGACTGTCTACGCTTCATTAGACCTTCGAAACTCTCTTCTTTGTGATCGATCAACCATCATATTACAACGCCTTCTTTGGACGACCATCTTTGGAGGAGATTGACGCTTTTGTTTCTTCCAAGTATCTTATGGTAAAATTCCTAACCAAGCAGGGATGGGGTACCGTCAAGGGAGAAAAGTTTAGTTCCCACGAATTGTACTTCGCAATGGTCGACAAATACAAGAGAGCGTGTTCTTCGTACTTTGAATCTTCTACTGTTTTCATACCTTCGGATAAGGGTTTCTTGCATCCCACATTCGAAGCGAAAATAAAAACTAATGAGGCTAACAAACATGCAAATGGTAGGTACATTTCTTTGAAAAGAAAGAGGAAGAGATCCGATGATATAAATCTGAACGAGGAAGGAGATATCGTCACGGACTTAGGTTCTACAGGGGACACTGAAAGAATAAAACCAATAGAAGACATAGAAGAGGTAAACGTTGATTTAAAGGATAAATCGAAGAACGTCAACATAGGGAAAGGCTGAAAGAGCCCCTCAACAGTGACCTAATTCAGTTCTTACAACTCAACAAGGATGTTTTCTCTTGGACCCATTCCAACTTGATCGATATCAACCATTCTATTATGAGTCATGCCTTAAACATTGACCCTTCGGTGATGCCGATTCGGCAAAAGAAAAGACAATGTAATAGAGACCAATTAGAAGCCTTGAAGGAGGAAGTCAAGAGGCTAGAAACTAACGGGTTTATTCGGGAGTCCTTTACCCAAAATAGTTAGCCAATCCTGTGCTAGTGAAGAAGTTCAAAGGGAAGTGGAGAATGTGTGTTGATGACACAGATTTAAAAAAGGCTTGCACGAAAGATTGCTATCCCCTTCACGGATTGACCAGTTAGTTGACGCCACGAGTGGTTACAAGATACTATCTCTTATGGATGCTTACTCAGGGTATAACCAAATTCCGATGCATATACCTGACGAAGAGCATACAAGCTTTATCACTGATTAGGGAACATTTTGCTATAAAGTGATGCCTTTTGGGTTGAAAAAAGTGAAAGAAACATATCAAAGACTGGTAAACAGGATGTTCCACGAACAAATAGGGCGCAATATGGAAGTATACGTGGATGACATGCTAGTGAAGTCTACCAAAACAGAGAACCATTAAAAGGGCCTGGTGGAAATGTTCAATGTCTTAAGGAGTTTGTAACACCCCGAATTTTAGTTAATACTAAAATTCACTAATTACAGGATAAATAATCTCAGATGTGGGAATTGGGGGTAACGGGCTGCGTCATTGCGTTCGTCTCGGAAAAATACGCGAAATAGAGTCCGAGTTTTCGAGAATCGGAGTCCGTATGGCCCGGTTATGGCCCAAAGAAGTTTGCAGAAAATTTAAAACTAAAACAGATTTAAAAATTTAAAATTTCAGATTTTGGGATGGAACAGGCGGGGTCAGGCGGGAAGATTCCCGCCCTACCCATGTCGACAGGGCTGTCGACAGGCCTGTCGACAGGGGTGTCGACTTGCCTGTCGACTTGCCTGTCGACAGGGGCGCGCCGTCCATTGAACCCAGGTGCACCAGGTTGCACCAGGTTGGGTTTCAGGCTGGCTAGGAGGGCTGGTTCTAGAGATTTCCGAAATCTAAGGGTCCTAATCTAATCTAGGGTTAATCTAAGGGCCTAAAACACTCACCTAATCTATAAATACACCCTAAACCCCCCTTAATCCTTACCAAAAATAGAAATGATGGCCTCATGCCGCCAAATTAAATCCTAAGAGGAGCCTCCACTAATTTATGAAGGAAGTTGCAAGCTAATCACTCTCTAATCAATCTTTAATCATCATTATCTTCATAGTTAGCAACTAATTCTACTTCATAAGGTTGCTAATCTTGAGTTTGGTGAGTTTCTATCACTTTAACATCAATTGTTAAAGTAAGTAGATTGGGTGTAATGAGACTTACAGTCTTAAATGCGGATTAGTGAGTTTGAATCATGTATAATGATATGTTACTCTATGTTGTTCTATGTTTATGCATATTTGATAAGTTGGTTTATGCATGCTTAATAAGTTGATTTATGCATGTTTAACAAGTTGGTATATGCATGTTTAACAAGTGGATTTATGCATATTTAATGAGTGGAATTATGCATGTTTAACAAAGTGAGTTGTGCAAGTTAAGTATATGTTTAAATGCAAGTTTTATGTGATATGCAAGTTATGCATGCTTATGCGAGTATATGAATGCTTATGCAAGATATGTATATGCTTAAATGACATGATATGCAAGTTATGCATGTTTATGCAAGTTATGTATGCTTATGCAAGTATGTGTATGCTTATGCAAATATGTGAATGCTTATGCAAGTATGTGAATGCTTATGCAAGTTATGCGTATGCTTAAATGCATGTTTAACATGTTATGCAAGTTATGAGAATGACTATATGCAAGTTCAACATGTTATGCAAGATATGTGTATGATAATATGCAAGCTCATATGCAACATGTTATGCAAATCATGTGTATGATAATATGCAAGTTTGGGTTATATGTAGTTGGGTTAATATATGCTCATATATGCAAGTTGACATCCTCTTAACCCATGACAAAGTTGTATGCTAAACCCATGATATTTGTGATGATCTTCCCCTTATTTATGTTATGAAATGAGAACGATTTACGTGGGGAACGATGGGGTTGGTAAATATGTTAATAAATGAATGATTGGGTATGACTAAGCATACCATAAAAGAATAAATTACCATAAGTGGGAATTTACCTATTGAGTTAGGTCTACCCCATTGGAATTTACCTATTGAGTTAGGTCTACCCATGTTATGGAAAACTTGATATTAATTAGGGATAATTAATATGGGGGTGATTAATTAGGGATAATTAATATGGGGGTGATTAATTAGGTGTAATTTATCGACTAAGACACGAGGTTGGACTCATTTGTAGTGTAAAACTGCCCGGATCCGACCGGCTTAACCAGTTGCTACAAATGTCAGCCCAATGTGAGAGGTCTTAGCCATGAATTAAATACGTGATTAAGGTAAAGACACGAGGTTAGACTCTGTTATGACGTAAGACTGCCCGGACTCTACCGGCTTAACCAGGCGGTCATAACAGCCAGTCTGATGTGGGAGGTCTTTATGGGGGATCACGGTCTTAATTAATTAAGAAACACTTAACCATAATAGCATGTAGTGGGACATGAGGGGTTAAGTGGGTGCCTTGGGTGGCATGTGGAAATTTAATGGTTGCCTTGGGTGGCATGTGGAATCTAGTGGGTTGCCTTGGGTGGCAATAGAAAATACGATTAGAATACTTAACCAAGAGAAACATGTAATTAAACATGATTAAAGGGTTAAGTGGGATACACTAGATATGTGACAAGCTTAGGTGGGTAGCTTGTTGGGGGCCCATTTCAACCAATATCCCAAACGTATCTTTGTGGGCTCGACCCATGTCGAGTGACGGGACACGCATATTGGGCTTGATTATAAGAGGCCAAAACGGGTTAGCGGTGGCAACGCAAGTCCAACGGGTTTCATAGGCGTGTGTGGGCTCGGGCTGGTAGATAAGCCGTTGTTGCATCGTGTAGATATAAAGCCGTGCACCGTTAATAGTATTGGGTAGCCACATTAGGGGAGTGATACACCCCACTGTGGGACCAGCACGGGTATCTACGGTAGGGAGCCGATCGATGGGGAGTAGTGGGTACACCTAATAAAGATAGGGGCAGGCAGCACCTATGTAGGGGTACACGAAACTACTGGGTAAGAATTACTGAGTACACCTAGTGGAGATAGGGGCAGACGGCACCTATGTAGTGGGCTAGGGGTACACGAGACTACTGGGGAAATTTTCTAAGTCCTTGGAAGGGATCAACCTTTAAGTAGGAATGACTGGTGTGGTGCAGTTAGTAATTATCCTTGGGTGGGTAGATGCGTCCTGACGGTTATCTTAGTTTATCCTAAGTCTACCAAGCTGCTTATTGTAGCCATTCATCCCCAGATATTACCGTAGGTCAAGTTTATGTCTTCTCTGGTTACTTTAATGATTGTATTGTTAAAGTTATAGGACTCACTCAGACTTATGTCTGACCCCGTTGTTTTTATCTTTTTCCCAACCCTCAGGTCCTACGGTGGATCCTAGCGGTAGTAGAGCTTGATCGGATTGCTGTTCCAGTCTTTAGGAGCTTGGGTAGATGTAAAGCTCCAGTTATCCAGTTATCTTTTCTTTTGTTATGGCTATTGTATGAGAGAGTGGGATTATGTACTTCTTTATTTTGACAGATATTGTACTTGACTTTTATCATGGTTTTATGATGTAACCAGACATGTTTATTTCCGCTGTTATGGGATGATGTTTTAAATTTCAAATACTATTTATATCTGTCTTGGTGTAAATTTTCTGTTCTATATTCACTAAAATACTCCACCGATGCTATGGCATTCCCTTAGTGAGTGACCATAGCGGGCGTGGGGTGTTACAGAGTTACCAAATGAAGTTAAACCCGCGAAAGTGTTCTTTCGGAGTTCAATCTGGAAAGTTCCTGGGATATGCGGTAAGTGAGCAAGGGATTGAAGCTAGCCCTGACCAAATCCAAGCTATAAGAAACATGGAAAAACCTAGGACGAGCAAAGAAGTCATAAGCCTGAATGGGATAGTAGCATCCCTTAGTAGGTTCATTTCAGAAGCTACTGACAAATGTGTCCATTTATTCGATGTTATAAAGAAAAAGAAGAGTTTCAAAGGAACGAAGAGTGTAGGAGGGCGTTCTAAGAGATAAAGGTTTATATGGGGAACGCCTGTGATTTTTTCCAGTCCCGAGAAGGGAGAAGATCTATACCTATATATGGCTATTTCAGAACATGCGGTAAGCACATTCCTAATAAGAGAGTAATGGAACTCAACACCCATTTACTACACTAGCTGAAGGCTAAAGGATGTGAAAACCTAATACCCTATGATAGAGAAATAGCGTATTGCCTTAGTTATCACACGGAAGCTCATAGGATACTTCCAAGCTCACCCTGTTATGGTTTCAACTAGTTTCCCGCTCAAGCAAGTGTTCAGTAAACCAAAAACCTCAGGGAGGTTAATCAAATGGCATATCGAGCTTATCCAATATGAGATTGAGTTCCATTCTCGAGTGGCAATTAAAGGACAAGCCCTTGTAGACTTTATGGATTAGTGCACAAGCTTCATTTCAGAACAATCAGTTAAAGAGAATGACTTAAAGGCCAAGTGGAAATTTTTTGTAGATGGAGCTTCTAACTAACATGGAGTAGGGGCAGGTTATATTATAATTACCCTTAATGGACACCGCTTGCACTACGCCACGATGTTAGGATTCCCGAAAACTAACAACGTAGCTGAGTATGAGTCAATGTTAGCTGGTTTGAATTTGGCATTACAGTTGAAGATACCTCAGATAGAAATCTTTAGTGATTCACAACTAATGGTGAACCAGATAAAGCAAACCTATCAAACCAAGGATGCATGACTAATCCGTTTGAGGATTTCTCAGTTCATCAAATACCCCGCAGGGAGAATATTCAAGCGGATTCGCTAGCCAAATTAGCTAGTTCCCGGGGGGCTCCCGAAACTCGAGTAGTTTCCGTGGGTTAACAAAAAAGGCCTAGTATCGAGCGTGAAAAATCGAAAATGGGGAAAGAATTATTAATCTTAACTAGATCCCAAGCCTTGAGAAGGTGGGACGAAGGAAACAAAGAGGAAACTGCAATGGGGAACCTCCCTTAAAGGAAAAGAACTGACATCATAAAATCACATGGATGACTCCTATAGTAGACTACCTCCTAAACGGGACTTTGCCTCTTAGTAAGCAAGATGCGAGAAAAATAAAACACCAAGCTCCTAACTTTGTGATTACAGATAATATACTCTGTAAAAAGGGACATTCGCTTCCTTACTTAAGATGTGTAAGTTTCGAAGATGGGCTTAGCCTGTTGAAGGAAGCTCATGAAGGATGGAGTTGAGACCATTCTAGTGGAATTAAGCAGGCCAAAAGGGTCATGCGACAAGGTTATTATTGGCCGCAGATAGTTAATCAAGCAGTTGAGTATGTCAAAAAATGTGATAAGTGTCAAAAGTACTCTAAGGTGCCTCGGCTTCCTCCCAGTGAACTAACCACTATATCGAGAGCCTGGCCATTCGACGTATGAGGGATAGATTTGATCGGACCCTTACCCGTCTCCAAAGGTGGAGCTAAGTATGCTGTAGTCAAAGTAGCTATCCACACTAGTCTACTTAGCGCAGACTATCCCCCATAAGTATATGAAGAGTAAGGGTCCGATCAAATCTCCAAAGGTGGAGTTATCCACACTAGTCTACTTGGCGCAGACGCCGACAATGGTCCTGAACCAGTAGCTAATCACATACACAATAAGGGCAGGCTCCTCTCGGGAAAACCAGAAGCCTATAGCCTAAAAAATATGACCAAGAGCATACACATAGGAGCTCAAGATACCTTCCGGGAGGCTACCGAAATAGCAACCATATATCCCCCTTGAAGAGGCTCCCGACTAGCCGAAGCCTTCGTCGAAAAATCCATAATTGGCACCGCAAAGCGGTCGAAAGCAAAAACATCCGAGACCAAGGAAAAAGGCATCTAACAAAGGCTCCTGAAGGCCCAATAGCCCAATAGTAGAAGGAATTACAAGTTTCCTATAAATGGGACTCCAGAGGTCACAAAAAAGGGGCTTTGATTCTCATTTGGGCTATCTTTGTGTTTTCATCACTTAAAACCCTCATATGGGTCCAATTAAATAGGTTCTTCTATCCTGATCATGTATTTCAAATCAAAAATTAATAAAATGTTCATCAATACTGTAACGACCTGGGTTTTCGCGATCATGGTTGTCGACATAACTCAATGTCAACTACCCAAGCATCGGAAATTCCGGATAGTTAATAGAAAGAAGTTAGAGGGTGAGAACAGATAAGATAGAAAAATTTGAATAGAAGAAGAAGAACACAACCAGACAAAATCGGAGTAACACGAATCTCACAGCGGAAAGAATAAAATATAACATAATTTTGAAATAAAACTAGTATATGTATACGATAACATTTATCAGAGTACAACACTTACAACACAGCGGAATAAACAATTGCTATAAAATCCTGAAGCCTCCTGCTCCAAGATCCCAGTATATCTGTAAATCCTGACTACTTGACTGCCAGTACAAATTGGGCACCCAAGAGTTTAGGGAACACAAAACAAAATAAACTCTGGGTCAGTCATGGGACTGGTGTGAGTAAACAATTTAAAACAGTTTGGGCAAGTAAACGATATCTCATAAGACCATGCCGTATAACGGAATGGGTTTTTCCTTATGAGAATTCAAAACACTTGCTCCAACATTCAAAAACCTTTTGAAAGGAATAATAATCTTTATATCAAACTCAATTGATATTATAATAATGTCTATCAACCACAATATAATAATCATCTAGCAAAACGCTTTCATCTCACGTTCCATATACATAACATACAATCAAAAACCGCAGGCGCTTATTTGGCAATGAATTCCAACTGGAAAGGTATGGGACCACCTTCCGACAGTGTATCTCTAGAGACGAATACACCGGGTTCAACATGAACATCTTGAACCCCAGGCTAAACATGACCGGTCACTCATTTCGCTTGAGTGTACCAAATGTATTATCGCCAACGGTTGGGATCAGCAACCGTTTCCCATAAGGGACAACATCGAAATAGATTAAAAAAGTAAATGAAACTCTAGATCAGGATGACAATAGACCCTACTTGGAAGCTAACCGCATAGCCATGCGACCTACCCAATTTTATACCATTTCCTGGTTGTGAGGCTATAGGCGACGCTTATCTCTGACAGATCACACCTTTATTCACTTTGAATGTCACATAGTCATACCCGCCAAATCACAAATTGATTTCCCCAAAAATACCATGGGTATACAGCTAAGAGAAACGGATTCCTCCGCCACCAAACGTAAATACATTTGGAGAGATCAACTTATGTGATCTATTAAATATACTCCGTCTGACATTCTTCAATACAGATCATCATGGGACCGGACAGAACGAAGGTACTATTCTGTAAATCCATCTTAGGCAATTTCTACCTAGGATTTACTGAACAGCCCTTGCATAACTCCATCTTCAATTATCTTCATTACAATTGATTCGCAACATTTATTCATTTCCCCATTTCTCCTTTCCATATATTCATCAAATCCTTATTTTCTAATTTTATAAAATATACGTTATTAACTTTGGAAAACGTTTCCATTTCTGATTCACGCATCACTATCTTCTTACATATATTAGTCTCTAACTGTAAACTAGTAAGAGAACAACCCCCTACGTATTAACCTCGTAGGCCGAAACCAACATCAGATCAATACCCAGACAACTGTTCAATTTAACAAATCTCCAGTCAGTTTCTGATTCCTTTAACTCCATTTTAATTCCTATTTCAAACCCTATTTACTTTATAAATTTTTTGTTAGCAAAATATTTACTTAAATCCTTTGTTCACATTACATGTAAATAATATTTCTTCTTTGCAATCAAAATAGTTTGATTTCGTATTTAAAACAATATCCCAAATCTAATTTCTATTTATATTTTTATTTGTAGAATTATTCATACAAATCTCCTTTTTATTTCTAACACTTAAATCACATTTATAATTCCCTTTATATAATTCTATTTATTCTATATAAATCCTTTTATATAATTCTATTTATTTTATATAAATACTTTTATAAAATTCTATTTATTCTATATAAATCCTTTTATGAAATTCTATATATTTTATATAAATATTTCATTTTCAATATTCACTTTGAAAAATTCCTTTTGACATTCCAGTACTTCATATGGTATTTAAAATACCAAATAGCATGACCAGTGTCACCATAATAAATCACAGATTATATATCACATCATATATCACAATATATGAAAACAAACATTATTATAATATTGAGGAATCCAGTTGGATCCCTCCAACCTATTTCCCTGCATCACAGATGTTAAACAATATAAATAACATCGATTTCATTTCAATATGAAATAGTCTAATAAACAGAATCAATATTTGATTAACGATTCATATATATCGTTATCTATAATTTCAACCAATAAATCAGCAATTCAACCAAATAATCCACATACATCAATCAATCATCATTTATCAATACTAGATTATATTTATAAATAATAAACTGGATAGATCAGTGAGATTTACTCACATTGGACGATTATCGTTAAATAACGATAACTGTCGGTTGATTCAGACAGACAATTTATTTCGCTATAAATTATAACGAGCTCCAATTCACTACCGGTCAGTTCCATGGTGTAGCCATCGTCCATGCGATCCCAACGGATCTTATTTCACTGAATTCTGGTACCGTATGGAAAAGATATAACAGTTATTAACTTTAATTAAACGTTGGGCCTTACTATTCATTATAGCCCAAACCCGCATCATTACTATGGCCGCCCAAATGAAAAGTCCTTTCTTCTTTATTCCGATTTACAGAAACCTGCTCCTCTCTAATTCTTCCTCATGCCGATAATTTCCACCATCTCCACGAACCTCTTTAATTCCTTACACCACTGAATTAACAACTAACTCCCTCCAAATTCTCACATGCACTCCACCAGTTCATGAACTAACTAACCAAACAACTAAGGTCCTAAATCTCGTTAACCCTAGATTCATCTTCTACAAATGCAGATTGCTCCTTCCACTAAATCAACCAGCCATTTCCGTTTCACTCGAGACCCCCATCTTCATCGATACTTCATTAAATTTCAAATGGATTTCACCATTCTCTCTTCCTACCCAATCTCTACAACTTCATCATAAAATGACCAAGTTCAGTCGCCTCGGCCCAATCACATTCCTCAGCTCAAACCGATGGTGACACTAAAGACATTGACATTAAAATACATCAAAACCCACCAGAAATTCATGACAGCTGCTAAACACCACCCGGAACCCGAATCCACTATCGAAAATCTATCTAGATGCTCATACTACCCAAATCCATCAACCCCTAAGGCTGCCGCTGTCAAACAACCACCGAACTAAAATAGTTCGAGCGCAATAAACCTTATACCAAAACGAAGAGACACCAAGCAGGAATCCAATCATATATCTATTTAGATTTATATATTTTTCTATGAAAAAATATGGATTTATGAAGATTTCAGTATTTTACTGTAAGAAGAACATGTGGCAAGTTTTTGCATTGACCACCGAGAAAAAATAATTTAGGTTTGAGAATAAGTTATGGTATTATATTCAAGTAATATATTATTTTTATATTCAATATTTAATTAATTTATAATGAACTACTGCTTGTATTGGTCTTCTAAAAATTCGTATAATCACATACGATATCCAAATTCGATGAAAATGGACATGCAGCTACAGTTTGACACTACGGACCCAACAAAATTTGTTTCATTGAATTCCGACATCGTTTGCTCACACAACGTATTTTTGAAGTCAAATTATTGACTATTTTTCAGATTAAAATCCCGTACGGTCACATACTGACTCCAAAAATCAAGGAAATTGAAATCTAACAATAATTTAATATTCCGGATCCAACAAAATTAGTTTCGTCAAAAATGGAGGTCATTTGTAAAAATGGCTATTTTTAAAGCTCCAAATAGCCCATTTAAATATTAATATATTTAAAAATAATTAAATTAATATTAATACGAATAAATATTATCGTATATATATTCAGATACGATATCATACACCACCAAAATATTCCTATCTGAATATATAACTCGATATTTCAATTCGGGTTAAATCGATATTCCATTTATATTAAAATCCATTTATAATATAAATAAATCGTTATAAATTATAAAAGAATTCCATAGCGAATTTTTGAAAATTTGATTTGGACATAACTCACAATCTACACGACGAAATCTCGAATTTTCTCATCCATTAGAAAAACATACTTCACCAACTCCGAACGCTTCTTGTTTCACAGAAATCCGACTTAAAACGGATTCTGTATATTCGTTTAATGTTCGAATCGCCAAATTACGAACTACCGCGCCATTTCGGGCTCGATTATAATTAAAATATAATTATACGTTCAACTATTGTTTATATAATATATTCGATAATATAATTCAACTCTAAACTAAGTTATATATTTTAAAAGATCTGATTCACACAATATTGTGAATTCCACTATTTCCGACTATTTAGAAATTAAATATATTATTCCATTATTTATATTAATTAAATATTCCATATTATTTAATTCTGATCATTTTAAATTACCAAACCATCTTTTAAATAATTAAATAAATTATTTGTTATACCGTAAAATACAGGTCGTTACATTCTTTCCCCCTTAAAATAATTTCGTCCTCGAAATTGCTAAAACAGACCCTATTAACTGGGTTAAAAATTATTTGTTTACTTCTAACTTCATTTATCACCGAATTAATTAATTTCAATTAAATATTAATTTTAGTACTATTATCGAAAATTTTCAAATATCCTGAAAATTTTCGAACACCTTAAATTTTCGAAAAATCTATCCAGCACCTCCTTTGTACAACCCAATCGGTACAACTACAACTCGCCTCTCTAGGCCTTCCCCAATCCAAACGAAAGTCAAAACGCCAAGTGGCTTGCCAAATCGGCTCATAAATCACCAAACTCATGTAAAATATAAACTTGTACCTTTTTGTCGGGCATATCATTATATCATTCCCATCTGTTACAATTCTGCATAAACCAATGTATCCATTCCAATTGATCACAAATCAATTTATTCTCAACCAATTATTCGCTTATATCTAAACCATAATACATTTCAAACTCGAGTTCCATCCTCGATTCCAAATCCTTAACTAACCAGTCCAATTTACTTAACCTCGTTAAGTTTCATACACAAACTTCATTAATTAATTAATTTCAATTTCAGTTTGCTTTCACAAGTATTATTTGTCTTGTTTTTAATTTTAACAATCAGTCCATTATAATTCAACATTTTTTTTCTTGGGAGTTCTTAAACCACTTTGCTTTTCTAAAAAAAATCAAATAATCCTTTTCAAAATTCAGACAACTTGTTTTCATAAAACATTTCCAAAACAAAAAAATTTGGTAGTAATCCGTCACTTATAACTCGAAAATAAACACTAATGATGTCATGATCATCATTAGAATCTATTTCCAGCTATCGAAGTGAGTTCAATACTATATCCCTTTCAAAACCATATCTAAACACTTCCATTTTGAAATTCATTTCAAAATACCATTTACAATGCTTTAAAAAAATTTAAAATCTCCCAGGATTTTAAAATTCTCTTATATCTAATCCATATTCATTTACAAACACTTACTCAAATTTTCGGAATTTTAATTCCAATTCTGATTTTAATTCAGATTTAATTCATCTGATTTCATACATTCCATTTATATGAATTCTAATTGGTTATTTACATAACCATTTCACTTTTTATAAATCTTATTTGATTATAATTACGACCAACACATCTAATATATGAAATTACTTCAAATATCTATATTTTGTTTATATCAAAATATAATTTGGGTAAAATTATTTTATTTACCCTCGTTTCAAAACATATCATGTCGGTTCATCGTATTCGAGTGTTTATAAGCTCCTACCGATACAATGGATCAAACTAATCGACCAGAACCCATAAACAACCCAACCAATAAATCCCCACAATATAAAACCATTTTATATCAAATAACAAATACGTTCACTCGTATATATACACTCAACTCAATCGAGGGTATTGCTAAACCCATCTATACTAAGTTACGCCACAGAGCCAAGGTAATTACTTAACCTTCAGCTCTGATACCATTATAACGACCCGGGTTTTCGCGATCCTGGTTATCGACATAACTCAGTGTCGACTACCCAAGCATCGGATATATCGGATAGTTAATAGAAAGAAGTTAGAGGGTGAGAATAGATAAGATAGAAAAATTAGATTAGAAGAAGAACACAACCAGACAAAATCAGAATAACACGAATCTCACAGCGAAAGAATAAAATATAAAATAATTTTGAAATAAAACCAGTATATGTATACAACAACATTTATCATAGTACAACACTTACAACACAGCGGATAAACAATTGCTATAAAATCCTAAAGCCTCATGCTCTAAGCTCTCAGTATATCTGTAAATCCTGACTACTTGACTGCCGTACAAATTGGGCACCCAAGAGTTTAGGGAAAACAAAACAAAATAAACTCTGGGTCAGTCATGGGACTGGTGTGAGTAAACAATTTAAAATAGTTTGAGCAATTAAACGATATCTCATAAGACCACGCCGTATAACGGAACGAGTTTTTCCCTTATGAGAATTCAAAACACTTGGTCCAATATTCAAAAACCTTTTGAAAGGAATGATAATCTTTATATTGAACTCATTTGATATTATAGTAATGTCTATCAACTACAATATAATAATCATCTAGCAGAAAGCTTTCATCTCACATTCCACATACATAACATAAAATCAAAAACCGCAGGCGCTTATTCGGTAATGAATTCCAACTAGCAAAGTAAGGGACCACCTTTCGATAATGTATCTCTAGAGAGAAATACATAGGGTTCAACAATAACATCTTGCAACCTAGGCTAAACATGACCGGTCACTCATTTCGCTTGAGTGCACTGAATGTATTATCACCAACGGTTGGGATCAGCAACTGCTTCCCGAAAGGGACAACATCGAAATAGATTAAAGAAGTAAATGAAACTCTAGATCAAGTGGAAATACACCCTACTTTGCAGCTAACCAATTAGCCATGAGACCTACCCGATTTTATCCCATTACCTGGTTGTGAGGCTATAGGCCACGCTTATCTCTGACAGATCACACCTTTATTCACTTTGAATGTCACATCGTCATACCCGCCAAATCACAAATTGATTTCCCCAAAAATATCATGGGTACACAGCTAATAGAAACGAATTCCTCCACCACCAAACATAAATACGTTTGGAGAGATCAACTTACGCAATCTATAAAATATACTCTGTCAGACATTCTTCCATACAGGTCGTCCTGGGACTGGGCAGACCGAAGGTACTATTCTGTAAATCCATCTTAGGCAATTACTACCTAGGTTTTACGGAACAGCCTTTGCATAAGTCCCTCTTCAATTATCTTCATCATATTTGATTTGCAAAGCTAATGCCACACGGAGTGGTTTTCAGATAATATATCTGCCCGGTCTCTCCGTATTGACGACGAAAAAATGGTCAAAAACTTTGATAGTCGGTGATTTAACTATCAAAGAAAAACATGTGTGCAAACAACGATATTATTTCCAGATGGAAATTCTATTGATCGATCATCAATCAACATTTATTCATTTATTCATTTCCCCATTTCTCCTTTCCATATATTCATCAAATCCTTATTTTCTAATTTTATAAAATATACGTTATTAACTTTGGAAAACGTTTCCATTTCTGATTCACGCATCACTATCTTCTTGCATATATCAGTCTCTAACTATAAACTAGTAAGAGAACAACACCCTACGTATTAACCTCGAAGGCCGAAACCAACATCAGATCAATACCCAGACAGCTGTTCAACTTAACTATTCTCCAGTCAGCTTCTAATTCCTTTAACTGCATTTTAATTCCTATTTCAAACCCTATTTCCTTTATAAATATTTTATTAGAAAAATATTTACTTAAATCCTTTATTCACATTGAATGTAAATAATATTTCTTCTTTGTAATCAAAACAGTTTGATTTCGTATTTAAAACAATATCCCAAATCCAATTTCTAATTATAGTTTTTTTGTAGAATTATTCATACAAATCTCCTTTTTATTTCTAACAATTAAATCACATTTATAATTCCCTTTATATAATTCTATTTATTCTATATAAATCCTTTTATATAATTCTATTTATTTTATATAAATACTTTTATGAAATTCTATTTATTTTATATAAATCCTTTTATAAAATTCTGTTTATTTTATATAAATATTTCATTTTATATATTCAATTTGAAAATTTCTTTTTACATTCCAGAATTTCATATGGTATTTAAAATACCAAGTAACATGACCAGTGTCATCATAATCAATCACAGATTATATATCACATCATATATCACAATATATGAAAACAAACAGTATTATAATATTGAGGAATCCAGCTGGATCCCTCCAACCTGTATCCTTAAATCACAGATGTTAAACAATATAAATAACATAGATTTCATTTCAATATGAAATATTCTGATAAACAGAATCAATACTTGATTAACGATTTATATATATATATCGTTATCTATAATTTCAACCAATAAATCAGCAGTTCAACCAAACAATCCACACACAACCATCAATCATCATTTATAAATGCTAGATTATATTCATAAAAAATATAAAATGGACAGATCAGTTAGATTTACTCACATTGGACAGTTATCGTTAAATAACGATAACGTTCGGTTGATTCAGACAGACAATTTATTTCGCTATAAATTGTAATGAGCTCCAATTCACTCCCAATCAGTTCCATGGTGTAGCCACCGTCCATACGATCCCAACGGATCTTGTTACACTGAATTCTGGTACTGTAAGGAAAAGATATAATTGTTATAAGTTAATACACTTATTTGAATTTAAATAAACTAAACTTTAACTAAACGTTGGGCCTTACTATTCATTATAGCCCAAACCTGCATCATTCCTGTGACCGCACAAATGAACAGTCCTTTCTTCTTTACTCCGATTTACAGAAACCTGCTCCTCTCTAATTCTTCCTCATGCCGATAATTTCCACCATCTCCATGAACCTCCTTAGTCCCTTACACCACCGAATTAACAACTAACTCCCTCCATATTCTCACATACACTCCACCAGTTCATGAAATAATTAACCAAACAACTCAGGTCCTAAATCTCGTTAACCCCAGATTCATCTTCTACAAATGTAGATCACTCCTCCCACTAAATCAACCAGCAATTTCTATTTCACTCGAGACCCCCATCTTCATCGATACTTCATTGAATTTCAAATGGATTTCACCATTCTCTCTTCCTACCCAATCTCTACAACTTCATCACAAAATGACCAAGTTCGATCGCCTCGGCCCAATCGGCTTCCTCAGCTCAAACCGGTGGTGACAGTAAAGACATCGATATCAAAATACATCAAAACCCACTAGAAATTAATGACAGCTGCTAAACAACACCAGGAACCCGAATCCACTATCGAAAATCCACCTAGATGCTCATACTACACAAATCCTTCAACCCTTGGGTTGCCGCTGTCAAACAACCACCGAACTAAAATAGTTCGAGCGCAATAAACCTTATACCAAAACGAAGAGACACCAAGCAGGAATCCAATCATATATTTATCTAGATTTATATATTTTTCTATGAAAAAATATGGATTTATGAAGATTTCAGTATTTTACTGTAAGAAGAACATGCGGCGAGTTTTTGCGTTGAACACTGAGAAAAAATAATTAAGTTTTGTGGATAAGTTAGGGTATTATGTAGAAGTAATATATTATTTTTATATTCAATATTTAATTAATTTATAATGAACTGCCTGTATTGGTATTCTAAAAATTCGTATAATCACAGACGATATCCAAATTCAACGAAAATGGACATGCAGCTACAATTTGACATTACGGACCCAACGAAAATTGATTCGTTGAATTCCTACTTCGTTTGCTCTCATAGCATATTTTTAAGTCAAATTATTGACTATTTTTCAGATTAAAATTCCGTACGGCCACATACTAACTCCAAAAATCACGGCAATTTGAAATCTAACAATAATTTAATATTCCGGATCCAACAAAATTAGTTTCATCAAAAACGGAGGTCGTTTGTAAAAATAGCTATTTTTAAAGCTCTAAATAACTCATTTAAATATTAATATATTTAAAAATAATTAAATTAATATTAATAAAATTTAATATTATCGTATATATATTCACATACGATATCATACACCTCAAAAATATTCCCATGTGAATATATAACTCGATATTTCAAATCCGAGTTAAATCGATATACCATTTATATTGAAAATCCGTTTATAATATAAATAAATTATTATAAATTGTAAAAGAATTCCATAGCGACTTTTTGAAAATTTGATTTGGTCATAACTCACAATCTACACGACGAAATCTCGAATTTTCTCTTCCATTAGAAAAACATACTTCACTAGCTCCGAACGTTTCTTGTTTCACAGAAATCCGACTTAAGACGGATTCTATAAATTTGTTTAAAGTTCGAATCACCAAATTACGAACTGTCGCGCCATTTCGGGCTCGATTATAATTAAAATATAATTATACGTTCAACTGTCGTTTATATAATATATTCAATAATATAATTCAGCTATAAACTGAATTATATATTATAAAAGATCTGATTCACACAATATTGTGAATTCCACTAAGTCCAACTATTTTGAAAATAAAATATATTATTCTATTATTTATATTAATTAAATATTCAATATTATTTAATTTTGGTTATTTTAAATTACCAAACCATCTTTTAAATAATTAAATAAATTACTTATTATATCGTAAAATATGGGTCGTTACAAATACCCATAGCATCTTACTGTGAGTTTGTTATATTGTTTTCCTTAATCGTTAATTGTCGTAGTTTATTATGTATTTTCCACAATTACTTGAATTCTTGCCCGGATCTTCATACCTTCGAAGGGAACACCCTTTCCTATGGATTTATACCCCTCCTATGAGCTTCTGCCCTCCCTTCAAGTATAGATCTTACAGCGGGATTGGTATGGAGACTCCCACTATTCGCCATTAAAGTCCTTCATCAAGAGCAACAGAATAGTAATTCTCCTTTCCAAAACTTCAACATCGGAGGACGGAGAACAAGTTCAAGCCTGCGAAAGCCAGATAACCAACTCCTCTCCCTTAGATCCATCCCCATTGACCTGCCTCCGATGTTAACGAAAAATATCGTTAACATTTTGGCACTAGAGGGAGGGACTTGAATCTCCGAACTTGTTGTTAACAGCCACACATATCTACCTAAGTTGTTCCATCCTGGATTAGACTAACTTTGAAGAAGCGAAGATATGAGTAAGAGATCCCGACAAAAGTTTTCAAGATCTCGAACGAATTAGTCAAAAACCACCAACCCTAGGGTGATAGAGGAGAGAAGGTTAAGAGCAGAGGCCTTGCAGGTGACAAAGCAGAAAAGAAAAATGGAACTACATGCGCACGATATTTGGGATGATAGCTTTTCCCACATAGGACAAACCTTAATGCACCTACCCATTGGTTTTACATCAGTGAATACTAGAATTTTCTCTCACTTAAAGAGTGCTCTCTATGAGCAAGTTAGAGGAACGACACTTGAACGAGAAATAATAGATGATTTCAACCACTTTGCTAACAAATGGTACAAAGAGATAACACCTCAATTTCAGTATGTTCTGAGAGGAAAGAACGTAAGTATAGGCACCGCAGCTAGGCTGAGTCACAAAAGGATTAAACCCCAACAGCAAGAAGAAGGACGTGCGCCAAGGTTACCCAAGGAATACTACCTCAGCACTTCGATAGGGAACATTTACTTCCTAACCAAACATGAATTCTACTATTTGCCGTTCACGAATAAAAAGCCCAAATTCAAAAGGAAAACAGGAGGTCCTTACTGCCATTAACACATGATGAATGGATAAGAGACAAATTGGTGCAGAATCCTCGGGGAAACCATCGTTAGATTCATCAGTCAAGGCCAATTACGAGAGTTTATGAAAAAAATCAAGGTGAATTCAGGAAAAATCCTTAGGAAAAGGATTACTAAACATATTCAAGGGTACATAAAACCCACCTCTCGGAATTCAAAAGGAAACCCAAAAGGGGTCTAATTGCAAACAGATTAAATTCCTCGCCATCGCCAAGTTGGTCAGGTTGAGGCATTCCTCGTAGGGGGATGGTGTTTTAGTCTTTCTCTATGTCCAAATCAGAGGGTGCAAGGTTAAATCATCAAAAGCGCAAGCCTCTGTTTCACACCAAAAATGTTCGTGGCGGTGCCTCTAACCTTAGCACGCCCTGCCTACGCTTGCAGAAGAGTACGCCCTTCATCTACTAGAACTAAGCACATCCTACCTCTACTCGAAAAAGAGCATGTCCTACCTCTGTTTGTGTTCCGCGTTACCCACAGAAGGGAACACAAACCCCTATAGTTGCCTACGATGGTTAGGATAAGGCACCCCTCGGAGGGGGTGGCATATAAGCCTCTATTACAACCTATGATGGTAAATATAGAGCATCAAAAGAGTAAACCTTAGTTTTGTTCCTACAATGGCCCCATCTAAGTTTCTAAGACCTTATCATCACCTACGATGGTCAGTATAAGGCGCCTCCTGGAGGGAGGTCGGGTAAATCCGTGGGGCCTGCTTGTGGGTAAGCTAGCCAAGCACACCGGACGCACATGCCCAAAGAGTGGCCAACAAAGCACGTGCATCGTCTGCTTTGACATCAAAAGCCCAATAAGTGGCTTAGGAAGCACGTAAAGCCTGTGCTTCACAGATCGAATCCAAAAGGGATGCCAAAACAATAAATACAGGAGGGGGTTCTAGTCTTCTATATTAATACCCGAATTTGGGTCAATTCGGCTCTTCGCAAATACCGGCGGAGGTTCCGATCTTCTATCTTAACACCTGAATCTGGGTCAATTCAGCTCTTCACGAATACTAGAGGGTGGTTCCAGTCTTCTATATTAGTACCTGAATCTGGGTTGATTCAGCTCTTCACAAATACCGGAGGGAATTCCAGTCTTCTGTCTTAATGCCTGAGTCTGGGTCGATCCAGTGCTTTAGAAATACTGTAATGGGGCTTCACGATGCCCAATCTTTAATTATTTGGATAAGAGTTATTTTGGGACTTCCACTAGAGTAAAGAGGAATCTCTGGCCTATAATCTTGAAACCCCGAATCGGGGTTAATTCAGCTCTTTACAATGATTGTAAGAAGCAACCCGGCCTTCTCTAAACGCTGAGCCCAAGCGCAAATCACAGCCGGATGTACGGTCCTAGTCTCAACATAAGGCATCTGGATCTGTATCGATTCAAATTCTCAGAGCTGAACAAGAAAGAGTTAGTCAACCCTTATCCCAATTCAGAAGCACATTTCCACCATTATTAGGCACAAACTAGTAGCCTCCTTCATATTTCTTTTGCTCAGCAAAGTGTCTTTGATTTATACGAGTATATCAAATGTTTGCACTTACACACAAAACACAAATGAGCACTATAGACCTTTCATGTTGGATGCACTATGATACTGTTGATCCCACCAAGAGTATAGGACGCTATTTAAAATCCCATATGATAAACTCCCAATGAAATATGCCAGAGATGTGCACCTTGTAATGGTATAACCATAGCTAAAGAAAAAGCGTTTATACTGAAATGCGCAGTCGTGTGTTAAGTAATATCATTGTAGGTCCTACCCCTATTCGTGTATACTGTCTCTATAGAAAACTATACTCCACTGACAAAATGTTGTGTACTTCGTACACTGCATAAATGTTTACAAGAAAGTTCACAAAATAAATACATTTAAAAAAGGAAACAATGTCCCAGCACTACAACTCCGTATAAGCAATAGTCTAACCGTCGGTAGAATGCGTTTTATTCATAGGACCGGGAAGAAGTGGCGAAACAGTGAATTGCTGCATGCAGAAGTCCGTCGACCTTTCGCATTTTCTCTATGACCACGCATGAGTCATCCAAAGTTTTAGGCTGCCACTTTAAAGCTTGATTGGAAGCCTTGCCCATTGCATGAAGGTTTTTGTTTTCCTTCCTCAAGTCAAAGGCATCTTTGTGCAAGGACTGTTTCTCCTTTTGTAATTACTTAATTTTGGAGGTATAAAAGTTGGTATGATGAGATTTGACCTCAATCCCCTTCCTGACATTATAACTTTTCATGTTGGCCTTAACCTGTCTTTGCCACCTGACAGCGAGAGAATATCCATTCTAGAGGGAAAATTCCCTATCTCAAACTCTGAAGATGTGGATTCCATCGAAGCCTGCGAGATGCCAGAAGCGGAGATCTCAAGAGTGCATCCAAAGACAGTTCCCCATTATTTACATTTTGCTAGTACGTCTTTGCATCTCGCCTCTAAGTCAATAGCTTGACACTGAAGTTCATCCTTCTCTCCATCAAACTCGATAGAAGGATTCTTCGTTATACTCCTCTTTGCTTCGAGGATGATTTTATCCTTTTGCTTTATTTGATCCTTCAATACACTTATTTGTTCTATCAAACATTGCGTAAATCACTCCCCAAACAAGGCAGATCCACCATCAATACCGGTAGGGGAATCCCCCAGAAAATCTCCTGAGAACAAAGTAAGCAAAACACCTTTATCTACGAAAGAGAATTGTCTTCGGGTGGAATTTCCTATTCTTATAAACAAATAAGCTACCTTTTACGAGATTTATTGCCAGAAGACATCATTATTTGAGCCCAAAAACTACATGCAATAGAAAGAAAATGAAAATGAGTACAATTCACATCCATATGCGCTATTGTCAGCTGAAAAGAATACACCAAGTTATTCTCTCTCCCCAGTACTCTTTTCCTTTATGTTACATATTAACTTTGCATGATGATTTCTAAGTTTCTTTAATATCATATCCCTATCATTCCCCAAGAAGTTGAAAGATAACTGAGGTAACTTCATATAAATATGTTTGAGCTCTTTCAAGAAGTGTTCCCTGCCAGATAAGGAGGCTTTGTAAGAAATTCCCTCTTTAGCTTAGAGAGAGAATGAAGGTCATCCTTCAAAAACAGGGTAATCAGCAAAATCAGAATTTTCATCATCGCAAGAACAGGTCATCAAGCGTCAACTTCTACAAGTAAAGAAAGAATTCAGAAACTGAGATTTATACCTAAGGAATAGAGGAGGCTGTATGCACCGCCTATTCTCTTTCACCATGATCCAAAGGATTGACTCGTTCTGCAAACCCACCATCTCTGCACGAGTCGCCTACATTACCACCTCCTATATGCAAAATCAGATTTTCATCATCTCCAGACATTGAATAATCGGGTAGCTTTTCGACAAACAAAAGATCCTCAACCTTCGCCTTTTTTCCTTTAGAAACATAGGTGTCCCAATCTGAAGCAATAACATCCCCCAAGATCCTATTCCGAAGGAATGAGGGAAGAGATGGAAAGTCTATATCTGGGAACTTGCCACAGTTATCATGGTAGACTAAAAAGAGAGCCTTTTCATAACAATCAGACATCATGTCTGGAAAATGCACCTTCAAAAACAAAGAAATCCGATCTCGAGTCTCGTAAACTATCCTCTTGGCATCAGAAAGAATTGCTTCTCTTGTTTTCAATCTCCTTGCATGCTTAATCAACATATCCGACCGCTTACGCTTGAGGGCCGAGACTTCAGCAACTAAGGAACTTTTGTCGGCCCTTTCCTTCTCAAGGGATACCCTCTGTTAGCTACAAAGCTCTTCATTGCTATTCTTAGCAAAGGTTAAATCGTGGAGCTAGAATCTAACATGGTCTTGTCTTCTTGAAGTTCTTTCTTTCTCCCTAGATAAGGAGGTAGTTGTTGCCTTCGCAACATACCAATTCCTGGATATCTAGAAAATTAGATATGATGTTAGTCTTTACATCAATAAGGAGGATAAAAAGCCTGAGGGAAATAAGTGTACAAACCAAAAGTTATCGTTTAACAAAATTAAGGTAAAACTTAGAACATTCCTCAGAGGCAAATTCCAGAACATCAAAGACATCAATAGAGGGTAAGACATATCCAATAATCTTGTCAAAGTCCAAGGCCTGAAGAAAAGGACTCATAAGGTCACACAGCCGATAAGGAGAAAGGAGCGGCTCACGTTCTCTTAAATCTGAATCTCTTTGAGAATCTGATCTTAGGAAACCAGTAACAAAATCACTTCCTATAGTCTCTGCTGAGGAAGGTCAGATGTTATGAAAACTTCCAGAAGAAGGTGTAAGGGGGAATGTAGTAGCCGACGACAGGACGACTCAACAATTTCATCTCCAGAAGAACAGGGAACAAAATTTTCCCTCTTATGATCCCTAAAAGGACCACTATTGAAGGCCGGAGCAGACCACTTATTAGACAAAAATTCAGGAGGGTAAGAAATCATAGAAGGTAGGTATAAATCATCCCCAAGAAATACAGAACAGGAGAGAGGAGGTTGTTTTAGAAGATCCTGTCCCAAAGATGAAGGGGTGCGCCCGTAATGAAAGTTCTAGAATAGCAGAGAAAAATGCTAGTTCAAAAGACTTAGGACTTCACCTATGGCACTATTCACTTGAAGTCCCTTCACTCCAAGCTTCCCCTCCGTCGAACAAAGCTCGGATTTGCTCGGGATGGAATTACCAATTTGTGAGATCTCAAACACAGTCCTGCCAGGTGATACCATAACATAAATGTGTATTTTAATTTAATTTCTATTTGATGATTGTACACAAACTACACACAGACATACAAGCGGTATGGAATTTTGTTATCCTATGGGACAACCATCTTAACAGGGAAGGTCGATGTCGGCATGTTAAATTACCTTCTATTTCGCATTATTTGTTTATACAAATTTTACTTCCCGAAGCCTTGGTAATGAACAGGGATGGGTATGACTTCGTAAAAAGTAGCCATTAATTGTTAGTTTAGATGATTAGTGAGAGTTTAATCTACGCTAGAATCATCGATTCCCGATTCAAAGAATAATCCAAATCGGTAATTGGAGTTCGGACAAGAAAACTTACTACTAATTGGATCTGAAATCCTGGGGAGACGGCATGACAAATTTGGATGAACAGTAATCTTGCTTTAATGAAATGATATGCAGGAAAAAGGAGGAGAGAGAAAAAGAAAATTCCTTTTTTCGGAAAAAAGGAGGAGAGAGAAAAAGAAAAAGATCCACCTTGCCTCTCAGCCATACAACTGAGACCAGATAGACGGGGAAAACAGAAATGCTGGCCAGAGGTAAAAAGTGGAAGGAAGAAGAATTTGTATTCAGAATCCAGAGACGATCTATACTGCCCAGAAGGGGACCTACCAACGCACCAATTGGAGGAAATCTGGAGATACAGGAATAACACTTCAGAAAAGACAAAAAGATTGACTTGAAAAGGCGAAAACACCCCTTTACTTAGGGAGGGGCAATTGTTACTACCAAAATAAACAGTAAAGTGAGCTGGCAGTGAAGGGGCATCGGATGACCAAAAGCTCAAGAAGACACTTCAGGAAGTAAGGTCAAACACTACGAGGAGCCAAGAGCAGGGAGAAATGATCCAAAAGCTGCATCAACTAGAACCTTCCTAGGAGAAAAGATCGTAAAAGCTACAGGATATAATCGGCAGGATCTTTCTGATAGGGTCTATTCGATAAGATCCTTCTAGCAAAGTCAACCCGACAGGAGATACTATAGCAAAAAGTCATCCTAATCCGAAACCAAGAGGTATAAAAGCAATAATCCGTCAGATTAGGTGTGATAACCCCAAACTTCCATGGGATGAAAGTAAGGAATAATCATTTGGAATACAACATAAATACAATAATACATATCACAGATACAACATAGCATAGGAAATTCATAGAGTAACAACATCATAGCAGCGGAAATATAATGTCATCAACCACAGAAAGTCCACAGTCACAGAATTCTAAATTATTACATCAAGTTTGCAGAAAAATAAATAAATTCCAACTCCAACTTAAACAACGTAAAATGAAACAAGTTTAATGTCTGGAATTAAAAAGAGAAAGATGCAATAGCAACAAATGATAGATGTCTTCAAGCTCCATGTCATCACCTCTCCACGAAAGCAAATCCAAAAAAGATAATAAGCAGCTCCAAAAAAAAAGACTCCAAGCAAAGAATGAACCTGTTTACTTGGCTACCCGTGTAGAAAGAAGGGAACCCGAGTTTGAAAAAGGTGGAAACAAACAATGGGTCAGTCGTGGGACTGGTGTGAGAATTCTTAACTAATTAATCACTATTAATAAGGCAAATCCAAAGACCATGCCGCTAACGTGGAACGGGTTTACTCTAATGGATTGCCGTGCATAAAAGTGTCAGAATAAATAATAAGTAAACCGTACAACAACGTTATGCTTTTGAGAAAAATGGAATCACCATAAGACCCAGGTCCCATCACACAATGCAACACAAACCATAGGATAGGGTTTTACCTTATGGTGATTAAACATGCTAAATACGACAAATACGAGTTTAATATTATTATTAGTATATATGGAAAACATTTCAAAGTAAATGTACCAATCCTAGGATGTATAGATACCATAATACTATGCTTCCATACTAGTAATACGATCAAATCCGTAGGTTCGTATTGGAAGTTTGAATTTCCATCATGAGTCAAGGCTAGGGAGGAGCTCCTTACCGATTCGAGACACTCTAGCTAGTGCCTCAGGATCCCGTGCAGTGAACCCTTGGATAGCTGTAGGGCCGGTCCACCATACGAGCTGCGGATTAGTTATTCCTGAACACACGTTTCCCAATCCTATAGGACCTTTCATCCGAGGCAACTCATTCCATCATCCACATAAGTAAAATGTCGGGCCGTGTTAAAGCCCAATCACCACTTCTAGCTAGAAAGAAACGTGCTGCTCTCCCTGCGTTCTCTTCTCCCGTTTTAGACTCCGCCGGTGTGTGAGGCTCGCGAAGTCACGCTATACACAAAGCTATGCCTAAACAGGCTATGCTTTGATCGTCCCACAAGGCCTGCTTTTCAACAAAGCCTTGATCATATGCATCTTAGCATGCCACATCATCAATCTATATCGCACTAACAATCCTTTTCCGAAATATATGAATGGGTGTTAAGCAAGAGAATAAATTCTCTGCCACCAAACATCCATACATTCGACAGAAGATTAATAACATGACATTTAATGGAGTATGATGTCAGACACACAATCCATTTATTAGCTTATGCTCTGGGTCTGAGCGAAAACCAAACCCGTGAAATCAACACGTACGTTTGGGCAATGACCATGACCCTTGAATTGGGAGCAAGTCAAATCAGGGCCTCGATCGTTGTCCATTCGAGGGAAGATTTACGGTCTTCATACTTCCATTAACGTCATTTGATTATTTGGAATGAGAGAACTCGGACTTTCCAAATAATCCTCGTATATATATATATATATATATATATATATATATATACTTAAAATCCTTCGTATCACTTTATAATGATTACTTCTTATTTTAATTATTTAAAATAATTAAATTTATGTATAAGGACGCCTTAAGTCAATGGGCAACTATGGCGCTGCATCCAATCAATTTTGATTTTTTACATTTCTCAGAATCTAACCGTTGGATCTTAATGAAATATATATCGTTGGAAAGATTTTTCCAAGACGGTTCTAATGGTTTCAATTTCAAGAAAATCCGACGGTCGGATCTTCTTGTATAGTCATTTAATGGTACGATTTCAAAACGCACTACCGCGCTCCATTCGTTTAATTTTAATTATATTTAAATATATATATATTTCATCGTTTAATCGTAATAACGTCGTTTGATTTAAACAACGCCCTAACAACTACAGATCCTTATAAAATTTTAATTCACTTGAAAATGAAGATAATATTACCGCATCCTAAATTCATTCTTTACTTACATTAAAGATGTGAATTCCATCCTTTTCATTTACATGTAAAAATGTAAATTTTTATTTTTATTTTCTATTTACATGTAAAAATGTAAATTTTGATACATTGCAAAATCCTACTTTCAAATTACATATAAAATGTAAAATTTAACCTCAATGTATTTTCTCGTCTTAATTACATAATAATAAAAATGTAACTTATATTTGCATTGAGAATCATATTCTAAATTACATCTAAATATGTAAATTTATTAACAATGCAAACTCTACTTCTTATTTACATTGTAAAAATATGATTTTTAAGTACAAAGTAAACTCTCATCATACGTTACATTATAAAAATGTATTTTTTAATTTCAATGCAGACCCTCATTCTAATTACACAGAAAAATGTAATTTTAATCCTACGGTGTAAATTCATATTTTAATTACAAGGAAAAATGTAATTTTTATCATACAGTGTAAATTCACTTTTTAATTACAAAGAAAAATGTGATTTTTTACATACAGTGTAAATTCACATTTTAATTACAAAGAAAAATGTAATTTTTAACATACCGTGTGAATTCACATTTTAATTACAAAGAAAAATGTAATTTTTAACATATTGTGTAAATTCACATTTTAATTACTGTTGGCCCGCTTTTTGACCAAGCCACCCAGGATCATTCGTAAGAGGAAAGCAGGAAACCACGATATCTAAGGACATGAAGGAATGGATCGCGCACCATCGTCTCACCCAATATCGGATCGCGTACCATCGTCTCGACCACCGTCGGATCGCGCACCATCGTCTCGCCCAATATCGAATCGCGTCTCTACGGATCGCCCCATCTCATCAGCGAACGACGCATCCGGGCGATCCGATCCAAACTTATATTGTTACCCCGAGCGAACCGATCTGATCCCCTGGTGCATGGCGAACCCTCTGACGTGTTCAAGCGCGAGCTAGTCTTCAGCGATCCGAATCGCACGGATCTGGCGACACATGTCCCTAACCGTCACTTGGACCGATTCTCCCCATCTGCACGATCCGATTTTCAAGCAGATCACGACACCTGTCCACAACGGCTAATTTGACTGTTTCTTCAACGGTGGCGATGCGATCCGATGCTCTCGGGATTCGTGCCACGTGTCCACAATCCGCCTGACAAAATCAGATATAAATAGCCCAGAGCTTGGCATTTTTCGGGATCTTTTTGGCAATATTGAGTACTGAATCCGCCATTGTTGTCAAACTACTGAAATATTGAGAGAAATCCTTGTTGTATTAGCTTTCAAAGCATAATCAATAATATATAAAGTGGACGTAGGCTCGTTAACGCCGAACCACTATAAATTCTGAGTGTTATTTTCTTTTTCCTCGTTCTTCATTTGAAATTCTATAACATTTATAACAATTTGGGTGTTAGGTCCAAATTTCGATCTAACATTTTTGGTGCTTTCACTGAGAAACTCAGTCCTAAAGTTTCACTATTCGCTTCTTTGAGGATTCCAGCGATTCGGATATCATGGCTGGAAAAAGATCTAAAGCTTCACAGAAACAACGAAACGATTGAGGAGAGTGTGCACGAACTGGGCAACGAAGAAACTCTGGATCGCGGAGCGCAGGGGGCGAACCGATCCGACGAAGACACCACGTTCCGAGTCGATGAGAACGAGACGATCCGTGCCACTGTAGGGGTTGTTACTCGATCCCGAGGTAACACCTCGCAGCCTCCGCATACCACGACCACGAGTCGATCTCAGGGGGGCGCAGCGAATCGCCATCCACGAACCGCAGCTATCCGAACTGATGGTCAGACTACAACTCGACCTGGAAAAGAACCTATGACCCACTCCTATCGTCCCGGAACCTCTGCTCGACCCGGTTCGAGCTCTTTGCGCATAAGAGAGATTGATGATGACCAATATGATCCTGCCGCTCCTGTCACCGAGGGGGATCTCCCTCGCTTCGCCGAAATGTGGGACAGGTTGTTTGATGAGTTGGCTGCCCAAAGGCAGAATAGTTCCATCCTGCGGCAAAATTTGACGGTTATGGATAGAAGACTTGATGAGCTAGCAAGGCAAAGAACATCGCCGGTTCGTCAACTCACCCCAGTATATTCTTCTTCGTCTGAAGAATCGCCGAGACCTCCGCGACGACCGTATGAGAGAGCCGAAAACATAAAACAGCTTCGGTTCGGAACCCTGCCCTCACAGGAAGAAGAAGAGCTAGGGGCGGGGCTCTCAAACCGTAATGTGAATGGTCAAGCAACGACTCTCAGGACTCGAGATGTGAACAGTCCTGTGCATAACAGACCACCTCAGCCCCGTCGCCGCACGCATACTCATGATAACAGGGGGCAGCGAAGCCCTGTCCGAGCCCCAGATTTTGTGACTGCTTCCCGAAGAGAGATCAGATAACCTCGTCGGGCTAGAGGCACTGACCCTGAACCTCCTTTGACCAGCGCAAATGTTGCCGCCATGGTCCACCAGATTCTGGCAGACAGCCGTGGACAGCGGAACGAAGATTGGGGGATCGACTGCAGTCATACTCCTTTTACTGACGATATTTTGGATGCGACTTTTCCAAGGCATTTCAACATGCCACAAATGAACCGATATGCGGGAAGATCTGATCCTGTCGAGCACCTAATGAGATACTCTTGGTCGATGACCGCTGCCGCAGCCTCTGACGCGGTTAGGTGCAAAGTGTTTCCCATATTCCTGGAGGACGTGGCTTTGTTATGGTTTACTCGCCTGCCGGCGAGGTCGATTTCTAGCTTCAGGGAGCTGAGCGAGAAGTTCGTAGAACAATTCCGTATCTACGCACAGAAGACAAAAAGTGTGATCGATTTGTTCCTTGTCAAACAGCGACCAGGCGAGAGTTTAAAGGTGTACCTGGATCGTTTCAATTTGGCCGCTACTGAGGTTAAAGATCCTCATGAACCGACCGTTGTCGCAGCACTGATCGACGGAGTAGATAAGGACACTGAATTCGGGAGGTACCTGGCAGGCAAACCGCCCCACACTAGAGAGTTATTCTACGAGAAAGCCAACGTACATTTACGCCGGGAAGAGGTATATGCAAACCGAAAGGCTAAAACAACCGATAAGGAGGAAATTCAGAGCAATGTCGCCATCAAATAGACGGGAGACAGCTCAGGGAAAGTTGAAGTTAACGTCGGAAATCAGAATCAGGGTGGACGCCAGCCAAGTAACAACAATAATAATGGTAACGGCAATAACCGGAAGAGGAACCGAGGGAACGACTCCCAGAGAAGGACTCGTCCCAGGGCCTTTGAAAGTTATACACCAATAAGTGATACTCTGGAAAATATCTTCATGGATGCGTATGAAGTTCTCCAGAATAAGAGGCCACCTCCCAGAGAGTCGACAGAGAAAGAGCGTGAAACAGGGAAGTTTTGTCTCTTTCATCAGATTCACGGCCATTCGACGAATGAATGCCGTCACCTAAGGGATGTAGTTGAAAGGCTGCTTCGAGAAGGAAAGCTAGATGAATACAGAGTAACGCCCAGGGACAGGGGGCAAGCAGTGCAGGCCCCGAATCAGAACCAAAATCAACTTGCTGCTAGGCCTACTGCTCAGCAAAAAGGAAAGAATATTGTTATCAATACCGTGATCGGAGGACTCTATCTCGCTGGGCACAGTTCCAAAGCATTGGATCAATACGTCAATGCGGCCAAACAACACCTGGAGGTAGGGGAATGTAGCAACCCCGAGGACAGTACCCCGGTGAAGCAGCAGAAGATGATGACCGATGATGTTGTTTTCCGAGAACGAGAAAGCATCGGAGTCCATGCTCCAACTGAAGATCCACTTGTAATTACGATACCCATTGGGCCAGCCACTGTTCATAAGGTTCTGGTGGACAACGGGAGTTCCGTTAATATTCTTTTCAAAAAGGCCTTTGACCAGATGAATCTTGAAATAAAAGACTTGAATCCCTGCCAAGGATGGATCCGTGGATTCAACGGAGCATCCACCGCTCCAATGGGTTATGTAGAGTTACCAGTTACACTTGGGGAAGGAGAACGCCAGAGAGTGAGAATCCTTCCCTTTGTGGTTTTGGATGTTGAATCACCCTACAATGCCTTCTTGGGCCGACCGGCCCTCGCAAAATTCAGAGCCTGTATAGCCCCCTGGTGCTTGTTGTTGAAATTCCCCACAGAAGCTGGCATTGGTATCGTCAGAGGGAATCAAGTGGCTGCGCGAGCGTTTTATGTTGCCGAACTAAAGTTACTTCGCAATGGAGGGGATATCGAAACTAAAGGCACCTCTCCCCCTTCGGGGGCGGAGACCTTATAGCAACCAAAGAGGATAATCGTTGGAGAGTCGCCCAGAGAGATGCCCGAGGATATAGATCCCAGAGAGGATCAAGAACCCGGGGGCAGAATGGCGACTCCCAACGAGACAACTGTGGATGTACCGATCGATGACAGTGACCCGGAGAAGGTCCTTAAGATTGGATCCCAGCTAATTCCGAATCTTGCTAAAGAATTGACGGATTTCTTAAAGAACAATTTGGATGTATTTGCTTGGACCCACGCGGACATGTATGGGATATCTCCATCAATCATGAGCCATTCCTTGAGTATTGACCCTAAACATCCTCCAGTAAAGCAAAAAAGGTGAATGTTGGGCCCAGAGAGGTCCGCTGCCTTGAAAGAAGAGGTTGGAAAGCTAAAAAGTAATGGATTTATCAGAGATTCGACCTACCCAGACTGGATTTCGAATCCAGTCCTGGTAAAGAAGGCCAACGGGAAGTGGCGAACGTGTATCGACTTCTCGGATTTGAACAAAGCCTGTCCAAAAGATAGTTTCCCGTTACCTCGGATTGACCAGTTGGTAGACTCGACGGCAGGTCACGAGCTTCTCTCATTTATGGATGCTTATTCAGGATACAACCAGATTCCGATGCATGTTCCAGATCAAGAGCACACTAGTTTTATCACTGATCTGGGATTATATTGTTATGTGGTGATGCCCTTTGGCTTGAAGAATACGGGCGCTACATATCAGCGTTTGGTCAACAGGATGTTTTATAACCAAATCGGGAAAATAATGGAAGTATACGTCGAAGATATGTTGGTTAAGTCCAAGCAATCTTCTCAACACACTACTGACTTGGCAGAGATGTTCGGCATTCTTCGAAAGTATGGAATGAAACTCAATCCGACCAAATGTTCGTTCGGTGTTGCTTTTGGAAAATTCTTGGGATTCATTGTCAGTTCCCGTGGTATTGAGTTTAATCCAGACCAGATCGCAGCAATCAGGAACATTCAGGAACCTAGGCAGATTAGGGATGTGCAAAGCCTTGCCGGAAAAGTGGCCGCGCTAAGCAGATTTATCTCCAGGGCTACGGATAAGTGCATCCCGTTCTTTGAATTAATAAAGCGAGGAAAACGCCACTTTAAATGGACACCTGACTGCGTAGAAGCACTTCAGAATTTGCTCAGACACTTGGAGAAACCTCCGATTTTATCTAAGCCAATAGATCACGAGGATTTATTCGTGTATTTGGCAGTGTCATCCCATGTGATCAGCTCAGCATTGGTAAGGGAAGAGGATAAGGTCCAAAGACCTGTGTATTATGTGAGCAAAAAATTGACAGCAGCAGAGCGTAATTATCCACGGATAGAAAAGTTGGCGTATAGTTTACCGGTTTCCTCTAGAAAACTTCGGCACTATTTCCAGGCACATCCTATCACCATATACAACGATCATCCACTCAAGCAAGTTCTACAGAGACCGGAGGCATCTGGAAGGTTACTCAAATGGAATATTGAGTTAAGTCAATTTGATTTGAACTTTCAGCCCAGACGATCAATTCGGGGGCAAGTGATAGCTGACTTCATAGCAGAGTTCACTGTCCCTGAGGAAGATATCGCAAACGAGGAAGTTGATCCTTCAAAGTTACTTTTTGATCCTAATGCCTGGAGATTGTACACTGATGGTGCTAGGAACGACAAAAGATCCGGCGCTGGAATAGTGCTTGAAACCCCCGAGAAACGATTAATAACCTATGCAATTCGAATGGAGTTTCATGCCACTAACAACGATTCCGAATATGAAGCTCTGATAGTCGGATTAAAGATTGCAAAGGAACTAGAAGTCACAAAGCTGAACATCTTCTGCGACTCCAAGTTAGTTGTGAATCAAGTCATTGGAAGATTCCAAGCTAAAAGTGCAAGATTGATTTTATACTTAAAGAAAGTGAAAGAACTGCTGAATGATTTTGATCACTACAACATATCTCATATTCCGCGGTCAGAGAATCAGCAGGCCGACAAGTTGGCAAAGATGGCTAGTTCTGACGACCCTGAAGTGAATGGACTAGCCCCCGTTGAAGTACTTCGGTCCCCCAGCATAGATCAGATGGAAATTGATCTAGTACTGGAGACGGAACCAGAAAAGGAGTCCTGGATGACCCCTCTAAAGAATTTCCTGATTGACGGAACGCTTCCAACCAAGAAAAGCGAGAGGCGTAAAGTGATTCGTAAAGCCGCCCGATACATTCTGCAAGGCGGAATTCTTTAGAGACAAGGATTTTCAATGCCACTCCTTCGGTGTGTAGCCCACGATGACATCAAACGTGTGTTGCAAGAAGTCCACGTAGGTGAATGTGGCGACCACACTAGAGGGCAAACTTTGGCAAAAAAGGTGTTGCGACATGGTTATTTCCGGCCTACTATAAACAAGGATGCAGTAAGATATGCACGACGATGTGATGCGTGCCAGAGATTTTCAAAGATACCTAGAGCGCCTCCAAGTCAGTTAAAAACAATGATGAGTCCATGGCCTTTCGCTCTGTGGGGAATTAATATCATTGGAAGCCTCCCCATAGCGAGGGGCGGAGCAAGGTTCGCTATTGTGGCCATAGATTATTTCACTAAGTGGGTCGAGGCTGAACCACTAACTACAATCACAACCAAGCGAGTGATCAACTTTATCATGAGAAACATCATCTGTCGATTTGGGATTCCAAAGATCGTAATTACAGACAACAGAACTCAGTTCTATAGTGCTAAATTCAGAAACTTCTGCTAAAAATACCGCATCGAGAATCGGTACACCTCTGTGGCACACCCATAATCGAACGGGCAAGTCGAAGCGGCAAATAAAGTAATTAAGTCCATTCTGAAAAGAAGAATGAAGCGGGCTAGAGCCATGTGGGCTGATGAATTGCCCTTGGAACTATGGGCCTACAGAACAACATATAAATCGGCAACAGGACATACCCCGTTCTCCCTTGCTTTTGGAACGGAAGCAGTCATCCCGGTTGAGATAAAGGTACCTTCTCATCGGGTGACTTATTATGAACCAATGACCAATAATGAATTGCTCCTTGAGTCCCTAGATATGATCGAAGAAAAGAGGGATGAAGCAGACCTGCGTGCCTTGAGATGCAAACTACAGGTCGCCCGATATTACAACAAAAAGATTCGAGCCCGAACATGGGAACCCGGAGACTTGGTTCTGAAGCGTGTCTTCCCACCCCCAACTCATATGGGAGCGAAGTGGGAAGGACCGTACTCCATTCTGAGCAAGCTTGATAGTGGAACCTTCAAGCTGGCAACCGTAGATGGACAGGAGATCCCCAGAGTGTGGAATGCCCAACATTTACGGCCATATTTAACATGAGAGTTTCAAATTTATTCTTTTGCTTTGTTAAAAAACTATGTACAGGGCATGACTTGCCTAGAATAGTCTGATTCCTTAAAGCAAGAGATTATAAAGTGGACGTAGGTCATGATTCGACCGAACCACTATAAAAATACTGTGTGTCATTTGCCTTTATTGCATCTCTATTTATCTGCCTGTTTACTTTTATGAAAATCAATGTGAATAATGCAGGTACCCGAAGTCCGGTGCCAACCGTTCCTCCTGTAGACTAATCGGAGGAACCCAAAGCTTTGGCAAAGGCTCCAACTGCTTGTCCGACTAGCTTTAATCCACGGAGCATGGGTTAAAGTATACACCTAGGATGAGTTTGATGAGAATGCATGATTGCAGACTGCTTGATCCGTGACTCTAACTCTCCAGAGTAGAGAGAGAGTATAAAGGACACGAAGATCGACATCCACGAATAACGGCGGTGTACCATGATCGGAGCTGCCTAAGCATAAACTCTAACTCTCCAGAGAGAGAGAGAGAGAGAGTATAAAAGCGTCTCCGATTGAGCGCTGAGAAAGATCTCCTTTCCCGCTGAAGGATCGGGGAGCGAGTGAATCGCTGAGCTCGAACTCTAACTCTCCAGAGAGAGAAAGAGTATAAAGGCATCTCCGATTGAGAGCTGAGAAATAGCTCCTTCCCCGCTGAAGGATCGGGGAGCGAATGAATCGCCGAGCGCAAAACTCTAACTCTCCAGAGAGAGAGACAGTATAAAAGCGTCTCCGATTGAGCGCTGAGAAAGAACTTATTCCCTGCTAAAGGAACAAGGGCTGACTGAACTACTGTTATCCCATGAAATCTCCTATGCCCCCATATTCATAAATAGGGGGCAACTTGCCGGCAGTACTAATCAATCCCTAGTAAACCCCAGTCAGATGCTACAGTAACAACTGATTGGGGGGCACCATGCACTCGTATGCATACACTAAACTTTGAGACAGCAGTGTAACATAGCATGAAAATTCTTCTTCCTGTTGATTGACTGATTTGTAATTATTAATAGTTGGCTAATGACTAAACATGGAAAGTTTATCTGAATACAGGTACACAATGATGCAAGGAGAGATAAACTTTTGTTCATATACTGCGAATCAACAAAGTGAAAAAATAACCTAGAAAAGAAAGTGAGGGCCAGTCCCACAATTACATTTCCTGGCCAGTGAAAAACCTAAAAACAAAATATCAACGGGCATCTTATTTACGCTTTGGCCTCTTCTCTTGCTTCTGCCTCTCCAGCCTCTCCTTGTCGGCACCAGATGGATCCCCTTTCTTCCTTTTCCTTTTATCTATGAGGGGAACATCCGACTCCCCTAAAGACTCCTCTTCCACCTCTTTTCTCTTACTTCTACCAGAAAGGGAAGCCGGGAAGTCATCGGGTTTTCATAGTGAAGCTGTCAGCTGATGGATTTGGGCTGAATCTTCACAATCATCCCAGTTTTGGGATCTAATTCTGCAAGAGGGACTACGTCCAAAGCCTCATCCCCCACCTTCTTCGAAGCCAACCCTTTCTCTTGCCTGGCTTTTCGGCTGGCCAAGGTTTCCTCGTCGTCATCATCGGCCTTTTTGGTGCCGATAATGTCCTCTTCGTCATCTACATGGCGGCCATCCATATCTTTCAAAGCTTCGATAGCCTCGGCATCTTTGGGTACATCGGTGCTAGGTGTCGGGATGCTTCTTTCTACTGTTGTGACCTCGGCCTGCTCTGAAACATCAATGCCAGCACCCGGCAGGACAGCCTCCTTCTCCACTTCTCTCTCTTTTTCAGCACCCTTGTCGACGGGCTCGCCACCTGCATTACGAGAAACACGCATTACTAATTCAATTGGTTGTTCTGCCAGTCGACGACAATTCACAACTGCTCTAACAAATTGTGGGGAAAAGAGAGAAATACCTTCAGCAGATGCTTCTTCTTGAGTTGCAGAGGCTCCAATGACCATGGGAGTTCGACCCAAATGGATTAATGGATCATCGGGATGGTATTCCTCAACCTCGGAAGTCTTGGGCTCCACGGCCGAACTCGAGCCCTCATCAGCTTTGCCTTTACCCTTAGCCAGGGTCCTCTCCTTTTCCATCTCTGCCAGAATTAGGCGACGACCCTCTGCCAGGTCCTCAGCCTCATTGTCCCTTAGGATGCTTTTCATCAATTCATAACCATTGATTTCTTCGACCCCCAGTCTATGTTTTTCACCCTCCACAATGGCATCCCATAAGTTGGCCAAAGTAACATGGTAATCCGGGATCCATGAGATGTTGCGAGTTTTGAGAACCTGGCCAAGGAAATCGAAAATCATTTTTTCAAACCCCTCGATCTCCTTCTCTCTTTCGAGGAGCTTGTTGTTAGAAGCAGTGGCCAACTCGATGGCACTTTCAACATTCTTTTCGGCGAGAGCTGCCCGTCTCTCCGCGTCCGCGACCTGGTCATTCAAGATCACCTTTTCTGCTTTTGCCAGAGCCAAACTTTCTTTTAAACTCGCTTTTTCCGCCTCCCAAGCAGCCTTCTCAGCTTCAAAATGGCCCTGTGCTGTTTTCAACTCGATGTTGGCCATTTTGAGATCTTCAACCTCCTTCTTTAACGCCATTTTCTCTTGACTATTGGAGTCCAGCTCTGAATGAAAGCGCTGCTTGGCATTCTCTAATTCAGTCTTATAATTTTTAGCGTCCCTCCGTGCTAGAGCAAGCTGGGACTGAGCATCTTCTAGGTCCTTCTCCAATTTTGTCCTAGCTCTTTCGTTATTTTCAAGTTTCGCCTTCGACCTGTGTGCTTCTATTTCGAGTGTTCGGATGACTTCCGAAAGGTTAACTGCGTGCTTTTTCATCATCTCATATTGCCTGGCCGCGTGGCGGATGTGGCCGATAACTTCATTATCCCAATTTTTAGGAACCGGTTCCAAGGCAGGAACGAACACCATCCTATCAAAGAATATGCCTGGAAATTGTTCCCGTAGCTTTTCCAGCCTACCTTGGATCTCGGGACCATGGTTGTGATCCCGTGACCCGGGGGCAGCTAACTCTGGTTGGCTGGTGGGGACAATGTCACTTCTCTCCTTCTCACTCTCTTTGGATGAATCTTTGTCCCTATCTTTAGATTCATGATGTCTTTTCGATGACCGACTGTGGGAGGGCGCACTCTTTGGAGGAGTTAACTCTTTTGGGAGTTTCTTTCCCCCTGACGGAATTGTTGGATAACTTGAAGGCTTAGTAGAGGTCGGTCTAGGTGGAGACCGAGGTTGTAAGGAACTCGGCCTATGAGAAGGACCGCGAGAGCGCTCAGTATCCGGGCGAAGGCTGGGAGTGCCCTCACGAAGAGAACGATACGAATAAGATTTCCTGCGGGACATCGTTCCTGCAAAAAAAAAAAAAAAAAAAGAGTATTAAAACTTTGAATTCCCGCGAAATAAGAGTGCAGGGTCAGACAATGTGTGTGATGTGTGCATCCCATATAATTCCCCCTAACAGACCCGGGCCTGGAGACAGGCTCATCTGACCAGTTTCTCGTCCCCTAATTGAAGCGATCGCCTCTTCGGAAGCAGAGAAGAAAGGCCCCTCTTTGAAGTCTTTCTCCGTATATACATCATCGGGCAGAGGGATTTTATTCAGCTCGTCAAATAACTGCTCTTCTGTCAAATCGTCGGCAGCAACGGTTTCTATTGGAGCAGAGATAGGAATTTCCTTCGACATGTCACCGCGGGCCTCATCCCCTCTGTATATGTTCAATTCTTCATCGTCTTGGATGACTATCGGAGAAGGACTCTTGTGAAATTTAGTTGTTTCTACCGCTTGTGAAGTTCCCTCTCATTCCGTTGGGGGCACATACTTATAGGGTTTGCCGCCGTTCCCAAGTCCAAATCTTCTGTCCAGAAGATGATGCTTATGAAGATTGTCATCAGTAATGCATTTTTTAATCCTTAAAAAGTCGGATCTGCTTTGTAAAAGAAGGGACAACCGGTTGTTGTATAGTGGACCCTCTGTTTTCGGGAAGACATGATCTGTTTAAGACAAAGGAAAAAGCGGAAGAATGTTAATACTTAGACTCCTTGAGCAAGATACTCGACTAGGTGATCAAAGTTTACTTGATTTGAGCCACCTTCGTGAGCATCCAGCCTGTTTCCTTATATAAAACCAGTCGGACATAGGATCCCCAATGTTGCTGTATCCGTCGTACAGAACTTTCCTATTCGCAACCGATTCAAAGAAAGAGAAATTTGGAGTTGCCGAAGAACGGTGCTTGAAAAGAAAGAAGAACACCAGATCTCTGAATTTAAGTTCGGCGTGCAGGATCTCCGCATATGCAACATATAGAGAGTATAGAGATGCGTAGGCGTTTGGATGAAGCTGCATCGGAGCAATACCTAGTCGTCTTAAAGTTTCGATGGCGATCGGAGGAAACGGAGGAATAGCTCCTACTAGACACATTGTTCGACTGATCGCCATATACCCTTCCGGTGCTAGGTGGGGTCTATCTTCGCTTCCAGGCGTCAAGACATCGTCCCAAGGAATTCCGTGTCTTAATCAGATTCTTTTAAGTTTTATCTCGTCAAGCTTGGATGCTAAAGAGTCAGAAAATTTATCTATCTCAAGTGCGCCTGGGATCTCGTCAGGAGCTTGCTCATCAGTCTCAGAATCGTTGCTGGAAGAGGTACTTTCTGTCGGATCTGATTCTGTGGCTTCGTACTCAGATCCAGAATCTTCACCTCCCGGATTGATTGGAGGAATTTCAGGGTTGTACTATTCAGGAATCTCGGATTCCGCTTCTGTTACGGATCTTGAAGAAGAGTGATCATTCGACATTGCTGCTAGGACGAGAAAATATGAACAATAAGATTAACACTACCCGTCCCTCGTGTGTGCAAGTGCCGGTGTGTGTGCTTATGTGTGCGCATTAAAAATAAAGCATGAAAGCAATCAAGATTATCAGAAGCATTAGTCGTCATATGCAGTCAAATTATGAGGTCATTTAGTCCAGAAATTCCAACGTCAAGGCTCTAGCCTAACTGTTCAGAGTTTTATGGTGACAAGGCGTTGATTAAAGTCTGAAATTTCTTCGTATCGTCAGCTATGAGTCGGATCGCAAAGCAGAGGGATTGCCCCTTTCGGATCGCATGGCAGAGGGATCGCCCCTTTCGGATCGCAGGGTAGAGGAATCGCCCCCCATCGAATCGCAGGGCGAAGGGATCGCTCCTTCACGAACCGTTGCGACCCCCACGATACGTCCCTTGCTGCCACCACGATCTTTCGTCTCGCCACTCGCTTTCGTCTTCTCTTCTTGACCACGAACCGAACCGGCCTTCTTTCTTCTTCTTCCTCCTTCGTTTTCCTCCTCTCCTTTCCATCTTCGAACTCCGAGCTCTACGTCAATTAGCCATGGCGTTTTGATGATTTCGTCAGAAAAGCACGAATTTTCACCGTTTCTAGTCGAGAAAGTTCATGAAAGAGCGGCGTTCACGAATAAGAATACTTTTTATGGAGTTACCTTTCTAAAGATTGAGAGAATGCTCGGATTTTCGAAGGTTTGAAAGATTTGGGTTCGTTCTTCGATAATGCAGGCGAAAAGATTCGGCAGAAAGAAAGAAGAAGGAGAATGAAGAGGAGAATGTCGGCTTATATAGGCAAAGAGGGCGACCGTTTGTCTCCCTTTCTTTGTCCTATTCGGTCCACGAAACACCATGCAGGCCACGATCCAAAGCTTGTATCGCATAGAAGCCCACTGTAACAACCCGTATTTCGATAACATGAGTAAGACAAGAATCGAGGCAGAATTTAATTTTAAATTCTGAATCAAGTTAAAAGGGATGTGCCATTGCGCTCGTCTCGGAAAAATACGCGAAATAGAGTTCGAGTTTTCGAAAATCGGAGTCCGTATGACCCAATTAAGGCCCAACGAAGTTTTCAGAAAATTTCTAAGTAAAAACAGATTTCAAATTCAAACTTGAATTTGGAAAATTGGGCCAGATGGGCCAGGCGGGAAAAGTTCCCGCCACAGTACCCAAGTCGACAGCCCTGTCGACTTGGGAGTCGACTTGGTCTGACCAAGTCGACAGCCCTATCGACTGGGCTGTCGACCTGGCTCAGACGAGCAGTCTTGCCTGGTGCACCTGTTTCTATCTTGGCTAGGTTTCTGGGCCTGGTTTGAAATCTGACGGTTTAGGTTGGTCCTAGGATTAATCTAAGGGTCCTAACTAGCCTAATCTTCTATAAATAAGCCCCTAACCCTCCCCTAAACCCTCATTATTCACTCATGTAACTAAACTATGGCAAAATTTCTACTCTCATGGCCTCCACTCAACTATCCTAGCCTCCACTTCATTCCTATGAGAGGTTCCATGATCATGAGAGTATTAGAGAGTCCCTATGTTAGTATGAGAGCTTCTCAAGTTAATTTCAAGGCAAAAGCTTTGATCTTTGTTCTTAAAGATGGTGTTTTTAGTGGTTTGGAGCGTCCATCTTTGGGTTTTTGGGTGATGGCATGCATAGGCTTCATCACAAGCTTTAGTTTAATCGATTTAGGCCTTCATAGCAATGTAAGCCCTTCCCTACTCTTAGATATTAACTATGAAGTTAAATGTTCATGTTGAAAGTTTGGGTTTGATTAATTAGAATGATGCATGCTATCATGTTATGCAAGTTTATGAAGTCATTATCTTGATCTTATGAGCTAAAAGCCACAACCTTTATGTTGAAATGTTGCATTATGCAACATGAGAATCTTCATAATCATTATGTCAACTTGCACATGAAGTCATAATCCGTATATGATGATATATGCGAGTTTCTAGCCATCATTCCATGTCTTTTGTCACCATGATTCGCTTATGTGCCAAGTTTGGGTTTATGCATGTTTTTGAGGCTTAAGAATGTAACATGCAAGCTAATGAACACATTTGTGCCTCATTAGCCACCATGATTAACTTGTGGCTTAATACCCATTTTTGTCATTCCTTTGCCAAGTCTCTTCTTTTAATCCATTACGTTGTTGCGAACGTATATGCGAGTTTAAAAGCATTGGGTTATGTTATGGGTAATTTCTAATGACATGAAAATACAACTTGAAAACATGGCTTGAAATATAACATGGAAGATGACATGTAAGTATGCATAAAAACATAAGCTTGGGAATTTACCTATTAAGTTAGGTCTACCCTTTGGGAATTTACCTATTAAGTTAGGTCTACCCAAATGCTTGAAAAACTTGTAACATGTTTTGGAAACATGATGGACATGACACTTGGATAATATAAGTGTGGCCAACTCGAGGTTGGGTTGAGTTTGCAACGTAAAACTACCCGGAACCGACCGGCCTAACTAGTAGTTGCAAACAATAGGACCCAATGTGAGAAGTTGGTCATGTTGTGCTTGAACCCGAGGTTAGACCAAGTTGTGGTGTAAAGCTACCCGGAACCGACCGGCTTAACTAGTAACCACAACAAAGTCTAATGTGAGAGGTTGGGGTGCATTAAGTAATTAATGTCACATGATAGGGTTAAGTTAATTTGATTAATGACTCTTAACCAAATATGACATGGATAAAGGGGTTAAGTAAATTGATTAGGCTAATGATACTCAACAAAACATGACAAGGTTGTGTAAGTTAAGTGATTTGATTTGCCTAATGACACTTAACCATTTTTATACGACTAGTGGACGGGGATTAAGTTAACCAATACTTAATCAATCCAACATGATAACTTGATAAGGTTAAGTGGGATCGGGTTTGATTTCTTAATGACACTTAACCATGCAAGATGATTAGGGGATGGGGTTAAGTAATTTACACTTAACTAATCTGACTTGGTAATTAGATGGGGTTAAGTAATTAAGGGATAACTAATCTAACCACGATAATTAGATGGGGTTAAGTAATCCACACTTAACTAATCTAAACACGGTAATTCGATGGGGTTAAGTTAAACACTTAACCAATTTAAACTTGGTAATTCAATAAGGTTAAGTAACCCATACTTAACCAACTTAACGTGATAATTTAATGGGGTTAAGCAACTTATACTTAACCAATTATACATGATTTTTCTTGGATTGCCTTTCAGTAGTTGAGGGAGGGGTCACGTGGGACCATAGCCACGGGTACAAAAACAGACCTTGATATCTGCATCGGCAGACGATTTAAAGCTCCCGACCGAGTTCCGTATTTCTTGATTTGCCCTGGCACGGAACTCGGATGGCACATTGGGGAACATGTGCATCTAGACATGGAAAACGATTCACGATACATACGTGGGATCAAGGGCGCGGTTGACGGGTGGCGTAATCCCTAGTGGTCCTAGGTGGCCAAAACCCAAACCGAGACACGGAAACGTTCATTAGGTAGCATAATCCCTAGCGGTCCTAGGTGGCATAAATCCTAAGTGGACGCGCATAGTTCATGGTAAGGAAACACAACTAGATCAAGGGTTGCAGTCCAAAACAACTTCAAGGATAAACCGTTTACATGGGAAAGCCCGTACAGCCTACGGCAAAGGACTGAACTTATACATGGAAAGAAACATATGAGTTGAGTAACCTATATATGCGGCATATTAGGTTGACATGGACCATTACACGACTTTTGAGTAAGGGTCATTCACGGATAACACGTAATACAGTTGGGGTACTAGTACGGTAGGTGCAGAGCGGATATACAGGATAGATGCCATGGGACGTTATACGCGATAGATATCTTGGGATATTATACTTGATAGAAACCTGACAATGTGATACCTTGTTTTACCTTGACATCGTAGTCTATCACGACACCCTAGTTTATCTGAGTTCAGTAGTTCATCCTGTTATTTTGATTTAGCTTATCTATCTTGTTATCATGCTTATGTTCATCTCAGTTTCTCATGTCAGTTAACTTTACTAGCTTTTATACTAATAGTAGATAGGGCTTACTCAGTCTTTTTGACTGACCCGTTTTGTTTTGCCTCTTTTCTTCCGTTTCCCCCCCCCCCCCACGTTACAGGGAGGAAATACTATTGTTTAGTTCGGACTTCTTCTGCTTGAAGGTCATCATGGATGGCTTGGATTTTTCTTGGCTATGGCTACTTTACTGCTTTTTCTTGGGGAATAATTTATGAAAAAGTCTTTATGCTTCTTTATTATTGCAAGACAGGTTTTGATGTACTCTGATGTAAAAGGCTTTAGACCTTATTTATTCATGTTATGAAAGTTTGATTTTACTTCCGCTATTTTATATATGTTCTGTCTTGTAATATTTCTGTGCATGTTTACCAATAATACTCCTCCAAACCTAGTGCATTCCCTTTGTGAGTGACCCTAGCGGAGGTGGGGTGTTACATTTGGTATCAGAGCAGAAGGTTACCAGATTGGGCAAAAGTTTTTAAAGACCTTCTGAAAACTATTTGAAAATCGTTTATAAAGAAGCATTTTTCAAGAAAGTTTTCTTTTAAAAAGAAAAGGCTATTCCCCAAAGGCCATTAGCATTATCCTTGTTTCCTTAATTAAATCTCTTTTCCTTTCTTTCCTCCATCTGTAGTCACGGTGGTTTTAACTGCGACTAGTCTTTTCTATCTACGAAAGTACTTTCCATGCGATGGAGGTGGTTCTCGAGAGACCAATGGCCGCGTTATAAGAAAGGATAGTGAGAAAGAGGATGAAGGATGCGAGTTTAAGGATGAACAACTTGTTGGTATGGCTCAACCCAGAATGAGAGAGAAAGATGAACAATGAAACCCATGACGAGAGAGTACCTTTGGCATGGTGGAACGGGACGGATAGTTAAGTATCATGGGACAAGGACAAGATCATCGGGAGGGCAGTAGTATGCTCTCATTTCTAGAGTACCTCGGAAGGAGGGTAACGATCTCGTTAAAGGTTTAGCTTTTCTTCTCTACCATCCCGTTAGGACTTCGTTGTTCGTATCATTTAAGTCTGCTTCGATAGTTGAGTCTCTGCACCTTAAGTACTAGCGTAATAGAGAATCCCATTTTTGTCTCAAGTCCTGTGGAGAATCGGTCCATTTGTTCACGACTTGTTTTGGATTTGAGAATGACATGCCTCAGTTATGGATGGATTCTAGGGATGAAGTGGTTATCCAGTAAGGGGTGCCACTCTCGGTTTTGATAGGAGGGTAGTAGACTCTTGACTAGCCTTGGTAATACCCTCG